>CM029598.1:64963216-65440849 GCA_017311375.1 Mytilus coruscus
AATGATAATATAAATGTTCAAATGCAAAAAGTATTTGCATATCAGAACGAGAACATGTAAATGAACCCTGATGTATACTAGTCTGACATCATTAGCTAGATTTGTAACTTACTAAATGTAGTTCACTTTGCAGAAGAAGACACATGCACACATTAATTTGACTCCTATTCGACTTTCCATTGCTCTTAATCATAAAAACTGCGTGTCTAGCGTAAAAGCATTAAATATCAATTCAAATCTTTTGTTTGACCTGGAAAGGGATTGAACCTATGACCTCTCGCTCTCGAGGGGGTCGGCTGGGGTGCTACCACGAGACCACTCAGGTGTTCAGAAAAACGCAATAGGATTTGTTAATGGATTCTAAAAAGGTATCCTCTTAATTACTCTGCACTTTGAAATTCATATCCTCTTTTCATATTATTATGCTGAACAATAGACGGGCGAGTAAACTCTTTCTAATCGAAAATAAAGAGGCATTTAGTATTTATTCATGACATAAAATTCCTTTCGCATACTCAACAAAGCCCAATTCAAAGATGCATCACCTCATTGCTGTCCTCATCATTCAAAGAGATAATCGTCGAGTGGACAACAAAAAAAAAGGCAAACTTGTGATTTAGGTAAAATGTCGATGGTTTTTGTAACTTTTTAATTAATTTTTTGAATTTTTCCATGTTTGAGGAAGAGTATGCGTAATGTGGCGATCTATATTGTGGATTTTGATAAAAAATTTTATGAATACATTTTTTATGATAAAAATGCCTAAACTAGATTTCGAAATAAGGTGGAAACATGCACGCTTTATTTTTAATATTTTAATATTTTCCTAGAAAAGCTATAAAGACATATTTTTGAAAATGCAATCTTTTGTTGCGTAATGAAAAAAAAAAACGATGTACACACAGATATTTTCGGTTCTTTAGTTTCTATTTTCGGGTCCTGATAGTTATGATAGGTAAATAAAGGCAATAGTAGTATACCGCTGTTCAATAGTCATTAACTGTAATAGGAAAAAAAAAAAAAAAACAGAACAAAAACTAAAACAAAAACGGAACAACAGAAACACTAAACTGCTACAAAAAAAAAACAGAATCTAACTTACATTGAAACGGATTATTTGATAACAACTGCCATATTCCTGACTTGGTACAGGACATTTTAAGAAAAAATAGTGGGTTGAACCTGGTTTTATGGCAAGCCAAACCTCCCCCTTATATGTAACATGTTTGTCAATAGCTGTTGTGGTTGCTGCTTTAAATCGGGCGGCAAATACTTCATACATATTTAAGGGCGGTTACATGTTGATAATGAGATAGTAATCTATTTTGTTTTGTACTAGACCTAGTGTATTTTACATTTTGATAATTCATCTACTAGTATTTACTTATTACCTTTATTATCCAATTTTTGTAAGATTGAGAGAAAAAAACGTTCCGCATTTTTTATCAATCAAGTTATGTTCATTCCCCGTTTTCGAATTGATGGATGATGATCCTTTTCTTTAAATGAGTTTTTTTACTGGAAATACGCATGTTTTACCTTCCTTGTTGTTGTATCGGTTTTGCTCGTTGTTGAAGATCATTTTGTGACCTTTCATTGTTTTCACCCTTGTCATTCTTTCTTTGATAGAGAGTGGTCTCATTTTCATGTATATTCCTTTTAATAATATAACTTAAGGGTAAAAACATGTTGGAATATCAAAACAGAAAAAAGAAAAGATGAAGACCTGGAGAAAGTAAGTAAGACCTGTTAAACGAATTAAAGCTTTGATTGGGGAGGTAATCCTAAGGATGTATTGAATTTCTAATGCTTGCAACTTTCCCGTAGTATTTTGTGTATTTTTCCAAGGATAAAACTTCTCCCCAACAACTCCTAAAGTCCACAATGTTTTTGAAAGCTTAAATCTAAAGTACACTTTGTGTAAGATTTTTTTGAAATCCTTGTTATCCTTATATTCATAATATATGTTTTTGTCATACTGTTTAACATTCGTTAAGGCCAATGCTCTTTTTAAACATCCATAGATATTTATTTTGCCAAACATTCGTTCATCCAGATGCAACAACTATGCACCCCTGTCAATTTAACCATACTTGTGATGTATAATACATTATCTTTTGACAAAATACAAGTACATTATTTAGGGAAATGTTTCTTCTGAATTTGTAACGTGCAATGTCTTTGATACAGTATCCATACCATCAATCCAGAACTTTCCTCGGAGACTGTATTAAATTACTTGGTAGATAATATCATCGGTGAATATGAGTCCACCTTTTACAATGCATCAATTTTAATGCAGTAAATGTGCGTTTTGGCGCATTTGAAATATTATCTAGAACTTGTGTCTTGTGTTTTATTGATCTAACTATATTGAAATTTTAGGTTTAAGGTTACAATATATCGAAATTTCAATCATCATGAGTCCTCTTCTCCAGGTGGAATTTAATACAATATATCTGGTCTATAGTTTAATATTACTCAAAGTGTTGGCAGTAGCATCAATGACCAAAAATGTGACGTAGGGTACATACAAATGACTACTTTGACAATTACCGTCCATCAGTAAGACACATGCGTAAGATGCCGGCGTTATGAATGTGCGCCATGAATGGATACAAAGCCATGTCCGGCTTGACTTGGAACGAAAAATATCATGTCTCATGATGAGGAGTGTAAAGCTATACTCATACTTGAGAATACATGCTGCAATTTTTATGAGGTCTGTTGCAAGGCTTAGTTACTGTATCGGAAAACCCTCTTTTCCGGTTGAACCACTTTGTTATACATACAAATTTTAATAATGTTTTAGTTTGTTGGTATGCAATTGTATTTATATTGGCTTACACCTATCATATATATAGCGTAACATGCAGTTAAATAGTCTTCCTGAGAAGCGGTGGATTCAGTCAGCCTCATATGAGTAAAGAAACAAGTCGACAAGAAGAAGAGCACGGTAAATTTCCATGGGAATGCCGATTTATTGTTGGAAAAACGCGTCCTCCAAATTTAACGTAAATAAGCTTCTTGGAATTTTTAGTTTCAAAGAATTTTTGATTGAATCAGTTATTTTGTACAAAGTACAATTTACCCCTCCCTTAAACAAGATACGTGTACCTACGATGGCCCTTTTTTATGAAACAAAGCAGAACAAACTCTTTCAACTTGTCTTTTAGTGTGGAATGGGAGAACTTACAGGTAAGAAAAGTCAAATGTTTTAATTCTATTGCAAGAGAAAAAGACTTAAATTCTATGGACTCTAACAGATCTTTTGAATTAAAGTATCCACATCTGTTTCACTATTTTCGTGGAACACTTGGGAGGTTAAGCAATATAACGTTGTTTGTAAAGACACTTATGTAATTTAGGTATTCAGTACAGTTAAAGAAGATCCAGTTGTTCATTTCTGGTGAAATTCCAAAGGAACATAGAAAATACCTATGATTATTCTAGATTATCTCTATGGTAAAGTGTTGTGGGGGTATATATTGAGTTTCCATGTGAATTTTCAATACTTAGTTCCAAATTCAGTTTTTTTTATTCTAATTTGTAACAACGACCTCACAGACTAAACCCACTCGGAGAAAGCATATACAGTGAAACCTGTCCAAACCGAACACCCATGGGAATTTGTGTTTTGTTCGGTTTTCACAGGTGTTCGGATTGTAGAGGTAAACGGAAGTGAACAGTTTAAAATCAATTTTGACACTGACGACGGACACCAAGTAATACAACAGATGACAAGTATTTTCGTGTTAGTTTCAATGTAAAATAAAGTGAAAATGAAATATACCAAAAAGATATTTTAAAGATGCAGAAAAACATAAATTACAATTTCAATAATCAAGTGAAAGTTCAAACTGTTCATCGATGATCGATCTCATTGTAAAGAGAAATAGTTATCCAATGTTGTCTGACGTGTAGCTAGTTTGATTTTCACAATCAAGTCCTCGGTCATTGAAATCATTTGTTCCGTTTGATCTAAGTAACGACTATCCTTAGAAATAGAAAAATTGCGCAACTTTGTCAATAAATCCAAAATATCTGTATAGTTCATATCTGAACCGGGTTGAACCTCTGATGAAATTTCTGTTTCTACATCATCGTCTGATTCAATTAATGGATCTCCAGTAAATTCACTTATTAAGTCCGTTTCCCAATCAACGTCGAATGCTGATTCCGTTGCTAAATTGTCATCAACATCGTCAGTTTCATTTATTTGCACACTCGGGTTTTTTTACCTTAACTGTTGCACTAAATCAGCTAACGGTATGTCATTATCCGGGTCTTCAGGCTTATCTACTGTTGATGGGGCCTCTAAGGGAATCCCGCATCACGAAAGCATGATTCAATTGTTGTGGATTTGGTTTCGTTCCACGACTTCTTAATCCAGTGAATGGCTTTTAAAACGTTTATTTCTTTGCAAAGTTCAGTAACTGTATGGCAGTTGTCAATTTGTGGCAGTAAATGTTTGATCATGTGCTTTCTATATCTCGCTTTAAATGCACGAATAATACACAAATCAAGTGGCTGTAAGTAAGAAGTCGTATTTGCTGGAAAAAACTTCAATTCAACATTACTAAGCTTTAAATTGTGCGAGTGAGAAGTTGCATTGTCAAGGAAAATAACATTTTTCCTAGATTTCTTCCGCATATCCCGATTGATATCCTTTGCCCATTCAGTGAAAAATGTGTTATTCATCCAGGACTTTTTGTTAGCCTTCCAAGTCACAGGAAGCGATTTAACATCCAAGTTTCGAAAACATCTGGGTTTATTAGCGTTCCCAATGACTAACGGTTTTAGTTTCTCGCCTCTGACACTACAACACAGCATAACAGTTAGCCTCTGTTTTGACATTTTACCCCCTTTTACAGTCTTCCCCACGCTCCGCTAACGTCTTGTCAGGAAGGACACGAAAGAAAAGGCCTGTTTCATTGGCATTGGACGTATCCCTCGGATCATAATCTTTAAAAATTTCAGGCAATTTACTTTTAAATTCTGCTACAACATTTAAATTCACATCAGCACTCTCCCCGCAAACTTTGAAAAATCCAATACCGTATCGTAAACGCCAACTTTCTAGCCAGCCATTTGAAGCCTTAAACTCTGGTAAATTTAGCTCCTGTGCGAACTCCAAAGCTTTTTCCTGAATGATAGGTCCGCTCAGAGGAATGTTCTTTTCACAAGCTCCCTTAAACCAACGAAATAGAAGTTCATTCAAATCGGAAAATTTACTTGAACTGGCATGGCGTTTTCGCTTACTTCCTATGTTTTCTTCGTATTGAGAACGATATGTATCTTTACGTTTAAGAATGTCACAAACAGTAGCTTTCCCGATCCCATATTTTAAACTTAAATCCTTTTGTGAAATTTTTGGACCTGCCTTCGAATCTTTAATTAAATCCATTTTGTTTTCAATAGAAAGTTCCTTTCTTGCTCTTTTAGGCGACGGAGAAGGTTTATCATTTTGGTCAAATTTACGTTTCTTCTTAGGAGTTTCCATTTTAACATTGCATTCGTGAACATGTAGAAGCTAATTAGTTTATAAAAACAACTCACCATTAAATCAAAATTTAAATACCCTCGGGGATCCTCTGCTATCATGTGATTGTTAAATCACTCATGCAAATCATTGTAAATACTTACCTTGTTTTGATTGCTATCGATCGATTTTGACAGGTAATTTTTTGATACACAATCACTAACGGGGCTTTAAAAGGCGTTCGGATTTCGGTGTTAGCTGGATTCGTTTTAATCAGGTTAAAACAACGTTAATTAATAGGGAAATTTTATGGGACTTAGGAAATTGTTCGGTTTAATCTGAGATTCGGTTTTAACAGGTTTTACTGTACGTCTTCTTTTTACATTTATCCAATTGGTTGGCATAGTCCTTGACTGAATCCACTCGTATAATGTTTTGAAGTTCCAAATGAGGGATTGAGACTCACGTACTTTGGGCCTTTGGGTAACACGTTTCGAAGAAAAGTGTTTTGTGAAATATTCCGGTCACCAGTCACTAGTAACAACTTTTCAAGTCGGATTATATATGAATCGGGAGCTAGCACATGTGCAATCAGAAGGTCATAAGTCAAAGAAAAAAGACAACACGATGACAAAAAAAAAAACGAAACACATAAAAAAATACACGCAACACTCTACAATACACTTTTAAAAAACTAAAGACTAATTGACACGAACCACAAGAAAAATTATTCTTTAATAATACACTATTCTTTTGATAGAAAGCAAATACTGTTTATTATTTTATTTTTATTTCCAAAGCAATTTCATTGTTCCTTGATCGCATAATGTTTGAAAACCTCAGTTATAGAATTAATCATCTTTCTGAGGATCTGCGGAGTTCCTTTTTTTATCGACCTTAACAAAGTTAACCTTAGATGGATTTGGCTAATTTTTTTAGGTCCTGTATGTTATATAGCTCTTCGATTGTTTCGGTTCCTAAACATCCATGGCTTTCCAATATTTGGCTTTGAGCATTCCTGATGAAGGTACAACAAGAGAAGCACTTCGCAAGCATGAAATTTATAATGTGTTGTTTTATTTTGTTTTTAATAAGACTATAAGATGGTTAAAAAGAGCTCAAATTTAGGAAATCGTATCAATATTTTTTAACTCATAATCGTTTTCGTAAAAGATCTCGAATGAAGAATATTTGACTTTTAGGTGAGAGACTGTAAGTATCATATTGTTGAAATGAATTAAAACAGAACTATTTAATATAAGCTAGATCAATAAATATTTAAGAAGTCAAAGACATGATCATGATGATCGTTATGCGGAAATATAACTGATTGATTAATTATTTGTGTAATTCCCAGTGACAAATATTTCATATTCATTTTCATATATTGCATATTCAGACCTAGACGAGAACATATTAACAATACGCACATTTGGTAGGTTTTGCGTATATGGTAGACCAGGATAATTGAGACACCATACTCACCGAATTAAAACCAATTATTAAAGTATCTTTACATTATTGTATAAGGTTTGGTGTATAGAAAAGTTGTTTAATAATTTAACGTAGAATTCAGACTTATTTTTAAAAGCAAGGTTTTTAATTGCGTTAAACCAAAATAGTTGACCCATTATTACGGTATTTTTAAACCGAGATCACAATGTCTATCTAAGAATTCATAAAAAGTATTCTTTGGTTGACTGTTAAACCATACTTTTAAATTCTTTGATATACAAATTAATTTGTTTTAATCATTCACACTTTTTCTACATTACTTTATACTAACGTGATATTTGTGTGTTCCATCATTTAAGGACATGTAATAATTTTAGCATAGAAAAATAAATAAAATAAATCGTGTAAAAGTAGCGAGTGTGAATAGATTTGCGATTTGGGGAAATTAACTAAGCTTTAATATGAAAAAATCATAATAAAATGAATACAAAAAGTTAAACGAATTTTATTTTTTCAATTCAACTTTACTTCCAAAAGATTTTTATATAACAAATATAATTGCCGACCAAATAAGTGAGATTAGGCAGCCCCCTTTTGACCCTTGGGCACATATACACAGACTCTTAGTATGGTGTATATGATCCTTTCAACAATCGTTCTGTATATGTATTTTACGTATTGTAGGTCATTCCCATCCATAAAGTATATCGTCCTCAATAAATGAGTATGTTGAAACCGGATGTTTAACAAACATCCATTAATAAATCTAATTAAGTTCAATGTATTCTCTTACAGTTAGGGTTAAAGACCAGGTCGAAAATTGATTTTCACAACGTTTTCATGTTTACAGTCTACAAACACAACTAAACAATATCTAGTGAACGTATTTTACTAATAAGAAAATTGAAGAGGACGATTTCGACCCGGAACAGTATGTATATTATTTCGTCGTCATTTGTTATCAAAAATTTTAATGATACCCCCGTCACACTAGGCCACGATCGAACTACGATCTCTGAAAAAAATGTAAATTTTGACAATCGTAGTGCGATCGTGTAGATCGCAGTAGGGTCGTGGTACGGTCGTGGTCAGGTTTTCATGATCGTGATGAGCGTGGACCAACTTTGAACATGTTCAAAACAATCGTGGTGCGGTCGTGGCGAAATCAGGTCGTAGTAGAAGCGTAGTGAGAGCGCAGAAAGGTCGTGGTAAGATCGCAAAGGTCGCTGTACCATCTTAGCGAGAGCGTAGCGAAAGCGCGATTCTAGTCGGGAAGACTGCGCTACGATCTCACAGCGACGTTACTGCAACCTCACCACGATCATCACGTTCTCACCGCGACCCAACCACGCTTTTACGACGACTATACCACGTTTATACCACGCTGTTCAAGACATAGTACGATTCTAGCACGCTCATGCCGTTCTCATCACGCTCTTCTTACGACCTGAATACGTTCATACTATGACCATTTCGAGTTCTAGTCATGTTCATTGTCATTGTCACATAAAATATATAAAAGCTTTCCAGGTTTTGTTTGAAACATCAATTTCAATTGAACCATGGAAACACAAGACCATGTACATGTAGTAATGCTTCTACAAACAATCTACCATGTTTTGCTCTTCCTCTAAGGTTAGGTCTGTATGTAATTTGGACCTTTTGTCCCTTTTCTCCAACGGCTGAACCATGCTTGACACATCTGTGTCATCCCCACTATCGTTCACTTAAACATCGTCATTTGATCTTGATGGACCAGCAATAGGTTGTGATTCAGGTTCCGAGATCTCTACTTGATCAGGATTCGTATCAGAGGCCCCTCTGCCTTTACTTGTACCCCTACCACCTCGCCCACGAGTTCTGGTAGATTTTGTTGGCATGACTGTGTTGTTTCCAAGAAATCTACGTATTAATGAGAAATAGAAGGAATGGAACAATATTAATATGGAACACGATGTTGACGTTATTGCTGAGAGTGTAGTAAGATCGCGGTATGAACGTGGTATGATCGTAGTATGATCGTGGTAAGAGCGTGCTATAATCGCAGTAGAAGCGTGGTAAGATCGTGTTGCAATCGGATAAATCGTGGTATTGTCGTAGTGAGAATGTGATGAGCGTATTAAGATCGTGATAATCGTAGTGAGGTCGCAGAATAAGCGTGGTGAGAACGTGGTATAATCGTAGCGGGATCGTTGTAGAAGCGTAAAGAGGACGTAGTAGCATCGTGAAAACAACGAAAATTTACATTTTCATGCCCCTCATACCGCGACCACACCACCATCTGAATTTATTTTAGATCGCGGTGAGCGTGGTGCGATCGTGGTCTTGTGTGACGGGGGCTTTAATGAAATACTTGATTTACCTCATCCAGTGCAATCGTCTGTTTGTATATATATAGGTAACCTACAAGTTTACTGGTAGAAATAGGTCAATTGCGAATTGGCAAAGATGACCGTTGATAGATTAGGCTATTATTTCTAAACAGTTTTTTTTTTTTTTTTTTTGTCATATAGCTCTTTAACTGTTTCGGATCTTATACATCCTAGACTTTCATATACTCGGCTTTGAGCATTCCTGATTAAGGTAAATCCAGAAACACGTTTCGGATGCATGTAATTTATAAAGTATTGTTATAGTTTTGTACGAGGCAGGACTCACCCAATGTTAACAATAGTTATGTTGTATGAGCCCATTTCAGCATGCTTTGGTTTACACACCAAAATTCATTAACATGTCATTTGTTTAAACCAAACATGTACTATATTTAGAAATAAACATTCATACTATAATGTTTTGTTTCTGCCAATGGAGCAACAATCCATTTTACAAGAGATTTATATATCATTGATCATATCTGTAATTTTACAAATACAAAAACGGATTTGATTGTTGCTTTTATCAAAAACCTAAGCTGTTTGACCGGTCATTTTCTTCAGACAATGTCTGTACCAAGTCAGGAATATGACAGTTATTTCCTAGTCTAAATGGTTGATATAGCCGAGCGTTTTATTTTGTCAGGTTTTAATGAATCCCCCTTTTTGAATTTACCTTCCAGTTTGGTATTTTTGTTATAACATTTTAAAGTAAATGAAACATGTGAAATAATTATAATTTGCAATACTTATTTGAACGAGCATGTTTTTTCAATGTCGTTGCCGAAACAAGCGGGTTCTGGACTAAATTACATGTATGGTTCCTGTGATATAGTTTTGTTTTCCATGACTATTTTTTTTTCAAGAACTAATGATTAACAAGTTTACTCTTAAAATATCGAGATTTGAACCTTGGAGATTAGTAGTGTAAGTTCTTTACATTTAAGGAGATCAACATCAGGTCGACAATATAGCTCTTAGTATATTATAGGTACGTTAGTGGAAATCATTTTTAAGTTTAATAGTTACTCAGAATTATATACTTCCGTTTCATATCAGTGAAGTATGAATTGACTATTACAAATGCATAATAAGTTTATCCCCCTTCATGATATATGACCATAAGAATTGTAGAGATTTAGACCCATAAGTTGAAGTTTTAAGGGATATCTAAATGAACTTGTGAATAGTTGTCTCATTGGCAATCATACCTCATATTTTAACATTCGTAAATAGCTACCATATCATTTTCCTAAAAATATACCATCGTTACTAACTCTTAGTTTTGGGATATTTTTTTTTACAAATTACATATAAAACTTTGTTAACGTTATTAATTTTATGTTTTATTACAATTTAATTAAACGGGTATGTCTTGGGTTTTTTTTCAATTCCAGGACTGTTGTGTAAATTAAGATGCATAAGTCACATTCCTTTGGGGTATGGAAATCTATTACCCTCATGCATATTGCAAGAAACAAAGAGTACATAGATAGCAAATATAAACTACGTCCTTGATAAGGTTGTGTTGGTATGAGCAGGAACATGTTAAACTAAAGAAACTAAGTTTAGTAAATAAAAAAAAGGAGAATTGTGTAAGATCTTATGAGATATATGTATAAGTACTTTCGCGAGTGGTTCATGCATTCGTCACCTTTTTTCATGATCATCAAATTTCTATTTGCCAGTTCAAAGTTAATTTCAAAAGTTTTTTTTTTAAATATAAGACATAATTGCCGACCATAAGTCCCAAATAACACGCCCAAGTGCAACTATCGAATAGCATAATATCAGAAGCGCACTTTTGACCATCGTGCACATATACACAGACTCTTAATAACGTTTATAGGATATCTTTCAACAATCCATATAAATATGTATTTTACATATTGTAGGTCATTCCATCATCAAATAATCAATCAAATGTAGTTCAATGTGTATTATGCTATATAAGGATTAAAAACCAGGTTGGAAATTGATTTTTACAACGTTTATAGGTTTCAAGTTTACAAACACAAATAAATCATATCTTGTAAACGTATTTTACTGATAAGAAAACTGAATAGGACGATTTCTACCCTGCCTGAAGAGTATGTATATTTTTCTTTAATTTGTTCATATTTTCGTAGTTATTTGTTAAATATGTAAATGAAATACTTGATTTTCCTAACAAAGTGTAATCATTTGTTTGTATACATATAGGTAACCTACAGGTTTACTTGTAGAAATAGGTCAATTACGAATTGGCAAAGTTGACCGTAGATGGATTAGGCTATTATTCTAAGACAACTTTTTCCCCAACTCGCCCCACGTTCTTAAACATCGCCCCACTCTTGTTTACCAACTCGCCCCACTTTTGAAAAAAGGTTGAATCCCGTTAAGTTTACTCCTGCAAACTCGCCCCACTTATGAAAGAGGGTAAAACTTTGATGAATATATAATAGAGGTCTGCCATTTCGCTCCACTTATGAAAACGTATCTACACAGAATAGAAAAGTCAATTATGATACTTTTAATATATGATTATGATTGAAATTAAATGATGCTTCATTTCTTCACATTACATTGTAGATATATTATTTATTATGTGATTATAGAATTTCTTGGAGAATAACCTTTTCTTGCAAGCTTATTTATTTGCAAAATAATTGCAAACAAACCAGTTAATTGTATCATAATGCGATATATTATCATAATAATTTAAGTACTCCAATTGCACAACATTTTGTTTTTATAGCAATTAGCGGATTGGACACTTTTGTCTTTGAATTAAATATAATTAAACGCTAACGAGCAATCAGTGAAATACAAATTTTTACTTTCAAATAAATTTCAAAGAAAATGTCCTTTCATTCATTTACAGTAAGCATCTGTGGTGTTTTTGTAAGTGAAAGTAGTTAAAGCAGGTTCTGTTGTTGTTGAAAAATTGATTTGTTAATTTTGTTTATGGCTTGAAAACAATTGAATTTGAGAAATGCAATGGCTTAGTTTCAAAATTATAAAGCGTAAAGCAGCCTTTCTCATGCATTCACTATGTCTACTGTTACTTACTTCTTTCTGCTTTAATTCACCTAAAATTAAAAAGACTTAAAAGAACAAGAGGCATTTCTAAGGTTTTCATCATTATTCATTTCATTCATAAGTGTGGTGAGTTGGTAGGCCTTAATTCAGTTCAGTTTAATTCTTTTGTTCATAAGTGGGGTGAGTTGGCAGATCTTTATTCAATGGAATTATACTCCTTTTCATAAGTGAGCTATTAAGGACAAACGTACTTACATAATACATTTACAAATTAACACGAAGAAAAGTTATGCTTTTAAGGATGTTCGCTCCTCTTGTTTTTGAATTTTTGTCAGATATTCGATATCCTATGTTTTCATTCATGTAGACAATTAAAGTAATTGGCAAGTAACCCATACTTTTCTTTTCATAGTTTTATCTTATATAGTTTAAAAACCCAAACTTGAAAATTTTATAAAATCCTTGTTATTTTTCATAGTTTTTGAAAAAAAATGGTGCCAATATTAAATGTATGAAAAATCAAGAAATAATCATTTCCCGCCAATTTTTCAATGGCTTTTATCTCGAAAACAAGGACACGGACGCTTATATTATTCCTGCTTCTTTAGTTCTATTATATATATATGCTATCAATTTATAGCATTCTTTTAAAAAGCTTGTTTTTTTAAAACAGTTTACCATATCTAGCTTCGCGGTTTACAAGAAAAACAGTCAAATTCCTTTTCAATTAATACCTATCGTTTATTCCTTGTAGGTCCCTTTTTGTCATGAAGCTCCTCACGAATTTTTGAATTTCTGAAAAAAAACTGAATTTTGGGATGTAACGTATAAGGCCATAATGGAGCCAAAATATGCGTTCATATCAATGTCGTAGAGCAAGCTTTCAAATAGCATTTCACTAACATTAGTTTGATGTGTTTGAGCTTTTGATTTTGTCATTTGATTACGGACTTTCCGTTTTGCATTTTCTCTTAATTTTTATATTTGCAATAGCCACTGTTTCACTTTCCTTCAAATAAACCGTCATTGGTTATTTAGATGTTCCCTGTATAAGGTGCTGCAGGTTATAAGCAAACGATCTTATAGTCAAAACAGCCTGTACAATATATGTGTGTCGCTTCTTATTTGCATGACAAAGAAAGGATCATGAAGAGAACCTATTTTTTCGACACTGCTTATTTGACAAGTTCAATATGCATTTAGGGGATAAAATTAGTGTTATATTTCTATTTGCTTACATGTCATAAATTTCGATATTTAAATTTTGCTTGTTTTGAAAGCCACAACATACGTGATTACCTGTGACCTTGATTTTTTATATTTGCTAATAACAAGGGCGATGTTTCATCTATAGGTATGTATTTTCCTTCTTGTATGTATTTACCATGTCTTTTTGTTTAATTTGTATATGCTTTTAAAAATGTACAAAATTATCTTATTTTGTTTTTGGTTGCATGCAGATACATCTACATGTATGACGCATATGTATATTTACCTGTAGGAAAAGTGTGGAGTCATGATTAACAAAGATTTAATCATAATGTACACATCTCAATCCTTCCCAGATATCGTATGCATTTGTATTATTTGGGATGTCAACCTTATTGTAATCTTAAACAGTAGATTATGAAAAGAAAATAGATTGTACCTTTTCCACTGCATGAATATATAAAAACTATAATACTGTTATCATGTGACCTAAATTGGTCAAAAGAAGCTTTGTATGTGGATTAAACATATAAACCCAAGAGAGAATACTTTTTAATACCGTGCAAAATTAACTCCAGGAACGGTTTATATAGTTTTCCCTTGGGATGGAAACTCTTTCTCTATCGACATTAGGAGATGTGGTATAATTGCATAAGAGACAACTATCAACCAGAGTTAAAATATATAGATATAAGCATTTATGAACCCTTTCTATTAATTAATTTAATTTGAAGTTACATTATTTCATTCTTCTAGATCAAGGGCTATCATTAATTGTGTTTTCTCTTCTTTGAACATGATTGCCTAAAAATGATCAAGTAGAAAAAAACACGATATATTGTATACTTAACGCAGTCAGGATTCTACTTCGTCAAAATTATCTCCCCATTACGCCAGCTTAATTTTACAATCGCTAAAATGGAAGCCATTGTAGGGATGACACGCTGCCAGTTTAACTTTTGAAAACCGATTAATTTATCCCTATAGCACCATTACGATCTTTATATGCAAGTGGTATTTTAAAAGACAAATGTATCTACTAGCTATTGAGCATCATTTAATGTACTTTTCTGAATTTGGTCCACTTTAAACTATTCCTGATCGGTTGTCAGGTGGAATTTTAGAAAGTTCAAATACATTTTAAAAAGTTCTAATAACATATTTCGCGGAAGGGCAAAATTAAAATTTTAAGCGGTTAAAGACTAAAAACCCTAGATAACACACACAAAACATGAAGTTTTTTTTTGAAGTTATGCCTTTTTAAGATCCACTTGTAAAGTCGGTCGTCAAGTACTTTTAGTAAAAATTTGTAATTCGAACACACCTACTCTGTAGTTTTGACTCATTAGAAAGGTATTTTACACGACCTATATATTTCTTTTTTAGTGCTGTGAATTTTTAATGTTTTTAAAGGGGCACTAGCTACGAGATATGAAAAAAATAGAATATGATTTTGTTTATTTCAATCATTAATAAAAGTGAAATAATGAAATAATAATTCGCTTTTAGTTGCCAATTTGGTTCAATTGTGCAAGTGAATAATTCGACCTCTTTGAATCCGTATTCATGTGACCTTTAATTCAACCCATTAGCTAGAGATTGTTTCCCCATGCATTATTCGTGTTCGGCCATTAAAAGGAAAAGAAAGTCAACATTGAAAGTGAAACAAAGGTGAACCATTTTGTTGACTGATTCGATCCACAAAAAAAATCATTCTTATACAGGTAAAAACGATAACTAACTTATTTGTTAACCTATAACATGAAATCAAACAGACCTAAAAAATATCCAATTGCACGCTATCTATTTATATTTATGTTTATGTTTATATCGGGTTATGTGACTGTCGGCAGTCTCCGGAGGTCATCTCGATAGTTAATTAGATGGCGTCTAGACTAAAATACACATGAAATTCTGATATACTTTATCGAGTACATGCATTGTTAACTGTTTATTTCAGACTTATTGTAATTTGGATATACGTTTTAGTATGTTATAAATCAAATATGAGAATTTGAGTCAAATCGATGAACATGAATTTGACAGCCAATGCCCCTTTAAATCAGCCTGTTGACTAGATATATAAAAATAATTGAATCTGAAGCCAGATGGTGTATCAAATATTCTAGCTTTATATGTTTTTTTTTAGACTTTCTCTTTTCGATGAAATATTCCCCATTTTTAGGATTTTTCTTCCCCAAAAAATGTCGCGGGAGGGCAGAGATACAAATTAATGCTTTAAAAAGATCAATCTATTATCTTTATGTGGATTTATTTTTCGGCGGAATTTATGCTTATGCACAAAAAGATCCACTTGTATTTGCACCTACCACAATCGACTGTTTTATGAAAATTTTTCTATAATTATAAAGTTTAAAAATATCTCGAAGCTCCATACTAATATGTAAAATACGAATATAAGATGCATAAAATTCCAAATTATGCACCTTTATTAAATTTGTAAAGCCTATAGAAACAAATGTAAACAATTCAAATAAACCAATTTGGCTTTTTCTCTTTTCTAACAAAGAGTTCCATTTCTTTTGTTTAATCTCAACTGGGTATACGTCTGTGACATATTTATGCAGCATAGCTAACATTCATATAATACATTTGTAATGTCAAGTTGATTTTTAATTGAACTTTGTTCTGGTAAACGGGCGATAATCAAATGTGAACCATGTTCCATCAACAATAACAAATGCATTGTAATTTAGAATGTTCCTTTCTCTTTTTGTTTTTACTTTTTGTCCGAAATTCAAAATTCTCTAGTTTTATCCATGTAATGCCAATTAAAATTTTGTTCGCTAACCACCACATTTTTCATAATATTATTACATATAATTAAACTGCAATCCTTGTTATTTTTTTCATAGTTTTTGGAAGAAAAATGATGACAATGTTAAATGTATGAAAAATATAGAATGAAACATTTCCGTCAAATTCTCAATTGATTATCTATCAAAAACATGGACACGAATATGTAATTTTTCTACTTTTTATGTTCCATTATTTATAAACCATCAATTTATAACAGTCTTTTAAAAATGTTGTTATTTTGAAATTGAGAAGCGAACATCTTTAAGATACTTTATTATATGTTTTTATATGTATATTCAGTAAAGTCGCGTGTGTGTATTTCTCTAATAATCTAGAAAAACTTCTTTTTCATCATCTTCTTCACATACCATCGTGTCGAGCCATTGCTAGTGATATTTTGCCTGAAGTGAAATACTTTGAGATGGTGTTATATCAGCTTGACCTTTGTGGGACATTGACCTTTCACATTGTGGTTGAAATAAAAAAAAATAACATTGATTTGTCTAGTTCACAACTTTTTGGATATTTTACACATTGGTGGCCAATGACTTTTTTGGAGGGGAAGGGTTACTGGTCCAACCCTATACTTTATATATTCTCAATTTTCATCACAAAAATTTCTAAGTAAAATATATATCAACAACCCGTTATGATCACACCCATTGACCATATAAATTCTCCATGACAATACCTTTCATGTTCGTCCTTGTAAAGCCCATCACTTCCAAGAGCGACTTCCAAAGATGAGGTGGTGACTTATGTTTTAGTCCGATTACGTTACCTCTTTAGATACAGATTTAAATAAGGTCACTTATGTCGAATAAATGAACTTAAAAGTACAGTTAAGCAATATATCCTAAAGCTTAACATTGCATGTTCCCTTAAAAGGCGTAAGTGTGGGATTCCGTAAGTCATGTCCCACCTCTCCATAAAATAAAGCTCGTGTTAGGGTTGTTTGATTTTGTTTAGGGGGATGGGGGGTTCCCATATCAAAACATTGACTTTATCATACCTACAAAAAAGGTAGGCGTATTCCTTCTCCTTACCAATTGAATTGATTTTATCGAAAATTTCAACAAACCATAGTTATAAATGATTTATTGTATTACCTTGTATTCTATTGTATATATGAAAGCTGTTTTGAGTTTGTAATTGAAGCAAAACGTAAAATAACAAAAATACCGAACTCCAAGAAAAATTCAAAACGGAAAGTCCCTTGTCAAATGGCAAAATAAAAAGATCAAACACATCAAACTAAAGGGAAACAACTGTCATATTCATGACTTGGTAGAAGCATTTCCTCAAGTAGCAAATGGTGGGAGAATTCGAAGATGAGATATGACCAAAATGAAAATGCACATATTTATAAAACACCTCATTGTTTATTGTTTGGATATTTACAGGTCTTGTTTTTAATTTTTTGTCAGATAATCGGAATCCTCTGGTTTTATTATTGTAGTGTCATTTAATATTTTGCCCGCTAACCGCTTCTTTTCATTTCATAATTTTAATACAAATAGTTTAAAAAGCCATTTTTTTACAAAATCTTATAAACTCCCATTTGATTTTTCATAGTTTTAAAAAGAAAAAAGGTACCAATGTTAAACGTATGACAAATCTAGAGAAATGCATTTCCCGCCAAATTGTCATTAACTTATCTGTCGAAGACAAGAACACGGTGCTTTCTTTTTTTTTTTTTTTTTTTTTTTTTTTTTTTTTTTTTGCTTTGGTTATTGATAAAGTTTTCAGTTTTTAAAAAGCTTGTTATTTTCAAAACAAAATACCGAACATCCTTAATCAGAAATGTTTAAAACTTATATCATGTATATATCCAAAGTACAGGCCTTTTCGAAAAGTATTTCATCCTTCACTTAAATCTACATTATCAAAAAATTAGTGAAACACTTGCATGAATTAACCCTAACCATTTTATAAAAATATTCAAACTGATTCAATGAATAATGTATATAAATTAGGATAAGATATTATCGTATGGACCTCAAAACAGTTATTAATTATAATTAAAACAGTTATAACCATTATATTTTCTGTAAGTTTATCTTTATATCAATTTTATTTATTTTGAATCTCAACAGTAATATAATTGTTCATGTTTATTTTATTCTTACATTAACATTTGTTTCTGTTAGTTTGAAGAAAAAATAAAATGATGTTTCCTTTTGTATGTAAATTTAAAATATTATAAATATACTTTTATACTTCTCTATCTATATTCAATTATTTGCGTTGATGGTTTTGTGATCATATCAGGACTATCATAGGAAGTACAATAACAATTTAAGATAACATCGATAGACATGTCTCAGCAAAGTTATGAGACTATATTAAATTAAATCCTAAAATGTAACTTAAGACATATTCACGGTAGGTATCGTGTCCGGCTAGGACCGAGTGAATCTGTCCATTTTTTTCGAGTGTAGATCGGGCTTTTTCGAGTGATCAAACATGCAATCAGGTCAATTAACTGCTAATTCGTAATTATAATAGTTTTTTACGTGACTACCCATCTTATTTTGAATACTATGCATGTTTTGTGTAACAAAGAAGCACAATTTCCTTATATTTAACCATTACATTCAGTGTTTGTTATTGTCCGGGCTTTTTCGAGAGGAACTGTGAAACCGTCCGGGTTTTTAAACAAATGGTCCGGGTTTTTTATTAAAAATTTTAATAAGAAAAAAAGGTATTCTTGACTTTAAAAAATGACTTTTCTAGTTAATAAATGTAATTTAATGAATGATTATATCACATATTCTCGATAAATCACCAAAACATATTACTAGTACCACGTTGATCAAAATTAACCTTTTCCAATTTGATACAAATTTTCTGTTCGGAAAACGTTCTACCACAACTTTCTAGTATTACATTAGAAATTATTGGATCCTTTATAAAAAGGTCTTTAGAACATAGTGCATGGGACTCATAATCTTTTCAACTTCATTTTATGGTTTTTTGTTGTCACAATTAATAATATTTTTCGTGGTGAACCTCGGAGTTTTTGTACGGTACGTATGTATAGATTATTACATGGTATTTTTCATATCAGACCCTTTATCGGCCCTAGGTCATGATATCAGCACAAGAGCCGCAGGCTCGAGGGTTGATATCATGAACGAGGGCCGATAAAGGGTCTGATATGATAAATGACATGTAATTATCTTTTTATCATATACTTCAACAGAAGAAATACAGACAAAAACTATTAATTAAAATTTTGTCTTTCCATGAATTTTTAGATAATAATTTACAAACAACCAAATACAAATTTCTTAACTTTAATTGTTTTTATTGATATTATAAGCATTTTATTTATCTTGTCACAACAATTATCATGTTCTTAGTTTAAAATTTCCTCCTCAACCATTTTGTGAAAAGTCTTAAATCACTTGCGGTTTTCCGCACTGTGTAGTCGTTTTCTAACAAATTTCCGGAAATGCACGAAGTTGCATGTGATAAACGTCACGGAAATTAACGAAAAGGCATGTGATAACATTCCGGAAGCAGTCAATAAAGGTTCCTTTATCAGCCCGCTGAGAAAATTCTTAGGAATCTGATCAATAAACCTAGTAATCCTTTCATAGCCTTTTAATATTTTTAAATGTTATTGAACTGTAAAATTTTAGTAATATTTTATACAAGTATATGATAATATGGTATACCGTTGTCCGTCCGTCGTCAGCATGTCGGACTATAACTAAAAAACGCCACAGTGTAACCAATTTACACGAAACTTCGGTAAATTGTTTATATTGTTTATATCTATTGAGGTATCCTCCTGTCGAATTTTATAAATTTTAGATTTTACGTTTCCGAGTTATAGATTATTTTAAAACAAACTAGAGGCTCCAAAGAGCCTGTGTCGCTCACCTTATGTGCTGTAGTGCATATTAAACAAAGGACACTCTTCTATGTTAAAGACAAGAATAGAATTCATGATAAAATTCTCTGTTTTTGGTGATTGTGACTTGTTTGTAGATCTTACTTTACTGAACATTCTTGCTGTTTACAGTTATCTCTTTCTATAATGAACTTGGTCCATAAGTTTCAGACGAGAAGATTTTTGTAAAAAATGTTTGCGTTACTCATGATCTGCTCAGTATCCTTAACATTAAAATACAGTATTATCTCCCTTTTAGTTTTTTTTTTTTTATAAATTTTTTATATGACATTGAGAAATTATTTATAGGTTTCATAACGAGTGAGAATGGCTATCGCTTGATATCATCTCGAGTTATTTATTTTCAATATAATAATAAACGAAGCTCCGGCGAGTTTATTATTACCATTTGAATCAAATAACGAGAGGAAATTACTCACTACTTAATTACTTACTTACTTATCTCCATTAAGTAACGTGAGTTGATTTCAAGCGATACCCCATTCTCACAAGTTGTTAAACCTATTTGTCTTATGGTCAACACTCTCATTGTGTCAAATTAAAAAATCCGCGAATCGTTGGTCTAGTATTTTGCACATGAAATGTAAATCGTCGTGACCTTTGATGGTCATCAATGACCTAGAACGAATAGCCAATGGAAATGCCATAATATCGTCTTATCATGCTGGATAAGCAAATCAAATTAACGCTGATTTTTGTATCACTTTTCCGTTTCACACTCCGTGCAGTGTGATATGAGAAATGTTTATTCATGCAAGAAATATATAATAAGCCACAACCATAAGAGAATAAACTTTATTCTTTGAAAACGCAACGGGCGTAGCATGCGCCCAATGGCGCAGCTGTTTATTAAAAAATGGAGTAAGAAACCTAATGGATAGCATAGAAAAATCAGAAAAAAGGAATTGTTTTTGTTCGATGTACTTCTATTTGTATCCATCTAATGAGTTAAGCCTTTTTCAACTGATTTTTATAATTCGTTCTTATGTTGTACTGTTACACCACTGTCCCAGGTTAGGGGGAGGGTTGGGATCCCGCTAACATGTTTAACCCCGCCACATTCTGTATGTATGTGTCTGTCACAAGTCAGGAACTTGTTATTCAGTGGTTGTCGTTTGTTGATGTGTTACACATTTGTTTTCCGTTTATTTTTTGTACATAAATAAGGCCGTTAGTTTTATCGTTTGAATTGTTTTACATTTGTCATTCCGGGGCTTTTTACAGCTGACTATTCGGTATGGGCTTTGCTCATTGTTGAAGGCTGTACGGTGACCTATAGTTGTTAATTTTTGTGTCATTTGGTCTCTTGTGGAGAGTTGTCTCATTGGCAATCATACTACATCTTCTTTTTTATATGTAATAAAAAATATTCTACTACAAGAGGTCTACCCCCTGCCCCCACAAAAGAACTTCATTTATAACCCCCTCCCCAAAAAAATAAATAAAACCATTCACACACTTAATCGGACCAGTTTGTATTCCCATTGACAATAAAACCTGAATTAAATTTTATATTTAGTTAACAATGAAATGAATAATTCATCAGCTTAATTCACTATTTGTACGTACGTCTCAATCCAAATTGTCTATGCCTACATTAGACTGTTGAAATCATGAATATATACTGTACATGTAATTCATAAGATGTGACAAACAACAATATATACAAATGACTGATACTTTTTATAAAGTGTAAGTGTTAGTACACCTTTTTCAAACTGATGAATGCATTGGTTTCGTGCCTTAAAAAGTACATAATTTGAACCCTTTTTTATTGTTTTAAAACGTAAATACACTGACACATAACATTCTAAGCTATAAAAATTTGTATAATAACTCGATGAAACACGGACGCACTCGAAAAAGCCCAGACTGCTCTCGAAAAACCCGAACACATAGAAATGAATTTAGTCTCAAAATGTCGTTTTCAATGCAACAACAAGACTTTTTGTAAAGTGTCTATATATCTAAGGATATATGGATTCCATGTATGCATTTCGATCGATATTTGCATTGGTATGTGTATAAAAATGGTTTTACTCTGTTTTTTGGAAAAAAAGCATTGTAAGGATAAATTCAACTTTTTTAACGAAAAATACTGTCGGATTGACAATATCTTTTTATCTCAAATAATAACACACCTTATATATAATTGTATTTTAATATCAAGCTTCTATATCACGTCTTGTCAGAAAGGAAGTCTGTTTGTTTACATTTTTGATCATATTCACTCGAAAAAAAGTGGTCACACTCGAAAAAACCCGATCAAATCACTCGAAAAACCGCGATCCTAAACGGACACTACCTACCGTGATATTCAAGAACAATTTCATTTACATCGCCCTTGATTTATTTACTTTGCTTTGTTGAAATTATGGCATTTTTCATTGGTTCTATACATCATTAAAAATTATGTTTTAACTTTGCATTTCATTAAAATATTTTTTTTGCTATTCTCCGTTTATTTTACAAGCTAATTAAAAATGTTTTGTCATGCTCTAATTAAAACAAACCAGTGGCACAATATTCTTAAAATGTCCTCAATTTTATTTTTCTAAATTGTAGTCACTAACTTTTAGTTTGGTGATATTGTTTTCTACAATATTCATACAAAACTTGTTGTACGTTATCACGGTAAAGTTTTATTACTATTTGACCCACGGGTTTTTATTTTCAATTCTACACCTGTTGTGTAAAAACTTATTAACAAAAAAGGGGTAGTCCATAAAGCCTGACAAAATCAAACGCTCGCCTATATAAACCAACGGAACGAATGAAAAATAACTGTCATATTCCTGAATTGGTACAGTTTAACGAAAACGAATAAGCTTGTAACATGAACCCCATTACTCATATGCACCCTGCAGCAATAAGATTAGATGGGTCGCATATATAAACTACGTTCTCGTAAAAGTTGTGTTGGCATGTACAAGAACATGTTAAATAAAAAAAACTCAAATTAGTGAAATAAATACTTGGAAAAAACCAAAGCACTAGAAATAATTAAAGAATGTTTAAGACCCTTAAGAGATACATGTATATGTAGATATACATTCGCGATGCGTACATGCAACTGTCATTGCAATAATACTTTAAAGCTACAGAAAGTCAAAATATTTTTTATTTACATATTCAAGTTGCAGTCAATATCTCCGATAAGAAAAGGTCAGGTTGTTTTGAAGCAACCATACCAAAATGGCAGTCGTAATGATCCCTTTCTGCTGAACCAATTTCCTTTTTCAAGTCCACAGAGAAGAAATTGCAATGTAAAGGTAATGACCTTAACCCTCGTTTTAGTAGTTAAGAATCATATCAAATTTAAAATAGTAAATAAACTAGGTTCCTAGATATCAAATGTCATTACACCTGAAGAATGAGTTTGTTTATATTTTTTCTTAATCTCTTATTGATTTATAAATTGTGTGCCGTACATGCATTTTATAATTCTCTTTGTCTTTTGTATTTTTAAAAAGTAAAACCTTGATGACTTAAAATGCATAAATTACATGAATTACAGCTCTGTTAATGTACATACAAAACATACAATACATGAATAAAATTCTAAACGAGTCCAGTTAATAATTATACACATGTACATGTACGTATATAAAGATAATGTTGATCGTAACTCCATGGATTGCTTAATATAGCACACACCATTAGACAAAATATCTTTGCTGGGGTCAAAATAGTTTTCAGAATAGAATTTTAGTCAAACTGGTTAAAATTAGGATAATGGATTACTGATGGAAATAGCAATGAAGAAAAAGTGTTCCGCGTCTACTAATATATTACACCCTTTACAAACTCTATGTTCTCTTGGAATTGTATTGTATTAATTTCAATTTCCAAGTTATGGTCACTTATACGCAATTTTGTTGACGTCTATTATATTTTAGTTAAAAGAAATTTTAGATTGTGCAAGTAGACGCCAATTTAATACAGTTTTGAAATTTGAATGTTTTTTTTTTTCAAGAGTAATTTTGTACTTTTCTTTAACAAAATGATTAATTGATTTTTAATTGATATTTTTATTAGTTTATCAAAATAAACATACTCTTCTTCGTCAATATCAAATTCTGTTATAATGTGCTTTGCAATATTATACAAGTAAAATCAGAAGGTTAATTTTACAGTTAATTCTATAAAAATAATAATAACACTTGAATTTTTAAGAATGAGTAAAGTGGGAATCGTCCAAACTCAGACTTGGCAGCTATATTACATAAGGATTTTGTTTTAATCAAAGAACAGTTTTACATAAAATTGATGATGCACTTTCTCATGTTTCTCGAAGCTGCTCGTCGCGATATAGCCTTTTCATGCTGTTCCGGCGTAAAACAAACATTCATCAATCATTATTTTTAAAGCTGAATCTACTTGTCAAAGATAAAACATATAAGTTAGCTTCATGCATTTTGGCTAAACATGTATCTGTGGCTAATATTCTTCATAAAACAAATTTTACTGTTATATAAAATCATGGGTTTCATTAATTAATCATATAACTTTCTTGATAAGTCAAAAGGGACATGATAATAATAATTAGACATATACTGTTTAAATGAGAAATTAAGCGCTGTCTTTGACAGCTCTTGTGTTGATCTTTAATATCTACATTTATTTTCAATAATGTTCCCAAGAAATTATACTCTTAAACTTTAGTTTGGTCTAATAAGGACACGACATCACATGTCCCATGAGTTTAAGTGACATTAAGTAACCAGAAATAAATGCAACACCAGAATATGAATTTGACAAAATAATGAACAGACGAAGAAAATCAGATTTCCAACAAATAAATCTTTCCAATTAAAGATCAGAAAAACCTGATGGTTCAGATACTACAAACAAAAATATAATATGTTAATTGTCCAGAACCACATTTCCCAATTTACTCAAGATACGGGGTAAGCGAGTCCTGATAATATAAATTTTATTCAGATTGTATAACTCCAATAAAGAAATTTCCACAAACTACGTAAGTATGCATGATTTTATATGAACCTTGATTTTTACATTCAAAATGTGTAATCCCTGAAAATACTTCCAAGATCATACTCCCACTATGCTAATCAGTTAGACCACTAACAGAAATACATTGAAATTAATATAAACAACACTTAAAATTATAAATAAATTTGTGCACAAACAATTTTGCAGACTTCATATAAATTACTAAGAGAAAGCACCGTAGAAGCATATTTGTTTCTCGTTATAATTAATGCATGATGTTTAAAAAAAATGTAAATTGTTCATTAATTTTTTTATTTCATTATCATGATTCGAAATTTCGTTACAAAAGTTGAACAAATAGACAAAATTATGTCATAAATATGACATAGTTACTATTGATACATTTTACAAACCTCGTCTATTTAATATAAGCAGGCAATTTTATTTTGAACAGATATAGATCTCACAATACAATTAATTTGCAAAGTTAAATATATAGAACAAGTATATATCTAAGGTGGTATAGTGGATGCCTTACTTATTTCTCCATTAGTTTTGCATACTTTAACTTATTTTTGTAGGTCGAATCTTATGAGTATGGCATCTGTTAACCAGATTTGTCATCTTTGTGAAGAAGAAGATGTGTCCAGTGTTGCAGTTGTTTGGTGTGCAGATTGTGAGACTTTTCTTTGTAAAGCATGTGCAAGCCATCACAGTAGAAGTAAAGCTTCAAAATGACACCAAACTATAGCCCTGGATGACTACAAGAAACTGCCTTCGTTTATTGTTGATATAAAAAGTAGTTGTGAAAAGCATGATGAAAAGTTTTACTTCTATTGTAAATTCCACGGCGACCCGTGCTGTGTTAAATGCATAAAATATAACAATAAAGATTGCAGGTATTTCGACCCATTAGATGACGTTTTAAGGGATATCAAAACTTCCGCTAAAGTTTCAAATTTGGACAAGGAGTTTGATATTTTACTTGAAAATTTTCAAACAGTAGTTAAATATTTGAATTTTAGAATAACCACCCTTCATGAAAACAAAACAGAATCCGTTAAAAAAATACAAAATCTGCGTTCCGCAATAAATAAGAAGTTAGATGAAATAGAAAAGGAAATAGTTGATGATTTATCTCTGGAAATCAATAAGATGAAACTAAAATTTGATCAATTTAACACTGAAATTGAGAATAAAAAGAAAGTTATTCAAAATTTGCAAAATGATCTCTCACGAATGACAATGTATGCGACAGACTTTCAAATTTACGTAGGTTTGCAGTTTTTGGAGAAATCTATATCAACAGAAGTTAGATATCTGCATGATTTGCAACGAAAGGGTCAATTGGATGACATTCGTATTGAGTCCAAACTACCTTCCCATTTAAAATGTCTGACTAATATTATTAGGACATTCGGCACTGCAGTGCCACATTCGCCGCCGTGTCCTTTGAAGCTAAAAACTTCTGGCGAGTATCAAGTTCATCTGTCAGCTCCAACTTTATTGACAATTGAAAGTATTCAACCGAAACTGAAAACAACATTTAAAATTCCGATAAGTTCTAAGGATATAGAAATATATGGTAGCCAAGTTTTACCTGATGGTAGAATTCTTATTCTAGATGCAGCTAGTAAACGTTTGCTTTTGTTTTCCAAAGACGGGGATTACATTAAGAATGTAATATGTTTGGAAGGCGAGCCAAGTGGCATTTGTTACATCAAAGGCAATTTAATAGCTGTTACGATTCACTTCGAACAGACAATATTTTTATTGACATATCACAGGATAATATTACTAAGACTATTAAAGTAACAGATGAATGTTATGGCATCGACAGCAATGGGGAAACTTTGGTAGTGAACTTGGTTGGTAGTGAAGTTATTAAACTCCTTACATTGGATCTCGACGGTAATATTTTATCAGCGGTAAATGTACCAGGAATGTTTACTATTTGTACAGCACTGTATAAAAATAATATGCTATGTACAGATTGGAATGATAATCTCATATCTTGCTACTCAAATAATGGGATTTTATTATGGACACACCAACATGAAGACATTCGCGAACCATTTGGGATAACAGTTGACAAACATGGATTCGTATTTGTTGCATGCAGGGGAAATGACCAGATTATAGTTTTATCCGAAGACGGGAAAACGAGTAAAACAATTTTGTCGAATGAAAATGGAATTGATAGTCCACATGCAATAAGTATTGACAAAACGTCATCTACTCTACTTGTTACAAATTATTCTAATGGTGACGCCTACGTATTCGATATTTAGAAGTCAAAAATACAGTTCAAAAGTTCTTTTAGTGGAAGTAATTATTTTTCATCGGTCTTTTTTATTTTTTGTTGGAGTGCGGCTAACATTCTTTTTTTATGCAGCCTGTATGCAGAAAAACACTCAACAAGGAACAATGATGTTCTTAAAAAATATTTTCTACCGTCACCGTTATGATTTAGGTGAACATTTCTAACAATTGTGCCAGTTTATTCATTTAGCAAGATTGTCTTTTGCTAATTTTTAATTGCCTCATGCATTACGACATTTACTTTTAGTCCCCTACCGACAAATCAGAAGAGGACTTTAGGTTTGCACTCCGTTTGTCTGTCCGTTCGTCTAGCAAATCAGTTTTCCGCACTTGTTTTCGTCAAGCTCGAAGATATTGATTTGATATGTATTATTTGCTATACATAATTTTATCATGACAAGTTATAGATCTAGTTCGAATTTTTTGGCAGCGTTTACTCTACAAAAAAATTATCCGAACCGAACAAAATTCAAAGTTCATCGGTAACTTATGTTCCTTTGACTTAGACAATTTCGTTCGCATACAATGAACTTTTATCCGGTAAGGGAGTATGTATTGCCATACTCTCAGAATGCGTGTTACTTTTGAACTTTAGGAAGTGCATGTAGAATTTTAGTTTTGAACTTGAGGAAGTAGAGTTTTAGTTTTGAACTTGAGCAAGTAGCGTGATGTTTCTAGTGGTATTACATACCTTTTAAGAAGTCTGGTATTATCTATAGTTTGATGCAGCATTCGTGTCCCATCACATTTTGTACCTCTACAAGACAGGATATCTGGACAATGGTTGTTGTAGTTTGACTTTTGTCCTTTTTTGCAGCGGAATCGGTTGTTGGTTTGGTCGGTTGTACTCTTCAATATATTTGGCGATTGCTGTTATCATTTGTATTTATTATTGCTAACAGTCTATTCCTGTCTAATGTTGTTTTATGGGATTTTTCATTTTGTTTTACATTGTCTTGTCCGTCCTTCTCTCATATCTCATGGTTTGTGTTGTACCTTTGATTTTTGTAACAAGTGAATATACCACTAGGCGTTGAGCAGATAACAATTAATATATAAAACTTTGTAATTGAAAAGATTAATCAAAAGATTTCAATATTATAAAAAGATCAAAACATTAAGTACTACTAGCATCTTTTTTACATAGATATCGGCGCGATTATAAAAGTATGATTGAACTTGCAGTATTTAGATGTAATGCCGATATTCTACACTATGTATTTTTATGATGATGTCGTTAACAAATTAAGATTTAATAAATGTAAAACATATAAAATAAGAAGATGTGGTATAATTAATGAGAAAACTCTCCACAAGAGACCAAACGATACAGAAATTAACAAATATAGGTTACCGTACGGCCTTCAACAATGGGCAAAGCCCATACCGCATAGTCCGCTGACTTAATTTAGTTTTTACTATTGTTGGTATATCTGTCTTTGAAGTACAGTTGTTATTGGGCATCTAGCTGACATAACTTGTAATATACCGTTCTTCGTATCGTCCTTCATGAATTTGGAAGTTGTTAAAGTAAAATGCCAACTCCCTCGGTCAAAGGTAACCTTTTGCGTGTTTAACTATTCCTTAAACGTCTTTGTTAGTCTTAAATAAATTGGACGCAGATACCAAAGATTCAAAAGTTGATGAGAAATTGAAAAATATATGGCACTAGAAGTTAATGTAGAACCAATTTATAGAAATTGTGACGAGCAACGACTATATACTTGTTGTAGAGGAGACATTGCCGCATCGTGTAGAAAAAAATCCAGATCACTTGATGTTCGAAAATCTGAAGTCTGGGTTAAAAAACTGAAATTTACAAAATGAGATTTGGGGGTTGGGCACTCAAAGTTAATTTTGGACCAATTTATAGAGATTGTGACGGGCAACGACTATATAGGTGTTGTAGAGGAGACATTGGCGAATTGTTTAAGAAAATTTCAAGATTGGTTTATGTTCGAAAATCTGAAGTTACGGTTAAAAAACTGAAATTGTGAAATTGTATAAATGAGATTAGGGGGATAGGCCATTTTAAGTTAATTTTGGACCAAACTTTAAGAGATTGTGACGGGCAACGACTATATACGTGTTAGAGAGGAGACAATGGCGCATCGTTTAAGAAAATCCCCAGAGTGGTTTATGTTCGAAAATCTGAAGTTACGGTTAAAAAACTGAAAATTTTATTGTAAAATTGACAAAATGAGATTAGGGGGGTAGGACAGTAAAAGAAAAATTTGGACCATTTTTAAGAGATTGTGACCGGCAACGACTATATAGGTGTTGTAGAGGAGACATTGGCGCATCGTTTAAGAAAATCTCCAGAGTGGTTTATGTTAGATAATCTCAAGTTACGGTTAAAAACAAAAAATTTATTGTAAAATTCACAAAATGAGATTACGGGGTAAGGCACTAAAAGAAAATTTTGGACCTTTTTTAAGAGATTGTGACCGGCAACGACTATATAGGTGTTGTAGAGAAGACATTGACGCATCGTTTAAGAAAATCTCCAGAGTGGTTTATGTTCGAAAATCTGAAGTTACGGTTAAAAAACTGAAATTGTGAAATTGACAAAATGAGATTAGGGGTAGGCCAATTTTAGTTAATTTTTGACCAATTTCAAGAGATTGTGACGGGCAACGACTATATAGATGTTGTAAAGTAGACATTGGCGCATATTTTTAGAACATCTCCAGAGTGGTTTATGTTCAAAAATCTGAAGTTACGGTTAAAAAACTGAAAATTTTATTGTGAAATTCACAAAATGAGATTAGGGGGGTAGGGCACTAAAAGAAAATTTTGGACCAATTTCAAGAGATTGTGACCGGCAACAACTATATAGGTGTTGTAGACGAGACATTGGCGCTTCCTTTAAGAAAATCTCCAGAGCGGTTTCTGCTCGAAAATCTGAAGTTACGGTTAAAAAACTGAAAATTTTATTGTGAAATTGACAAAATGAGATTAGGGGGCTAGGCCAATTTAAGTTAATTTTGGACCAATATCAAGAGATTGTGACGGGCAACGACTGTATAGGTGTTGTAGAGGAGACATTGGCGCTTCGTTTAGGAAAATCTCCAGAGTGGTTTATGTTCTAAAATCTGAAGTTACGGTTAAAAAACTGAAATTGGGAAATTGACAAAACGAGATTAGGTGGGTAGGGCACTTAAAGAAAAATTTGGACCAATTTCAAGAGATTGTGACGGGCAACGACTAATTAGGTGTTGTAGAGGAGACAATGGCGCATCGTTTAAGAAAATCTCCAGAGTGGTTTATGTTCGAAAATCTGAAGTTACGGTTAAAAAACTGAAAATTATATTGTGAAATTGACAAAATAAGATTAGGGGGGTAGGGCACTAAAAGAAAAATTTGGACCATTTTAAAGAGATTGTGACGGGCAACGACTATATATGTGTTGTAGAGGAGACATTGGCGCATTGTTTAAGAAAATCTCCAGAGTGGTTTATGTTCGAAAATCTGAAGTTACGGTTAAAAAACTGAAATTGTGAAATTGACAAAAACGGAAAAATTGATGAAATTTTCGTTTCCGTTCTCTAACTTCAGTTTGCCTCAACCAAATGTTATGAAACTTAAACACAATGCTTATTACCACAAAACGGTCTCACTGTATGTGGAAGTTGACTCATGCATATTTAAAATCTTGAAAAATAGACCAACACTCATCCTTAATGTTTAAAATTAATTATTTCCCAGTTAATCAAAGTGACAATTTATATACCTTCAGACATTTATTGACATGTACAATATATTTCAAATCACTTGAAGTAGTATTGGCAGTAATTTTAAAGTGATCATTTGATTAAGTATTTGAATGGGCTTGATAGTGCTTTCTTTTTTCGATATCTCACTTTTTGTAGTAGTCATTCAAAATTCGTAATTTGTCTAAATAAACATATCTTTAATAAATAAATATCATAAAATAATAAAGAAAAAACATACTGAAACAGAAGAGGGCAAGTGACCGAAAATGGTTTATTTATTACAATAACAAAAATAGACATAATTTGAAAGTCACAATTATGAAATACTTACGTTTTCCCTTTTCTTTAGATTACTCACTGGTTCTCCGGTATAGCGCCCAACGTCCGAGTTAAAAATGATAAAATATAAATTGCAGCAAAACTTATAAATAAAGAACATCCTCATAGTATATTCTATCCACCATTTAAATTTCAGCATGTAATATGCTACCGTTAATTTGTAATGATCGAGACAGTTTAGATGAAAAAATGTGAAAAAAATACATTTAACGTCATTTTATATCCTTTGACGTCGTGATTTTCAATACCAAAAATGCTAAAAACTTTGTAATAATTTCTTTTACGGTGTTTTGATATCTTAATAATTCACATAAACTTTAATGTGCGTTTTTCTTGTGAGTTGAAATTAAGGAATATTCAGCCATGTCTGCTTTATTATATAAGTCTTTTTTTATCTCTTCAACACAAATTAAGGTAATACATCTTCCTGTGGGCTGTTTCCTTGTGGTCATATTTATAAATCAACTGTTTCAATTTCAAAATGCACAAGCATGGCGTATAATGCATTCATATCCTGCTTTGAATAGTTTGAATAACTAAGAATTTTCTTATGTAGACGAAACACAATCCTTGTATCTTTGATGGGTTACTTACTTTGATATTCAATAATACTTTTTTTCTTTGTATTGGAAATTTGAAATAATAGGAGAGTGACGAGACGTGTTTATATCTGACCAAAGAATTAAACGAATCACTTATTTGATAATGTTTAAAGTTATTATAATACTGCAATTTTAGAGGAGATATGATTTATTGTTGTTTTCTGAACGTAAAGTGGCAAATATTTCATGCAGATTTATGACCGCTATTATTGTATATAAAGAAAACCAACACGAGAGAGAAACGACAAAAAGCAATCAGCAAAATATAAAATATAAAACATTTTCCATAGATTTTTATTCATAGTAGGCAACTCTCTTTGTTGGTTGGTTGTAGCATATTAATCTCACCAACTTAAATTTTAAAAGAGACCACCAAAAAAGACCAATTAAACAACTTCTCCTTGTAGATACTTTTATACTTGTAGTATTATGCATCCTATTCCGCTTGAATATCAGATATTTATTTGAAATAACCTAAGATATATGAGGTGGTTTATGGAATAGAAATAATCTTACATCCTTCTCCTGCATTGTGTCACAATGATTACATTTTACACCACTGATAAAACAGTTCGTGACAGAGGTCAGACCAAGATAACCATTGACAACAAAAAGCTCTGCAATAGTGGAAAACAAACACACAAAAAAAACGATTATAAATTTCATGCGTCCGAAGCGCTATTTTGAATTTATCTTCATCATTTACGCCAAGCGCCGAATATTTGAAAGCCAAGGATGTAAAAGAACAGAAAGATTTGATGAGCTATATGACCAAAAGGACATAAATAAAAATAGCCAAATCAGTCGATGATTAACTTTGCCCGATCGAGTTGAAACCTTAGTTTCTTTATAATTTCAAAATTTATAAATGGACAATTGAAGGGAATTGAAAGGAATTGCAGAATCAAAATGCTGTCATAATTCCTACGTCTTCAGTTTCATATTTGTAAGATCCATAGCTCATTATAATTTAAAACAACAATTTATTGGTTAGGGCTGAAAGAATGATGCTTGAGGACGGATGACATTGTCTTAGATTTTTGGGGTATAACATTTTTTTTAGTACCAATAAATGTTAAATATTTAAGAATTGAATGTTTCTTTTTGTAAATTTATTGGGGTGTAAAAGCGTTGACCGAAGTTCATTTTGTATGAAGCGCGGAAGCGTTTCGTTCTAAAAATGTGCGTACGGTCAACGCTTTACACCCTATAAAATACTAAAAGAAGCAATCAATACTTATAATTACATTTTTGCTTGGATCATGAAAACACGATTTCTATCAAGTTTTTCTTTTATTTACCTGTGCACTTTATTGTTGACGCTCGTGTCATCATGAATGTTACATTTCATTTAATTTAAAATGAAGGTTAATTTCAGAATGACGCGACATTGCTGTTAGCCAATCGAGTTACCTTTATAATGACACATACATACATGTAATGTAATTATATTTTAATATTCTCAATAACAATTGATTGATAGGCAATGTTTTTATAATTTGTTGGACAGTTGGGTAATGAAGAACAAAATCTTATTCTGGTGATTGAAATTTAATTCTATCAGATTTCAGATATGTCTTAATGTCGGTTAACTACCGGTACTGTCTTTGTTATAAAACTGAATGTTCAGCTTCTCAGTACTAGTACCTCATATCACAAGCCAATTATGATCAAATATACCTCATGTCATCTTAACTTCTGTTTATTATTCCAGATATCCAAATTATTACGAAGAAATTAAAATACTTTTTTTTCTCCCCGTTTGATTTTAATCAGATATTAATCAAAATTGATAAATGGTATCATTTGTGTAGTTCAGTGACAGATTCAAAAAGAGGGTACAGGGTAATGTCGTCATACGTATGTCGTTGATACAAACAAGAAGATCTATCATGTCAAAATTGTGATACAACAGGAAATGTTCATATGCAGGAACTGAACACAAGAATTTTACAGAATAAGCATATTTCTTACTGCATAGAGAAAAATGTAGACCCCCCTCCCTAATCCAGGCCGTCATATATCATTGTGACGGATAATTTTGTTTGATCTATTTAACTGTTTTTATTTTCGAAAAGAATATTTGTACAAGGTGTTTTTAATAAATGTAACGGACAATATATACTATGCCCTCTCAGCCGACGTCGTAATTTCATTTTAAAATTAATGAAAGATCGAAAGTAATTAAAAGCTTCTCTCCCTGATCAACATGATATAAAACTCATTAGGCAGAGCAATTTTTATGGCTACTTGCATAATTGTTAAATCGTATTAAATTCGGTATCAAACTCATATTAGTAATAAAAGTTTCATATCTTGAATATTGAAAAGGGGTTAAAATTATTTACCTGCATAAATATTGATATAAAACATCCGGTTCGGTTTTTTTTTTTTTTCTAGATCTGAGAAAAAAGCAACTCCGATACACTTAAACAATTGATTAATAAGAATTGTTACATGGTGTCTTCTTATGTCGCCTGAATTACAATGTATGTTATTGAATTATATATTCGCCATCCGTAATAATTATCTAATATGTTTATTTGGCATGCCATTCTCGATAAAAGTGCGGACGTCATAGAAAGCACTCTTTACCAAAACGTCAACGGAGATTACATTCCACGGAGGTTACATTTCGATGATTTCGTCATTTATAAAGCATAATATGTGTATCTGAAGATAGAAGTTGTACTACAATTAAATGTTGACACCGATATCGATCTGTTGGACGTAGAATTTATTTTCAAAATTGGTGTTTGTTTAGAATAGACCATTCCACGGAGATTACATGCTTAACAAATCTCTGCAGTTTTCAGCTTTGTTTAGTTTTTCAGACTGATATGATTTGGAATAAATGACGATTGTTATAAACAAAATTATTTATGGTAACCTTATAATCAAAGGAGTAGGGCCACGAAGGGTTAAAAACGGCCCTGTCTCAGAAATTGACGATATTACTGCAGACGGATCACTAACTAGTGTAGTTCATAAAACGATAATCATTAGACTTGTAACTGTGTTTGTATAATTTTCCAGGGCGTCAGAAAAGACCATGGTACAATGGTATTTTAGCCATTTGCGCGTAACGTTAAAATTGTTTTTATTAACGTTCTAGTAACTTTATAATCAATTTTTACCACAAGAATTTTTTTACAAAATATTTCTTGAATCTCGTCCATATATCTTGGTTTTTTTTTAACTCTATTAATAGAAACTAGCTTAATTAAGGTTTAAGCTGCACATAATCGCTTCAATTAAATTTTGTATAAGTGGCCCGAATACTCGTTTTCTATATTGATATTCACGAAATAGAAATTGGTTGAGACTATGTAAACAAACATAATTCTATAGCATAGGTTAAATTAAAAGTCATAAAGGATTTTAAAACATAAGCAGTGAATGTCTTCTATTTGGGAGAAGGAATTTAGATTGAAAGCTGTAAAATATCTTGGCGAGCGAAGTACAGTCGTAAAAAAGTATGAGGATAGTTGATCACACCACATCATTTTATTTGTATATGGAAAGAAAACCGTGATTCACTTAAACACAGAAAAGTTTATTTTCTAGTAAAGAAGTAAAAGATGAAAACACAGATAAAGACAAACATTGTGTATAGACAGTACATAGCATTACATGTACTTCAATAATCACAGAACACATTATAATTGTACATAAGTCATAAGTCACCAGAACCACACGTACACTCATTAACATCTGCTCTTTGGTCGCGTTGTTGTCTCTTTGACACATTCCCATTTCCATTCTCAATTTTATCATTCTCATTCCGGCGAATTACATGCTTACTCTCAAAGCAACATTCAGAATTAAACACTTGAATGAACAATAGTTTCATATAATACTGCCATGCATACGTCACTGACCACATTACCATGATTACATACATGTAGTACTGCTATCTCTAATTGTACCTAAAGCGCATGAAATATGTAGTCATCTGTAAAAATTGAAATATGATTCTTTCAAATGGTTCAATGAATCCTTTTTATATTTTCCCAGAACTTTTTACTAGACAAAATAATAGTTTAAAGGTAGTAGCTATTTTGCCGGCGCCGCCAAAATTGAAAATAAGCTATTTTGCCAACTCTCGGTAAGCGGAAGCCCGCATGCCAAAAAAGATTTTGTTTACAGATATGCAATTCAAAACTGACTATTATTCAAAACTAAATTTGATTTAAACATTTTTTGATTGTAAAGCTATGTGATTGATTTTTTTTAGACTCTATACCGTTTTTATTAAATCGATATGCTATGAGATTTTTGTCTTTCAATTTTTTTTTAACAGCATAGTTTAAAAATCTGTGATTTTATTCTTATGCATACATGTAAACTTAGACTGTTTTAGAAGTAATTTCAACTACATGTTTTGATATGATATCATTGCTAAAAATGGATGCTCAATAGTTTTTATTTTTATTCCTTTTTACAAAATCCTATTTTCACTTGGACTCATAAATGTTTAAACGATTAAACGTATCTCAAATATTGTGACATTTATCAACTATATGTGGAATAATAATTAGATTCTTTTATGTTGGCAATGCACATTTTCGTAGTATTTTTCACAAGTAAATATTAAAATTCACTCTTTACAAAGACCCGGCAAAATAACATATTCACTATATTTTCGGCGCCGGCAAAATAGTCATTGCGATCGAAATATGCTATTTTGCATGTTTTCATCAAGATATTTTTATCAAAGACGACAAAATAGCATTTTCTATTTTGCCGGCGGCGACAATTATTTTCGTTAATATATAAAAGGCCTAGAAAATCCAATTGCACGAGTTTGCCGACGGCAGCAAAATAGCCACTGCCTAGTTTAAAAAACTCAAAAATTTGACAGAATACTCATTCTCAGTTGTCCATTGTGGACGATTTCATTTAGCGATTTAGCTATATTCAATTAAATCTATCCGACTTTTGCATGTGTCTATCAATTACGTTTTAAAGAACAAATACTTTTATTATTTTATGATTCGTGTTCTTGCTAAAGGGCATTAGCTACGAGATATAGAAAAAAATAATTTGTTTTGTTCAACCATTAATGGAAGTAAATAGTGAAAATAATAACTAGCTTTAAGCAGCCAGTTTGGTTCAGTTTTGTCAAAATAAGCAAAGAAACATCGCTAATGAATTACACTTGCAAGTGGATAATTCGGCCTCATTAAATCCGTATTCATGTAAAGTTCAATTAAACCCTTAGCTAGAGATGGGTTACGCATGAACTAGGCATGTGCAGGTATTAAAGAACAAGAATGTCAACATTGGAAGTGAAACAAGGGTAAACCATTTGGTTTACCGATTCGATCTACAAAACTCATTCTTATACAGGTAAAACGATTATTAACATATTGATTTAACCTATAATATCAAACCAAACAGACCTTAAAAAATCCAATTGCACGAGTTGGCTATCTATTTATATCTTTGTTTATGTTTACATCGGGTAAGATGATCGTCGGCAGTTTTCAGAAGGTCGCCTCGATGGTTAATTAGACGGCGACTAGACTAAAATACACACGAAATGCTGATACATACTATCGAGTCTATGCATCGTAAATTGTTTATTTTATACTTTTTTTAATTTGGATATACGTTTTAGTATGTTATAAGTCGAATATGAGAATTTGAGTCAATTCGGTGAACACGAATTTGACAGCTAATGCCCCTTTAAGTTTTAAACTGAAATTCTTTTTAAGGTTTTCACAATTGTCAATTTATTCCTAAGTAGCTTTTATAGCTTTTATCTTGTAAACTTAACTAGTCTTGCTCGTGGTTAAAGTGTTCCGGTATTCCACATATAACTATCATTCTTATCTCGAAAAAAGTTCAAGTGTACTTTGTTATTATTTTTATTATCATTTGGTCAAATTAAACAGATGCATGCCTCAATCCGTATGAAAAAAGAAGATGTGATATTATTGCACAGAAGACAACTTTCAACCAGATACCAAATGATGTGCATGGATTCATTTTAAAACTAATAGAAATCCATGAATATCAGTTTTTATTTGGCGTTGATTGTAACGATATAAGTGTATGTAAGCTGCGTTCATTAAAGTAATGTATAATCTATAACTATAACTAATATACAAAATCAATTATTTTAGTCTATATATAAAAGGAGATGTGGTATGATTGCCAATGAAACAACTCTTCACAATGTTTGTTTTCTTTAAAGTGAAATGAAATGTGAACTATTTCTCATGGATATGTCATATTAACCTGTAAAAATGTAAAAAGAGTTTTCAAAAAGTTTGCTTAGTTGCAATAATAATAATAGTCTATTCTTCAACTACACTCTGCTCACTGTCACTTTTGTCCATGGCATGTGGGATAAATGCTGCATCTTCAAGAGAAGCTCCTCAATTCTGGACTCCATGTGTGATGTCCAGATTATGTCTTATATACCCTAGATACCAGAGTCTAGAGGCATTGTGCACAAATTAACATGTTCTCGTCCGGTATATGCATCTAACTTTCCGCTGGACGTTAAACAGTCATCCATCATCATGAGACAAACAACTCCTGTAGTAAAATGGTGTGTTTCTTTTATATACTCTATATTCTATTTTTTTCTTTTTTTCCCAAAAAGTGAAATAATAGACGCGTAACATCATCTCAAAAGATTTTAAAATCTTGAATCATTTATTTAATTATGTTTACAGTCATTATGGTACTGTAATTGTAAAGGAGATATGATTGATAGTTGTTTGATGAACGTTCAGTGGCAAATACTTCATGCATATTTATGACGGAGAGCAATTTAGAGAATCTATTTCTGACAGGAAACAAGAAATTGCATGTGTTGTCATTGAACATAAGAGAAAATTCTCCAAAAGGAGGGGATAAAGAATCAAAAGACCAATAAAATCATACAACACCATGAACATATAGAGGCAAAAAAAAAAACAGCAATAAAAATATAAAACAGGTAACTACAGTTTTGAACAAGAACCTCAGGCCACCACAAGTAACGAAAAATCAGAAATATAAAGATATCTCATAGATAATTTATTCATAGTAAGCAGCTATTTTTGTTGGTCGCTTGTAACATAGTCTCACTCAAATTTAAAAGAGACCATAAAAAAGGGACCAAATAAACAATTGCTCCTTGTATGCATTCTGACCAATTATGCACGCTATCCCGCGTGAATATCAGATATTTATTTGAAGTTACCCAAGCTATATGGTTGTGTCGGATAGTTTTGTTTCATCTTTATTTCAGTTTTTATTGAAAACAAATATTTGTTCTGGTTGAATGTCACGGACAGTATACACCATGCTCTCATGGCGTCGTAATCTTTATTTTAATTAAAGAAAAATTGAAAAGCTTATTTAACCACTGTGCAATATAATATCAAAATTCTCACGTGGTTTCTTCTTATGTCCTACGATTTTCTATGTACTATGTTATTGTTCATAGTTCTGTAATTTATTTGCACTATCCGTAGTAATTATTTAAAATGTTAACTTGGCATGCCATACATGATAGAAAATGCGGACGTGAAAGAAAGCACTTCATCAAAGTGTCAACATGAGATTACATTCCGCGGAGGTTACATTTCGACGATTTCGTCTTTAAAAACAAAATGAGTGTATCTAAAACTAGTAATGTTGACACCCGTATCGATCTGCTGGATGTAGAATTTTACGGAAAAAAACTAGGCTCTAATTTAAAACGGTCATACGTGTTTTTGTTTGCAAAGCACAGACCGGGCTTATTATTACAAAATAACGTGGAAATAAACTTTAAAATAATTTGTAAATTCATAATTTTTTTTTACACGTCACCAATTTGTCTTGTTTTCTAATAAAAACAGTTATGAGGACGTATCTATCCGTGTTTAAAAACCTTGCCGGATCGGCGGTTAACGAACCTTCGCTAAAACAAAGACTTGTTATTCATTTTTTTTTCTTTTTTGTTAGTTATAAATAAAAAAAATGATAAATTATAGAATTTATTCTATTTATAGCAACTGTACAAGTTCTTGGTACAGTTATTTCGTCACACAATCTATCGTACCTCGGAAATGGTGGCGTTGAATCAGGATTTGCTTGTTAGGAAAAGTTAAATTTTCGATGTGGCCACAGGGCTCGACCACGCTAAATATTGTTGCAAACTGAGTCAAAGTGTCAAACAATCAAAATAAGAGTAAAATTACTTTGGTCGAGGCCTGTGGCCAATGCGAAATTTAACCAGGAAGTGTGAAATTCTTTAAGAATTTGGACATTTTGGGCGTTCCGGTTTGATTCCGGATATTACGTCACATTAATGACGTCACAAAAATATGATTTTATACTATAATAACAAATAACGATATACGTAGATATGTTTTAGCTATAAAGGATCCACCTTATTTCTCTTTTATTTTTTGTCACCTCACAGGGCCAATATTGGCACTTCGTGGCCATACTCCTTTAACTCATTTCACACTCTATGTTTTGCTACATATTTTGTCCTGCTTGGTCTTTTATCCCGGTTAACGGAAATTACAGGTTTACGAAGAACACATTTCGACGGCCGGTACGATAACTATCGTTGTGCAATATGTACTAAAATTTATAAAAATTAATAATATAGATAATAAAGAAATATAAAAATCTCAGATATAAGTATAACAAGCTACGGGTATATAACTGGAAGTCGTTAGTTTTGCTTTCTTACGGTGGGACAAATTAACGTCATAAAATGGGCGCTTTAACGGAGAACCAGTTGTTACACATTCGTGTCATATACATGCAAACAAATAAATATTTTCCTCTCATTCTACGTTTAGAATTAACAATGGGAATGGAATTAAATGAGGTTTTTCTAAACATTTAATTATGTAAACTTCTGTTAATATTTCAAATGTATGTTCTTATTATTTAGTTACTTTTTGTTGGATTGCTTAATGATTGACATTTGCACTTCATTTGGTTTTATTTATACCAAATGAATACTCATTCATTTTACAATAACAATAACAATAGGTCTTGACAGATACAAGTTCTTAAGTACTTCATTTAATTTAAGGATGAAAATGCAAAGGGATACTGAATTGCACATAACTATTACATCTTATTTACTTTTGTTTTAATGAGTTTGGACAGATGGGCATAAATCCTTCATTTGAAACAATTAAACTTGTTATAAAATATTGTAAGAGGAAATCTGTCACTGAAACCAATTAATCGACCTTAAAATTTGATGGTTCACACAATAAAATTCTAACCTTAGAGATTTGGTAAATTGTTTTAAATGGCTTTCTATAATCATTATCATGATAATCTATCATGTGTCTCTAGATTTCAATTAAATTCATGTTTTATTAAAGAAAAGGGGATACACACATTGAATGAAAAGTGATATTACATGTTTAATATAACATAACAAAATAACAAAACATTTAACATAAATAGTTTAAGAAAGGTCGTAATGGAATTGTAGCAAACTTTGCACACTTTTAAATGACTTTGTAAATCAACAAAAAATACTCCGGCGTTATGGTCATTATTTTTCATAACAATTCTTTCAGTGGAATTTTGATGTAAAGTCGTGTATTTCTTCCTGAAAAGGTTCTGTTTCGTACACATCGCTATGTGTGATTTTTCGAAACTTCTACATTTTCTGCTATTTATCCGTAGCAAGTTAACTTCTCCAGCTAAAATTTTACCGCTGGTAAATCATTTGTTATTTGTCTCATAATTGTTAAATTCATATAATGGCACTCATACATATAAGTTTTATAACATCAAGAATCAATTTCAAATAAATTTCAAACCTTCGTTCAGTTTAATAATGGAAATAAAATACGAAACATTCTTACACATTTTTCAAATATTCACAAATTGAACCTTATATACCCGTATATATAATGTTTTGGTGAAACACTTATATTTTCTTTCCTCCTTCATATTCAACTGACTTGCCGATTGCAGCCTGCAACCAACAGTTCGCTCCGGTATCACTTGGTCCAACTCTTTATTGGAATGATTGAAATCTACATTGTAATCACAAGTCAATTTATCTACAAAACTACTTTTGAAATACCAAATGTTTTTTTTTTTCAATTCTGAATTTTCATCCTTATGATACTTTACTTCAGAACTTGTTCCTGTATTGTTATGAATTTCAGTTAATGGCCAATTTCTTAGTGAAAATTCGTCTAAATTCCATTTAATAGATACATTTAATAACGCTTACCGTTACCTTGATGGCATTTTTGCTTCAAATAATAAAGAATTCCCTAATCATACTGCTGAAATCTACCCCGGAGAACTTACTTTAAATAAAAGTAATACTTGTATAAACAGCAATACTTTTGCTTTTTGCAGACTTTGACACATGATTACATTTCAGTTTAATTCGAAAAAATTCGTAAGGGTTCCGTGGAACCCAGTGTCTCGCCTACTTTTGCTGTTAGTCGCAGGCTCAACAAAAATGGTGAAATAATTATTACAAATTTTCCTCTAGATACTATCTTTTGATTGTAAGAAGCTTCTGTTCAAGTTTGGAAGGAATCCAGGATGGTTTATGAATCTAATAAATGTTTTAAAACTTTAACTGCAGATTGTATGTAATGTTAACTGGAAGAAAAACTAAGTCCATTTATAAGTAATATACGGAAAAACAGGAATTTTTTTTTACAAAATTTCTTTCTAGATACTAGCTTTTGAATATAAACAAGCTTCTGTCCAAGTTTGGTACACATCTAGGATAGTTTAGAAAGTTATTAAAAGTTTGAAAACTTTAACCACAGAGTGAATGTAATGTTAACTGGCAGAAAAACTTAGTCCATTTATAAGTAAAATACGGATAAACAGGATTATTTTTTTAACAAAATTAACTTTTGAATACTATCTTATGATCATTAACAAGCTTCTGTTTACGTATGGTACAAATCCAGGATAGTTTAAGAAAGTTATTAAAATTTGAAAAACTTTAACCACAGAGTGAATGTTATGTTAACTGGCAAAAAAACTAAGTCCAGTTATGAGTAAAATACGGATAAACAGGATTTTTTTTACAAAATTTACTTCTGGATACTATCTTATAATCATAAACAAGCTTCTTCCAAGTTCATTAGAAATCCAGGATAGTTTAAGAAAGTTATTCAAATTTCAAAAACTTTAACCACAGAGTGAATATTTGTGGACGCCGCCGACGACGCCGGACGACGACGACGACAACGCCGACGACGGAATGTAGGATCGCTATGTCTCGCTTTTGCGACAAAAGTCGCAGGCTCGACAAAAATCAAAAGAAAAGTTCACGACGACAAAATAGACGATTGTGTGCCCTGAATCGTTTTAAAGCGTGAATTGATCGGTCTTTTTCGAGTGTTATCATGTTTTTTTCGTGGGAATATGGTGTAAAATGTTAATAAACAGACTTCTTCGCTGGTAAGACGGGAAATAAAAGTTTTAAAAAAGCGTCAAAGGTAAAAACATCAATTGACACGTTGAATATAAAATTATCCTTAGAATGCTCTTTTTGAATATTCAAAAATGTGTAATAAAGCCATCTGTAGGGTGTAGGTAGGTGATATTCTAACATAAAAAACGATCTAAAATTGATACTTTAAGTCAGAAGAGCATAAGTTATAGAACAAAATAACATTTGGTTGAGACAAATTGGAGTTAAAGAGAACGGAAATGAAAATTTCACATAAGTGTTTCTCGTTTCTCGTTTTTTATATAGATTAGACCGTTGGTTTTCCTGTTTGAATGGTTTTACAATAGTAATTTTTGGGGCCCTTTATAGCTTGCTGTTCGGTGTGAGCTAGGGCTCCATGTTGAAAGACCGTACTTTGACCTATAATTGTTTACTTTTATAAATTTTGACTTGGATGGAGAGTTGTCTCATTGGCACTCATACCACATCTTCTTATATCTATATATTGTGTATAAGTTTTATGACAATTGGTTGAGGCAAACTAAAGTTAGAGAACGGAAACCAATTTTGGGACGTACGGACACAGGGAAGTTCAGACGGACAAGGGTAAAGTTTAATGCCCCTCCGCTACGGCGGGGGCATAATAAGCTAAAAAATACTGATAGGTTATCGAGTTCCTTTTTGTGATATATGATTTTTTTTTAAATGGGGCAAAAAGGATGACTCGGACTTTTACATTAAATTTAGCATTGGCATTATTTGGGACATACGGATGCACGGACGTACAGTCGGACTAGGGTTAAGTTTAATGCCCCTCCGCTACGGCGGGGGCATAATAAGCTAAACAATATTGATAGGTTATCGAGTTCCTTTTTGTGATATATGATATTTTTTTTAAATGGGGCGAAAAGGATGACTCGGACTTTTACATTATATTTAGCATTGGCATTATTTGGGATGTACGGATGCACGGACGTACAGACGGACAAGGGTAAAGCTTAATGCCCCTCCGCTACGGTGGGGCATAATAAGCTAAAAATATTTATAGGTTATGGAATTCCTTTTTGTGATATATGTTTTTTTTTTTTTTTTTAATGGGGGAAAAGGATGACTTGGACTTTTACCTTATATTTAGCATTGGCATTATTTGGGATGTACAGACGCACGGACGCACAGACGGACAAGGGTAAATCATAATGCCCCTCCGCTACGGCGGGGGCATAATAAGCTAAAAATATTGATAGGTTATAGAATTCCTTTTTGTGATATTTTTTCACTAGAATTATTTTACACGCGAGTAAATGTAAATATATTTATTTTCTAAAAGAATATAAGTTCGATATCGCACAGCTAATTCTTCTAAAATCTAGAAACAACTGATTAACATAAACGTTGACAAACACTAAAATTGGAACACGTGCAACCTAGTTCACGAGAAAGATAATAAACCGTTATTAGCTACCACAGACGAACATCTATCAACTATTGCCATAAACTTGCGTATCGTCCCCATAACATTTATGAATTTGACAGATGCTGAGCTCGGACAGAGAAAACAATAAACATTGATATAAACATCTATTAAAATTTTAAATTCAAATCAAAGTTGTGTTTTAAATTTCGTTTTTGTATTACTGTTCTCTCATATTTTCCATTGTCTCAGTCAAATAATTTGACAAAGTTTATCAGAAGTTTAGCTATTATCCTATTATACTCAACGAAGCTCGGAGATAAATATACGTTCACCCGTTAGAACACGTTTACAATCATCCATGTTTTATGTGGATGGCGAAGGAGTTGACAGAAAGAGATATGCAAAAAGAATATAAAATGACATTGTCAAAGTTTAAGGACCCTGTTATTTCAATGTAAACAAAAAATTACTTTCTTCATTGTCGTGTTTGTGGACTACCGACTCAAGAGAATGTTGATTTCAACAAAGTGTGTTGTAAACGGTGTATACATACTGTCGGATAAATTTCGCGGGAAAAATATTGATGTACTTTTTTATACAAGTATAAAAAGTAACATCATTCCATTATACAAGGTAACCCCAACCCCCAACCCCCATTTGCCTATTTTTTTTTCACCTAACTTCAGATTTCCAAACAAACGATTCTATAGTTCCTCTAAATAGATACGCCAATGTCTTCTCTAATGTCTCCTCTACGTTACATATACAGTCGTTGCCCGTCACAATCTCTATAAATTGGTCTTCAATCATCTTAAGGTACACCATCCCTCGTTTTTACAATTTCAGATTTTTAACCGTAACTTCAGATTTTGAACATAAACCACTCTGGAGATTTTCCTAAACAATTTGCCAATGTCTCCTCTACAACACCTATATAGTCGTTGCCAGTCACAATCTCTTTAAAATGGTCCAAATTGTTCTGTTAGTGCCCTACCCCCCCCCCCCCCTTTTTTTTTTCCTGATCTCATTTTGTCAATTTCACAATAAAATTTTCAGTGTTTTAACCGTAACTTCAGATTTTCGAACATAAACCACTCTGGAGATTTTCTTAAACGATGCGCCAATGTCTCCTCTACAACACCTATATAGTCATTGCCCGTCACAATCTCTTTAAAATGGTTCAAATTTTTCTTTTAGTGCCCCACCCCCACTAATCTCATTTTGTCAATTTCATAATGAAATTTTCAGTTTTTTAACCGTAACTTGAGATTTTCGAACATAAACCACTCTAGAGATTTTCTTAAACGATGCGCCAATGTCTCCTCTACAACACCTATATAGTCATTGCCCGTCACAATCTCTTTAAAATGGTCCAATTTTTTTCTTTAAGTGCCCTACCCCCTAATTTCATTTTGTCAATTTCACAATAAAATTTTCAGTTTTTTAACCGTTACTTCAGATTTTCGAACATAAACCACTCTGGAGATTTTCTAGAACGATGTGCCATTGTCTCCTCTACAACACCTATTTAATCGTTGCCCATCACAATCTCTCGAAATTGGTTCAAATTTTTCTTTTAGTGCCCTACCCCCCTAATCTCATTTTGTCAATTTCACAATTTCAGTTTTTTAACCGTAACTTCAGATTTTCGAACATAAACCACTCTGGAGATTTTATTAAACGATGCGCCATTGTCTCCTCTACAACACCTATATAGTCGTTGCCCGTCACAATCTCTTAAAATTGGTCCAAAATTAACTTAAATTGACCTACCCCCTAATTTCATTTTGTCAATTTCACAATATAATTTTCAGTTTTTTAACCGTAACTTCAGATTTTCGAACATAAACCACTCTGGAAATTTTCTTAAACGATGCGCCAATGTCTCCTCTACAACACCTATATAGTAGTTGCCCGTCACAGTCTCTTTAAAATGGTCCAATTTTTTTCTTTAAGTGCCCTACCCCCCTAATCTCATTTTGTCAATTTCACAATAAAATTTTCAGTTTTTTAACCGTTACTTCAGATTTTCGAACATAAACCACTCTGAAGATTTTCTAAAACGATGTGCCATTGTCTCCTCTACAACACCTATTTAGTCGTTGCCCATCACAATCTCTTGAAATTGGTTCAATTTTTTCTTTTAGTGCCCTACCCCCCTAATCTCATTTTGTCAATTTCACAATTTCAGTTTTTTAACCGTAACTTCAGATTTTCGAACATAAACCACTCTGGAGATTTTATTAAACGATGCGCCATTGTCTCCTCTACAACACCTATATAGTCGTTGCCCGTCACAATCTCTTGATATTGGTCCAAAATTAACTTAAATTGGCCTATCCCCTAATTTCATTTGTCAATTTCACAATATAATTTTCTGTTTTTTAACCGTAACTTCAGATTTTCGAACATAAATCACTCTGGAGATTTTATTAAACGATGCGCCATTGTCTCCTCTACAACACCTTTATAGTCGATTCCCGTCACAATCTCTTCATATTAGTCCAAAATTAACTTGAATTGGCCTACCCCCAAATCTCATTCTGTCAATTTCACAATTTCAGTTTTTTAACCGTAACTTCAGATTTTCGAACATAAACCACTCTGAAGATTTTTTTAAAAGATGTGCCATTGTCTCCTCTACAACACCTATATAGTCGTTGATCGTCACAATCTCTTGAAATTGGTCCAACATTAACTTTAATTGGCGTACCCCTCTTATCTCATTTTGTGTATTTCACAATTTCAGTTTTTTAACCGTAACTTCAGATTTTCGAACATAAACCACTCTGCAGATTTTCTTAAACAATGCGCCAATGTCTCCTCTACAACACCTATATATTCGTTGCCCATCACAATCTCTTGAAATTGGTCCAAAATTAACTTAAATTAGCCTACCCCCCTAATCTCATTTTGTCAATTTTACAATTTCAGTTTTTTAACCGTAACTTCAGATTTTCGAAGATAAACCACTCTGGAGATTTTTTTAAACGATGCGCCAATGTCTCCTCTACAACACCTATATAGTCGTTGCCCGTCACAATCTCTTTAAAATGGTCCAAATTTTTCTTTTAGTGCCCTACCCCCTTATCTCATTTTGTCAATTTCACAATTTCAGTTTTTTAACGGTAACTTCAGATTTTCGAACATAAACCACTCTGGAGATTTTCCTAAACAATTTGCAAATGTCTCCTCTACAACACCTATATAGTCGTTGCCCGTCACAATCTCTTTTAAATGGTCCAAATTGTTCTGTTAGTGCCCTACCCCCCCCCCTTTTTTTTTTCCTGATCTCATTTTGTCAATTTCACAATAAAATTTTCAGTGTTTTAACCGTAACTTCAGATTTTCGAACATAAACCACTCTGGAGATTTTCTTAAACGATGCGCCAATGTCTCCTCTACAACACCTATATAGTCATTGCCCGTCACAATCTCTTTAAAATGGTTCAAATTTTTCTTTTAGTGCCCCACCCCCACTAATCTCATTTTGTCAATTTCATAATGAAATTTTCAGTTTTTTAACCGTAACTTGAGATTTTCGAACATAAACCACTCTAGAGATTTTTCTTAAACGATGCGCCAATGTCTCCTTTACAACACCTATATAGTCGTTGCCCGTCACAATCTCTTTAAAATGGTCCAAATTTTTCTTTTAGTGCCCTACCCCCTTATCTCATTTTGTCAATTTCACAATTTCAGTTTTTTAACCGTAACTTCAGATTTTCGAACATAAACCACTCTGGAGATTTTCTTAACCGATGCGCCATTGTCTCCTTTACAACACCTATATAGTCGTTGACCGTCACAATCTGTTGAAATTGGTCTAAAATTAACTTAAATTGGCCTACTCCCCTAATCTCATTTTGTCAATTTCACTATTTCAGGTTTTTAACCGTAACTTCAGATTTTCGAACATAAACCACTCTGGAGATTTTCTTAAACGATGTGCCATTATCTCCTCTACAACACCTATTTAGTCGTTACCCGTCCCAATCTCTTGAAATTGCTCCAAATTTTTCTTTTTGTGCCCTAACCCCCTAATCTCATTTTGTCAATTTCGCAATTTCAGTTTTTTAACCGTAACTTCAGATTTTCGAACATAGACCACTCTGGAGATTTTTTTAAACGATGCGCCAATGTCTCCTCTAGAACACCTTTATAGTCGTTGCCCGTCACAATGTCTTTAAAATGCTCCAAATTTTTCTTTTAGTGACCTACCCCCCTTATCTCATTTTGTCAATTTCACAATAAGATTTTCAGTTTTTTAACAGTAACTTCAGATTTTCGAATATAAACCACTCTGGAGATTTTTTAAACGATGCGCCATTGTCTCCTCTACAACACCTTTATAGTCGTTGACCGTCACAATGTCTTTAAAATGGTCCAAAATTTTCTTTTAGTGCCCTACCCCCTTATCTCATTTTGTCAATTTCACAATAAGATTTTCAGTTTTTTAACAGTAACTTCAGATTTTCGAATATAAACCACTCTGGAGATTTTCTTAAACGATGCGCCATTGTCTCCTCTACAACACCTATATAGTCGTTGACCGTCACAATCTCTTGAAATTGGTCCAAATTTTTCTTTAAGTGCCCTACCCCCCTAATCTCATTTTGTCAATTTCACAATTTCAGTTTTTTAACCGTAACTTCAGAATTTCGAACATAAACCACTCTGGAGATTTTCTGAAACGATGCGCCATTGTCTCCTCTACAACACCTATATAGTCGTCGCCCGTCACAATCTCTTGAAATTGGTCCAAAATTATCTTAAATTGGCCTACCCCCTAATCTCATTTTGTCAATTTCACAATTTCAGTTTTTTAACCGTAACTTCAGATTTTCGAACATAAACCACTTTGGAGATTTTTTTAAACGATGCGCCGATGTCTCCTCTAGAACACCTTTATAGTCGTTGCCCGTCACAATGTCTTTAAAATGGTCCAAATTTTTCTTTTAGTGCCCTACCCCCCTTATCTCATTTTGTCAATTTCACAATAAAATGTTCAGTTTTTTAACAGTAACTTCAGATTTTCGAACATAAACCACTCTGGAGATTTTCTTAACCAATGCGCCATTGTCTCCTTTACAACACCTATATAGTCGTTGACTGTCACAATCTCTTGAAATTGGTCCAAAATAAACTTTAATTGGCCTATCCCCTAATCTCATTTTGTCAATTTCACAATAAAGTTTTCAGTTTTTTAACCGTAACTTCAGATTTCCGAACATAATCCACTCTGAAAATTTTCTTAAACAAAGCGCCAATGTCTCCTCAACAACACCTTTATAGTTGTTGCCCGTCACAATCGCTTGAAATTGGTCCAAAATTAACTTAAATTGGCCTACCCCCTAATCTCATTTGGTCAATTTCACAATTTCAGTTTTTTAACCGTAACTTCAGATTTTCGAACATAAACCACTCTGGAGATTTTCTTAAACGATGCGCCAATGTCTCCTCTACAACACCTATATAGTCGTTGCCCGTCACAATCTCTTTAAAATGGTCCAAATTTTTGTTTTAGTGCCCTACCCCCCTAATCTGATTTTGTCAATTTCACAATAAAATTTTCAGTTTTTTAACAGTAACTACAGATTTTCGAACATAAACCACTCTGAAGATTTTCTTAACCGATGCGCCATTGTCTCCTCTACAACACCTATATAGTCGTTGACCGTCACAATCTCTTGAAATTGGTCCAAAGTTAACTTTAATTGGCCTACCCCCTAATCTCATTTTGTCAATTTCACAATTTCAGTTTTTTAACCGTAACTTGAGATTTTCGAACAAAAACCACTCTGAAGATTTTCTTAAACGATGCGCCAATGTCTCTTCTACAACACCTATATAGTCGTTGCCCGTCACAATATCTTTAAAATGGTCCAAATTTTTCTTTTAGTGCCCTACCCCCCTAATCTCATTTTGTCAATTTCACAATAAAATTTTCAGTTTTTTAACCGTAACTTCAGATTTTCGAACATAAACCACTCTGGAGATTTTCTTAAACAATGCGCCAATATCTCCTTTGCAACACCTATATAGTCGTCTCCCGTCACAATCTCTTGAAATTGGTCCAAAATTAACTGAAATTGGCCTACCTCCTTAATTTCAGTTTGTCAATTTCACAATTTCAGTTTTTTAACCGTAACTTCAGATTTTCGAACATAAATCACTCTGGAGATTTTCTTACACGATGCGCCAATGTCCCCTGTACAACACCTATATAGTCGTTGCCCGTTACAATCCCTTCAAATTGGTCCAAAATTTTATTTTAGTGCCCTACCTCCCTAATCTCATTTTGTCAATTTCACAATTTCAGTTTTTTAACCGTAAATTCAGATTTTCGAACATAAATCACTCTGAAGATTTTCCTAAACGTTGCGCCAATGTCTCCTCTACATCACATATAGGCAGTCGTTGCCCGTCACAATCTCTATAAATAGGTCAACAATCAACTTAAGGTATCCCCCCTTTTCGTTTTTAATTACAATTTTTTCAACCTAACTTCAGATTTTTTAACAAAAACCATCCTGGAGTTTGTCTTAATAATACGCTAATGTCTCAGCTGCATCACCTATGCAGTCGTGTACCGTCACAATCGCTATAAATGGGTCAAAAATCAATTTAATGTATGCCCCCTCCTCCTTTTTCGTTTTTACAATTTCAGTTTTTTAAACTTAACTTCAGATTTTAAAACATAAACCATTTTGGAGTTTGTCTTAGTAGATACGATAATGTCTCCTCTATGTTACCTTTACAGTCGTTGCCTGTCACAATCTCTATAAATTGGTCAAAATCTTTATGGTATCCTTTTTGTTTTAATTTTTTTTTATTCGTTTTTGTTTAATATTTTGAATATTCTCATAATTGTCCGCTAGGTCTCTGTAATTGTTCGCTAGCTCGAAAAAAAAAAACGTGATTGTCTTATGTGAAATTGTGGTTTTTAGTTATACATCTTAATTGTTCGCTGGCTAATTGTTCGCTACAATTGTTCGCTAGCTTGAGTCAGGCCAAAAACTGGGGGTTCAGGTGTTCTTAGAAGGTTATGCAAAAAATGCTCCACTTGTGGCACCCGTTCTTGTTGTTGATGGTTAGTTTAAATTCGGTGATTAGATTGAAGCTAATCACGAATTCAATCATATATACATCGTTGGCATTCAAATTTTGGGGTTGAGCTTTCCTGATGAAAGTAAATCCAGAAGGGTGATCCAAATGTGCAAAGTATCATTACATCAAAAAGAAGTAGGATTTGTTTTAATTTCAATGATAATTAATTTTACGATATAACGAGAACAAAATATTGCCTATTTTGAAATAGTTATTTTCACTACAATTTCAAACACAATTTCCTATCTCCTCACGCCACATTAGTAGTTTTGACGTCACTGATTTCCAGAATATACTTGAGTTTGAATAATATTGCATCAAAAGTTTTTACAAATTAGCAAATAAATGCGTATAAACTTTTCGGTTTGATCACACCACCATGCAATGGAGTTGTAGGTACAGAGTAAATCAATAAGCAACCTAACAACACGACAATATATCATTTATATTCTGTTTTGTTTTAAAAGTGATTTACTAAACGCTATCGAAACTCAAAATCGTGTTGTTAAGAGAATTGTTTTTTTAGAGGGACAGGGATATTTTATGCAATGAATGGTAATTAGATAATTGCATTGTTTGTCAAAATATATTAGATAAAGAAACACTGTAAACATAAAAAATTATCAACACGACAAAATCTACAAATTTGTCAAGATGGTAGGAACCGTCGGTTGACTCCCTGTAAGCAAAACATAGAATGCAGATTGTTTCTTCTAGAAGGTTTCCTTGAACGATATTCTCTTATATTTACGTTTTGATTTTTTCGACAAGTGAAATTTGAGGGCATTCAAACTGGAAAAAATTGTCTTTGCAAATAAAATAAATGAAATTTTATCAGGTTTTTGTCAATTGTTCACTTTTTTCCACTTTTGATGTTTCAACTTTCTACATATACATACACTACAAGATGGTAATAAAGGTCGAGAACTATCTCTATAACATAAAATAAGGGATCTGGTTTAACTATGACACAAAGTACCTACCTGCACTCAAAACATACCCAAAGCAAAGAAGATGCATTTTATTGCTGTCCGCCTTCGCCAATTCATAAATCGAGACTGTACATATTATTGTAATTTCAAGATAATCCGAGGTCTCCTCAGCTTTACTGGTTGCTAGAAGTAACTGAGTAACACGCTTTACGACTACGCATTGAAGAGTGACACAATTGTGTGGTACTATAAAAACACAATACAGACTATTGAATGAGTAGTCTTTTATTGAAAAATATTGAGTAAATTAAATGGTTATTCGAAAAATAAAGGAAAAGCTGCTTGTGATTGGTAACATGTTTTTGTTACCATACTGTAAGAAACCTTTTATCCAATGTTAACTGCTATCCTATAAGTATTAATGCACATTGATAGTAAGTTCTACAAATGCGACAAGTTAACATAAAGAGACAATCAAAAGTCAAAGACAAAATGACAACACGATGGCAAAAACGACGAAGAAAGCAACAGTCTTCAAAACACTTCAACGGAAACTAAGGACACAAACCCAAAAATTAATCGATAATGATAAACTATGATATCGATCGAGAAACAAAATTTAATTAAATCTTTATTTCTTGGGCATTTTTATTTTTTGAAAATACTTTTTGCGAAATTGTGGGCATTGTTCCTTGATCTTCAAACTTTTTGAATACCTCAGTTGTATAATTAAACATTCATTTGAAGTATCCGTGGTGTTCCTTTTACCTATCTACTTGGGTAAGACTATGAGATGGTTAATAAGTGTTAAATTGAGGAGATTGTATAACTTTAGATACACTCATGATCATCATCGTACAATGATCTATTTTACATGTCAGAAGGTACTGCAAGTCTCATATTTTTTTTAAATTCATCAAAACAGTACTTTATTTTTTATTAAAGGTCGATCAATTAATATGTGAAGATGACTTACATGATTGTTAATGCAGATATTTGACTTGATATTTGATTTTTTGTTTAAAATCCAGTCACAAATATTTCATATTCATATTCATATATTGCGTCGGTAGGACGTGACAACATTATCAATAGATGCATTATGTAGATTTTGCATATAGGGTTGACCAGAATAATTCAAACGCCATACTAACTGATAAAAAAGCAATGATAACAGTATCTTTTCATAATAGTATCGGTTTGTGTGTCTAGAAGAGGGGGGTCAATGTTTTCACGAAGATTTAAAACCAGTTTTTAACATCTGGTTTTTATTACGTTTCACAAAAGTCACATTTGACCCTTTGCACTACCCATATACCATTATTACTTTATCGTTAAAGCGAACTAAAAATGTATTTATTAATTCGTAAAAAAATTCTTGGTTCCCTGACTATCTTAAAAGTTAATGGATGTCGTCTAAACATATTTTCCAAATTCTATGATATCCAATAAATTATTTTTTTCATTATTCACTTTTCTTCTACATTACTTTATACTACCTTTTTTATACTAATGTAAGATTTTCGATTTACGTAAGAAAGTGTGTTACATCATTTTAAGGCCAAGAGATAATTTAAAAGTAGTTAAAAAAAACTTTAAATCATAAAACGAAACAAATAAATCCTGGAAAAGTCGGGAGTGTAAATAGATTAAGGAATTTGTAAATTTATCTAAGTTGTAATGTGAAAAAGATCATGATAGAAATGACAAGGAGTAAAATTAACTTCAATTTGTCAGTTCAAAGTTAATTTTGAAATTTTTTTTTTTTTTTTTGTCTAACAGATACAATTGCAGACCAAAAGTTGATAAAAGACTTCTCAACATAAAAGTCACAAGCGCCCTTTCGACCAATGTGCACATATACACAGACTCTTAATATTGTTTGTATGATTTTGTACAACAATTCTTCTGTATATTTATTTTAAGCATTGAAGGTCATTCACATCCATACAGTCTATCGTCCAAAGCATCATTAAAATAGTTGACATTGGATGTTTAACAAACTACTATTAATCAATCAATTTTAGTTCAATGTGCACTCCTCCAGTTCAGGGTTACAACCAGGTTGGACATTGATATTATCACGCCTTTTGTAGGCTTAAAGTTTACATACATAACAAGAAGATATCTTGTGAACTATGTTATACTGTTTTACTGATAAGATAACGGAAAAGAAAAATTTCTACCCTGAACAGTATGTATATTTCTTTTGAATTAATTCATTAATTCTTAGTCATTTGTATTAAATATTCCAGTAAAATATTTGATTTTCTTTATTAAGTATTATTGTTTGCCTGTTAACATATAGGTAACCTACCGATTTACTTGTAGAAATAGTAAAAGAAATAATTAATAAGATGTGTAAAGAATTGTACTAGGTACGATCGTCGAAAGAATCACACAATCTTTACAATACCTATGTCATATGATCCCATTTCAGCATGCCCTGTTTTACTTTTGGTTTTTTTTTTTTTTTTTTATTCAAATTCATAGACATATCACTTTTGTTTAAACCAAAATATGAACTATCTTCAGAAATAAACATCCACATTTTCAAGGCAAGATAACTTCATTCTTTTGAAAATGTAAAATCAAACTTATATTATAACTATATGAATCCCTGCATATAAAGAAGGATAAAGAATGCATATGGAAGACAATCTACGCAAACAACGAGGTTACTGAATGCAGAAGAGTAAAATGCATAATGTTGTTTTAAAATGCCTTCAAAGCAACAAGTAGCGTTGAATAGTACTCTGATGAAATATCAATTCTAGTGGAAATTAACTTTTGTTTTACTTCGACTCTTCAAGCGAAACAAATATAAGGGAATTAACACTACATTGAATTTCTTTTTTATTCATTCTAATTGAATGAATACGCGTATAAAGGATTATTATTATGGACTTAACCTAAAATATCTAATTCATTATGATTACTCCTGATTGATTTACTTGAAGTGTTGTTGCCGTGTTTGAGATTTTTCATTGCTTCCATTGATCAATAAATATAGCTTATACCTTGCATTTCATTAAAATAAATATTTTGCAATTCTTCGATTACCTTAAAAGCTAATTAAAAAGTTTTGCATGCACTAATGAATTACAAACCAGTTGCATAATGTGTGTTCTCTTGGAATATTACAATGCTCTCTGTTGTCTTTTTCTTAGTTGTGGTCACTTACTCTTAGTTTGTTGATATTTTTTGTATAATGAATATATAAAACTTGGGTACTTTATCACTGTAACTTTTTATCACGTTTTGACAAAACACGTGTGTATTGTCAGTTCTAGGACTGTTGTGTAAAATAAGACGCACAAGTCACAGACGTTTACGGTATTGATCCCCATTACCAATAAGCACTCTGTGGGAAATATGATTAGAGCGGTAGTATATAACGTTTTGACAAAACACGTATGTATTGTCAGTTCTTGGACTGTTGTGTAAAATAAGACGCATAAGTCTTAGGCGCTTGCGGTATTGACCTCCATTACCAGTATGCACTCTGTGGGAAATATGATTAGATCGGTAGTACATATAAACTACGTCCTCGATAAGGTTATGTTGGTATTAGCAAGAGCACGTTAAAGAAAAGAAACTAGGTTTAGTGATTATCAGATATCTAAGCAAATGTCTTTCATCTTAAAGATCAGAAATACCTGAAATTCCAGTCAAAACAAGTAAAAGAGATTATATGTAAATTACCAAAACCATATTTCCAAATCTAGTTATTTTAGACATTAATCTGTGATTTTCATATGAAATCTAATTGAAATATATGTAAACATCCCTGGTATCGCTATGCAATTTAGTTACCATAAGGACATTCAAAACTCATAAGTCGAAGAAAAACTAACAAAGTAATGACAAAAAGCGAAAAACGGCGAAAAGACGAACATGTTCACAAAATACGTAGAAAACTAAGGACTGAGCAGCACGAACTCCACACACAACCGAGGGTGAACTCAGTTGGTCCGGAACAGTAAGCAATTCCTGCTCCACATGATCGATTGTAAATTTTTCAATAGGTTCTAATTTCATTATCAAATGATTAGTAATCTAACGAAAGTGTAAAACGATGAAATCCAAACTATGTCATAAATATTCCATAGTTCATATTATTTCACAAGAGTAGTTTATTATGAGCAAAAGACGAATTTTGAACAGATTTTGAATGCACAAAAACTTTGCAAAGAAAAATTGCTTGCAGGTTGCAGGGCAAATACATTTCAGATTTTCAGGGGATTGGAGCTTACTCATTTCTCCTATAGTATTTGCATACTTGAAACTATCTGTTGTAGGTATAACCTCATGGTAATGACATCTGTTAACCATATTTGTCATCTTTGTGAAGAGGAAGATGTGTTTAATGCTGCATTTGTTTGGTGTGTTGATTGTGAGACGTTTCTTTGCAAAGACTGTGAAAGGCATCATAGCAGAAATAAAGCTTCAAAAGGACATCAAACTATGGCCCTGAATGAGTACAAGAAACTGCCTTCGTTCATTGTTAATATAAAAAGTCGTTGTGAAATGCACGATGAAAAGTATGACTTCTATTGTAAACTCCATGGAGCCCCGTGTTGCGTAAAATGTATTAAGGACAACCATAAAGATTGCAGGGATTTAGAACCATTGGTTGACGTTTTAAGGAATATAAAAACGTCTGCTAAAGTTACAAGTCTGGACAAAGAGTTAAGTACTTTAATAAGGACTTTTGAAACAGTAGGCAAATATTTGAATTCTAGAATAACCAACCTTCAAGAAAACAAAACTGAATCCCTCAAAGAAATACGAAATCTACGTTCCTCAATTAATAACCACTTAGATGAAATAGAAAAGAAAATAGTGGATGATTTATCTGTGGAATTTGATAAGATAAAACTAAAATCTGAACAATGTAACACTGAAATTGATAATAAAAAGAAAGTTATTCAGAATTTGAAAAAAGACCTCTCACAAATGACAATGTATGCGACAGACCTTCAAATTTACGAAGGTTTGCAGTATTTGGAGAACTCTATATCATCAGAAGTTGGATATCTATATGATATGAAAAGAAAGGGTCACTTGGATGACATTCGTATTGAGACGAAATTGTCCGATGATTTAAAATGTCTGACTAATAACATAAGGACATTTGGCACTACAATGTCTCATTCATCGCCATGTAATTTGCAGCTAAAATCTTCTGTCAAATGTCAAGTACATCTGTCAGTTCCACCTTTATTAACAATTGATAGTATTAACCCGAAACTAAAAACAACATTGAAAATTCCGAAGAGTTTTCAACAATTAGAAATATATGGTTGTCAGGTTTTACCTGATGGTAGACATCTTGTTCTAGAAGCAGTCAGTAAAAGTGTGATTTTGTTTTCAAAAAACGGAGAATTCGCTGAACATGTTAGTATTTTCGAAGACGAACCAAATGACATTTGTTACATTAAAGCCAATTTAATAGCCGTGACAATTCTCCAGAAACCCAAAATTCTGCTGATTGACCTTATAACGAAAAAAATTACGAAGGCTTTTCAAGTAACAGATTCATGTTTTGGCATCGAGAGCAACGGCGAAACATTGGTAGTGAGTTTACATGGTAGTTCACACAAACTTCTAACAATGGATCTCGACGGTTACATTTTATCAGAGGTTACAGTACCAGGAAAATATACTATTCGTACGGCACTATATAAAAGCAATATTCTCGTTACGAATTGGAAAGATAATATCATATATTGCTACACCAATAACGGGGTCTTATCATGGGAACACAAACTCAAAGATATTGGCGAACCATTTGGGATAACAGTTGACAAAAATGGATTCATATATGTTGCATGCAAAAGAAATGACAAGATAGTAGTTTTATCAAAAGACGGAAAAACGAGTAGAACAATTCTGTCGAAAGATAATGGCATTGTTTATCCCCGTGCTATAAATATAGACAAAACATCATCTACACTACTTGTTACAAATTCTTTTAACGGTGACGCTTTCGTATACGAAATTTAGAAATTAAAAATCCAGACGAAGTATGTTGTTCTAATTAGAGTGATTGAATTGCGTGCGTCATTTTTTTTTATTGCTATTGTGTGGCGAATTACACAGTTAGTCTTTTTGGACAATATGTTTTTGTTTTCATTGTTGTGTGTATGCCTGTGTTTGCTGTTGGGTCTGGTGTTTGTAGTTGATATGGTCTGTTGTGTTGTCCAGTATCTTTGGCGATTATTTTTAATCCTTTGTATTTGTAAATGCTTACCATATGTTTCATGTGTAGTGTAACGTGTCCACTGTGAAAGTGTCAACAGTTGTAAATCACATCTTTTCCTCATTGTGCTATATGTACTTCTTCGCCTAATGGTCTTCGTTGTCCCTTTTGGTATCTTGTTTTAAAATGAAATAAAAATATGTGCTGACCAAAGGAGTGGATACAAGCAAACATACGGCCTTCTACAATTAGCAATACGTATAGTTAGCTATAACAAGCAAGATGAAAAACAATTCAGACGCGGAAGTCGACAGCATCAAAATGCAATTATTAGCCTTAAACAAACAACAAATATGACAGACACCTACCAACGATAACAACTGAATCGTAGGCTCCTGGTTGGGACAAGCACACATATAATGGGGCGGAGTTAAATATGATTGTGAGCGCTCAATCCCCGTCCCCTCTAACCTAGCAGAGGGGTGTAACAGCGCAACGTGCAAATAAACTGAACAAATCTGTTTGACAGGGATTGACTCTACAGACAGACACGAATTACAAAACATTAACAAACAAAGACACAAAAGACAAATATTATTTAATTGTTCGGAATACGAAGGATTTGTTTATCCCCGCTCATTTATTACTTTAGCCATATTCGGAATAACTTTTTGGATATTTTAGGCCTCGTGTAGATGAAACTCGTGTCTGGCGTACATATTTGCAAGCCTGGTAACTTTGATGAGTTTTACAACCAATGGGTCGATGCAACTGTTGTGTGTATCACAAGTCAAGTAGTCAGCGCTAATATGTTTACAAAAAATATCATTGATACGATCATTTATATAAATTTCTCGTGATAAATCTTTGAATTCTTCGAAATACTAAGGATTGTATACCTCCAGGGATAGATAAACGTAGCCATATTTTGCAAAACGTTTCTGAATTTTTTGGTTCTCAATTGCCTTCAACTTTTTACTTGAGATATCCTTTAAACTATTGTGATGCAAGCGTCACTGACGAGTCTTGTGTAGATGAAACTCGTTTCTGGTGTTCAATTTATTAGTCGGTTATCTCTGATGAGTTTGTACACTTGATAAAGGATTGATATGTAATGTCTATTTGCAATAGTACATGCATTTCAAGACGAGAACATATTTATCCAATATGAATCTAAACCCTGATTTGAACCAAACCGACACGATAAGCTGGATATTCATCTTGCTACATGCACCTGTGGCTCAAATGATAAATCTGCAGGAAAAAGTAAAATAACAAAATTACCAAACTCCAAGGAAAATTCAAAACGGAAAGTCCCTTACCACACATCGACAAGTTATTCTGACTCCAACTCGACCAATCGTTGTTTTTACTCATAAATACCTCGTGTCTAGCGTAGAAGTGTCGAATACCACTCTTAGGTACTGGAAACAGATCGAAGGTTTAATATTATAGAACTAGCCGAACAATAAAAGTAAGGGGACGACCATTTGATATCCTGGGGAGGGGAAGTCGGCAGTCAGGCCAGAATATTCATATTCAAAATCCTCCTGTACAACCACCGTCCCCCAACCCACCACCCACCCACCAACCACCCTCACCCCACCAAAAAAAAATTATTGTCCCCTTATTTTACAAGAGTTTAAATTGATTGTTTGTTGGTTGCTTACTTTTAAACGTCCAGTGGAAAATATTTCATGCATATTGAGAACGACACAAGTTTAAAAGTCGGGTATATGATTAAAAAATAAGGAGATGTGGGATGATTTCCAATGAGACAACTATCCAACAGAGTACAAATGAAGTGGATGTAAGCAATTAAAGGCAACCGTACGGTCTTCAACAATTAGTAAACCCCATACCATATAGTCGGGTTTAAAAGGCCCCACATGAAAAATGTGAATCATTTCAAACATGAAAACTAACGGCTTGTATAATTTATAACAAAACAATTTACAAAAAACAAATATGACAGACAAGAACCAACGACAATCACTAAACTACAGGCTCCTGCCTTGGAACAGACAGATAATGAATGTGGAGGGGTTAAACATGTTTGTGAGCGCTCAACTGCCTCCTAACCTGGGACAGTGGTGTTACAGCACAACATAGATTATACTATAAAAATCAGTATAATTGACAGTACGAAATTACTTGGCAAGTGGTATCCTTAGGGACTAGCAGTTCACGTTTACAAAGTATTTGTCTAATGCACTAGATGCGCATTTAGTGGAATAAAATATCTTATCTAGCATCGTTTAGTTTTGTTGATCTCTATATATGGAAATTTTAAACAAGGTTACAAGAATGATATCGAAATTCAGTTCGTTCATGAGTTATTCCTCTTCTTCCAGTGAACATTTCTTGTCTATATGCTATGAACATTAGAGAGTCAGAGTGTTGGCTGTAGCATCTATGGTGTATATGTCACCAAGGTTGACCTGGTAGATAAAAATATGACTGCTTGGGCTTTTTCCATCCGCCAGCAATTAAGACGCATGTTCAAGGGGCGTTCGTGTTGCTTGTGTGGAATGTATGAATATTTGGATGAAATAGGAACGAGCAATACCATGTTATATAGCGCGAGGTGTCTAGCTTTCGGAAATCTTTTTTATTTATATTTATTTAACCCTATAACTGAATGTCGAACACATAATATTGTGTTTTGTAAAATTTCACTAAACTTCGGAAACCTTTTAACCTTTTCCATTATTCGTTATGTTCGTGCAAACTGGTATACTTTTTTAAATAAAATGTTCTAAAATTTGGAAACACTTTAAGCATGAGAAAATATTTACCATTTGCAGGTACGGTAAAATGATATTGTATTCAGAACAAAATTCGTAAACCGTTTTATTTTGGGAAAAGGAACAAAAGGATCATTTATTTTTACTATCGAATGCGGTATCATGATTTGGATGATCTCGTATCTCAATAAATTTCCACTATACAGCAAATTTATTTTTTTCGATAATTGCAATTAAATGCATTTGTCCAGTTTTTATCTTTCCATTGCCAATCTGAATTAGCTAGAAACGAACTTATATGATAAGGAGTCTTCAAAAAACATATCTCTCTGTATTTGATTTTGTTTTTGCGGTACCTTTTTAATTTTTTAACATTATATATTAAAAATATTGATAGATGGACAGAAACCTTTAGCATTAATATAAGACAAAATCAATGAAATTATCAATCGACCCCGTATAAAAGTTATTGCCTTTAAATGACAATCGAATATTGGTACCCCTTTTCCATTTTTTGCTTTTATTTTGAAAACTTCAATGTATAGAAAGAAACTGTAAAAGCAAATATGATCGGTATTAAACTACAAGATGTCATGACAAAAGTCATTAATTGACACCTTATAGGAGTTATAACCCTTGGATGGTTAAATTAGGCTTTTTTAGTGTTTGAACCCTAATACCTTGAAAACTATAAAAGACGGACAGAACAATCAATGATCAGCATTACAATATAAATAGAAATAAACATTGTGATTGAAATTTATCCCCTTACGAAGGTTAATGATTATGTCCTTGAATGATTTGTTTTCATATTTTTGCATTTTGACTGTTGGAAGGCCTATTACGAATGATTCCGGTAATAGAATTAGGCGTGTTATACACCATTTTGTAGATAATTCGATGTAGATTTACGGGATAACAAGTTTCAGTGGGATAGACAACCGCAAAATCGAAATATAACGGAAGTTCGCGACCGGATGACTTTTCTCACAATATACGAGTTAACCGTGTGTTATATTAAAGTATATAGATAATTTTTCAGAGACAAGTGCCTGTGACATGAAGGCGTATATGGGTAGTGAATTTTTCTACCAGAATGTTCGCATATGAATTAGTTTTTGACCATTGTTTTGTGTTATGCTGTCTTATTAAGTAAGTTTTTAGTTGTGTAGTCATTTATTTCGTTACCATATTTGTCCATTGCGAGTCTCGCATTCTTCCGAATAAGAATTATACTAATGGCTTTGTGTAGTATGAAAGATATTATTACTATTCAAAGTAATTTTCAGCAAAGAAGAGAAAATTTGCTGACTAAATATTCCAGTTAAAACATAATCAAGCTGTTGCTTTCACTAATGATATTTCTAACCCGGTATTTTTTCCGTTAACTAGTTGTTTCAAACAATTGTAGCAGAAAATTAAACCTCTCTATCGTGCATCATCTTAATGGGTATCAGCCAACGAGGAAATGGAATTCTTCATTTGTAATAGAAAAGATGCCCCCTACGTCAACGAAAATTTATAAAACATCACATTTTGATAACGAGATCATTAAATAGCCACATTATTGCATTAGACAGAAAAATCAAATTTAGTCACACCATTGAATGGACAAATCCACTGGGGTTCTATCTCATGATGAATTGAAGTGTTCATTTAGTCAACTAATGATTATTTTCATGCGAAGATTAAGATTTTGTATTAGATTGTATGATTCATTTAAAAAAAATGTTGCGTGATTTGTCATTAATGGATGCAACAGGACACAATACAAAAAATGAAAATAAAATAATAGGAATATGTTTTGTACTTTGAATTCTCTTGCCGTTTACAGCGATGTAGTACGAATAAAATTATAAGTGTGGTAAGCGTCAAAGAGACAGCAAGCAAACAATAGAGGTTATTTGTTAATTTACAGATAGAGGTCATCATAATTATGACCATCGCAATGAAAATGTACAATTACAGGTGCTATGATGGATCGTCATTTCATCATGTTATTGGAAGCTTTGTTGGGAATAGCGGTCATTGTTGTCCAATCCGACCACTTGTGTTATATGGTAATACTTGAAAGCTCTGGTCCCCGTTCGGTGTATGGCAAATTTGACAAAGCGTGAATCTTTACGAAGGGGAAAAAAACCTTTTACTTCGATGACTTAAAAAACTAATCTTCTTTCCGTCTTTTCTTGTGTTACAATTTTCTGTAATAATTTGTAACCCACAGCAATTTATATTAAACTAAAGTTTTGTGAGTTCTTATGTTATACACGTATTCGCAAATATGCAAATAGTTCAACGTTAAGTAGTTGTACTTAGTACGACATTTACCTTTTTTTTACAAATAATATCACGGTGTCCATTCCTACCATATTTTATGTAAATTTATTCATAGTCGTTCTAGATTCAGGACGATTTGAGCTTGACTTATTTAGTTGTGGGCTTTGAGGGTTCCAATGAAGGTAAAGCCAGAAAAAGTGTTATTTTCATTAATGTTTATGTAGTTGGGTTGGTGTCTCTTGACGTAGAACACACATCTCTCAGCAATAATATTAGTGACTTTGCCGGTCAATCAGGAAGTAGAAGAAACTCCTTGTAACAAGCTAAATGAATAAGAACTACTTCCATGACAAGCAGAAAATTAGATAAACTACTGTGCGTGAATATCTTACGCTTAAGCGACAACTTAAGACCTTGATATGTCACTTTAAATCAATGTAGGGTCTAGGCACCTTATCAGCAATAGTAAAATTGGATATTTTACATAAGGGTCTGGATGGGAGGTCCTTATTTTCTTTATCCTCTAATTTCCTGGACTATTTTTCTCTGTTCTTTATCTGCTTTGTCCATTATTCTCTATTCTTTATATTCTAACACCCTATTTTCCTCTATTAATTCTTTCTTCCCTTTCAGTTTATTTATTTTTTTTTTTTTTATTTTATTTTTAGCCCTTTTTTCTGCACATTTTGCCCCTTATTCTCCATTATGTAAACCCCATCTAATACCTCCTACATATTGTTATGTAAAACAACTGTTGTTTATATGCTTACAAATGAAAAAAAGAAACAAAAGTGCAATAAAAAATCATAAGGACATACAAAAACATGGTTTAAAGAAAACCGACGGACTGACAAAAAACTAACAACGCTTATCCCGCAAAAAAAACAAGAATTATCATATGCGTTCAAGAAAATATAATTTATTCCGCTGCACAAATAAGAAATCATCTGAAGCCACATGTTTTTACATTTCACGTGTTCTCTGCATGGACGTGATCAAAACACTTAGTGTAAGGGGTCAGTAATGACCAATTATATTCTTAACTTCATCAGTGCGACCTTTGTGAAACGGCAATGCTGATCAATTTAATTTAAATAACTTTATTATAAAGCTTTCCATTTGAAGTGTTGATATTGATCTGTAAAATTGAGCATGGAAATAGGGAATGTGTCAACAAAGAGACAACAACCCGACCAAAGAGCAGAAAACAGCCCAAGGCCACCGATGGGTCTTCAACACAGCGAGAAAATCCCGCACCCGGAGGCGGGCTTCAGCTGGCCCCTAAACAAGAATGTGTACCAATTCAGTGAAAATGGACATCACACTTAACTCTGAAACATATAAATGAACTAAAATTAAAAAAACATACAAGACTAACCAAGGCCAGAGGCTCCTGACTTGGGACAGGCGCAAAATATGGCGGGGTTAAACATGTTTGTGAGATCTTAATCCTCCTTCTATACCTCTAGCCAATGTAGAATAAACAAACACATAGCAATACGCACAGTAAAACTCAGTTTAAAAGAAGTCCGAGTCCGATGTCAGAATAGGTAACAGAAGAAATTAAGCAAAATGACAATGATACATAAATTAGCAAAGGACTACTAGCAGTTACTGACATGCCAGCTCCAGACCTCAATTAAACTGATTGAAAGATTATGTCTTCATCATATGAAAATCAAGCACAATCCCTCCCGTTAGGGGTTTAGTATCATACCATGATAAAACATGTGTTCATATAAAAAGGAGATGAGGTATAACTGTTAATAAGACAACTATCCACCATGGTTAAAATGACTTGGAAGTAAGCAATTATAGGTCACAGTACGGCCTTTAACAATGAGAAAAACACTTACCGTATAGGCAGCTATAAAATGCCCAAACAAGAAAATATGAAACTATGAAACAATTCTAACTAGAAAGTTTACGAAAAAAAAATATGTCTTGATGGTATGTCCTTGGTTGTTTTGTTTGTACACATCAAAAGAATAGATAATACAACACATAGGCTTTGCAACCTTGACATAACAGTTGAACTGTGATTGGATCGAGCGCAACTGTTGAGTTTTATAAAGATTAAACGAGTATCTGAATGTACTAATTATGAATCCAGTACCTTCTACCAATGTTTGTGGTGTGAAAAATTAAGTATGGGACGAAATATATTCGCCCAAACAAAAGAAAACTGCTGGCATTTAGTTAAAATTGCAATTTCTACCAGTTTGACATATCTCACAGGAATTTATTCTAGGAAAAGTGTTATTTTCATTAATGTTTATGTAGTTGGGTTGGTGTCTCTTGACGTAGAACACACATCTCTCAGCAATAATATTAGTGACTTTGCCGGTCAATCAGGAAGTAGAAGAAACTCCTTGTAACAAGCTAAATGAATAAGAACTACTTCCATGACAAGCAGAAAATTAGATAAACTACTTACTGTGCGTGAATATCTTACGCTTAAGCGACAACTTAAGACCTTGATATGTCACTTTAAATCAATGTAGGGTCTAGGCACCTTATCAGCAATAGTAAAATTGGATATTTTACATAAGGGTCTGGATGGGAGGTCCTTATTTTCTTTATCCTCTAATTTCCTGGACTATTTTTCTCTGTTCTTTATCTGCTTTGTCCATTATTCTCTATTCTTTATATTCTAACACCCTATTATCCTCTATTAATTCTTTCTTCCCTTTCAGTTTATTTTTTTTTTTTTTTTTTATTTTTAGCCCTTTTTTCTGCACATTTTACCCTTTATTCTCCATTATGTAAACCCCATCTAATACCTCCTACATATTGTTATGTAAAACAACTGTTGTTTATATGCTTACAAATGAAAAAAAGAAACAAAAGTGCAATAAAAAATCATAAGGACATACAAAAACATGGTTTAAAGAAAACAGACGGACTGACAAAAAACTAACAACGCTTATCCCGCAAAAAAAACAAGAATTATCATATGCGTTCAAGAAAATATAATTTATTCCGCTGCACAAATAAGAAATCATCTGAAGCCACATGTTTTTACATTTCACGTGTTCTCTGCATGGACGTGATCAAAACACTTAGTGTAAGGGGTCAGTAATGACCAATTATATTCTTAACTTCATCAGTGCGACCTTTGTGAAACGGCAATGCTGATCAATTTAATTTAAATAACTTTATTATAAAGCTTTCCATTTGAAGTGTTGATATTGATCTGTAAAATTGAGCATGGAAATAGGGAATGTGTCAACAAAGAGACAACAACCCGACCAAAGAGCAGAAAACAGCCCAAGGCCACCAATGGGTCTTCAACACAGCGAGAAAATCCTGCACCCGGAGGCGGGCTTCAGCTGGCCCCTAAACAAGAATGTGTACCAATTCAGTGAAAATGGACATCACACTTAACTCTGAAACATATAAATGAACTAAAATTAAAAAAACATACAAGACTAACCAAGGCCAGAGGCTCCTGACTTGGGACAGGCGCAAAATATGGCGGGTTAAACATGTTTGTGAGATCTTAATCCTCCCCCTATACCTCTAGCCAATGTAGAATAAACAAACACATAGCAATACGCACAGTAAAACTCAGTTTAAAAGAAGTCCGAGTCCGATGTCAGAATAGGTAACAGAAGAAATTAAGCAAAATGACAATGATACATAAATTAACAAAGGACTACTAGCAGTTACTGACATGCCAGCTCCAGACCTCAATTAAACTGATTGAAAGATTATGTCTTCATCATATGAAAATCAAGCACAATCCCTCCCGTTAGGGGTTTAGTATCATACCATGATAAAACATGTGTTTATATAAAAAGGAGATGAGGTATAACTGTTAATAAGACAACTATCCACCATGGTTAAAATGACTTGGAAGTAAGCAATTATAGGTCACAGTACGGCCTTTAACAATGAGAAAAACACTTACCATATAGGCAGCTATAGAATGCAAGAAAATATGAAACTATGAAACAATTCTAACTAGAAAGTTTACGAAAAAAAAATATGTCTTGATGGTATGTTATTGGTTGTTTTGTTTGTACACATCAAAAGAATAGATAATACAACACATAGGCTTTGCAACCTTGACATAACAGTTGAACTGTGATTGGATCGAGCGCAACTGTTGAGTTTTATAAAGATTAAACGAGTATCTGAATGTACTAATTATGAATCCAGTACCTTCTACCAATGTTTGTGGTGTGAAAAATTAAGTATGGGACGAAATATATTCGCCCAAACAAAAGAAAACTGCTGGCATTTAGTTAAAATTGCAATTTCTACCAGTTTGACATATCTCACTGGAATTTATTCTAGGCAAATTGGTGTAAATCATTGAATATTTTAATCGAAGTTCATGTATTATTTATTAATTAAACGGAAGTCGTTTCAATTTTATCTTTGAATTACTATAACGTTTTTGTCAATTTAATATCAAAAGAAGCAATACTTGTCAAATTTTCACTTTAAATTACCTCAATTATTCACAAGCTTGGTGGAATAACACTATACGGTGAATGCAATGAACAAAATATTTCCTGATATTGACAACATGAAATCGATTCGCGGTGAAAATGATGTATTGAATGGATAGAAATGAACAGGTTATGATAAGAAATTAATTATAAGTGACAGATATCGTTAGCATAAAAATTCTTGATTAAGGTTTATTGACCACAACAATATATTGATAAATTAGAAAAGTGGTCAAAATATTCCAATTTGGAGATCTTACTTCCTTTTTTTCTTTTAGCAATTAAATTATTTTTTATTATAACTTTCAACCTTTAGACATAATATTGTATTTTTAGTTATTACTTCTCCTTCTCAACGTACCGTTGCAAAATATAGAGTTAAATAGTACGGACCTTCAAATATACAGAGGAAGACTTAAGCTGAGATGTGGTTATAATACGAGTGTCTTCTATTTGATTCTCTGTCGAGCGTAAGGCCTTGAATGTAGAAGAATTTACAATTGCCTATTAAGAACTCCCGAGGAAATCATTTACGACATATTTATGCTATGTTGTTGACTTTTTTGTCAACCGGTACGCGCACAAAACTCTTTGCGTACCAAAAGTTTATATCTAATACTTGAAATATGCAATGTATTAACCTTAATAGATTTCTAAAATATTTTCCGAAATGTTCTATGCTAATATGTACATTATTCATACATTTATTCGAATAAAAATCAAGTTATTTTTATCAGACATTTGCCGTTTATATTTAAATAAGAAGATGTGGTATGAGTGTCAATGAGACAACTATCCATCCAAGTCACAATGTGTAAAAAGTAAACAATTATAGGTCAAAGTACGGCCTTCAACACGGAGCCCTGGCTCACACCGAACAGCAAGCTATAAAGGGCCCCAAAATGACTAGTGTAAAACAATTCAAACAGGAAAACCAACGGTCTAATCTATATAAAAAACGAGAAACACTTATGAACCACACCAACGAACGACAACCACTGAACAACAGGCTCCTGACTTAGGAAAGGTGCATAAAAATGCAGCGGGTTTAAACGTTTTAACAGGCGCCAACCTTAACCCTAACCTGAAACAGTTGTTTAACATTACAACATAAAAAGACACACAATATGTATATCACAATATGTATATACACCCGTTGTAACAACAGGATGAAAAACATCTTCTATAGATATAAGAAGATGTGGTTTAAGTGCCAATGAGACAACTCTTTATCCAAGTCACAATTTGTAAAAGTTAACCATTATAGGTCAAAGTACGGGTTCAATGTCCACATAGCAACACTCTTTTAAATTTATTTTCAATTGTGAACGATATTTCCCCTATTTTCAAAAAGTTTATAACCTCCCTGTCTTGAACGATGTTAAGGTCCTTTGTAATAACACGGAGGACTGTCTGTTCACCGCTATACCCTTGTCTGGGAATGTTAAATCCAACGCCTAGTGTACAGAATTTCCGCACTTTCTAGATATATGCGTTAAAGAACCCTTGCAACACTCTCGAATTAACCTCTGTAGGTAGTACGTTGCAACGCAATGTTTATGCCCTATACTACATTCCCTCTTTGTCCAGTGATTGTCCAAATCAATTTGTCTACAGTGCAGATCATGTGTTCATGTGTATATACTTTGCCTCAGCGTGGACACAGTATCTGGTAGTTTATCATATTTTAAAAGTACAGTTGCCCGTGTTTCCTCAGGTTCTACCTTAATATTTTTTTCGTCCGAATATACATGAAATAACTGTCACTGGACGTTGAGCAAACAACAATCAATCAATCATATGAATTGCTTTCCGTAGTTCGTGTGACGATTTCTTTTTACTCTTAATATGGTGAAGAAATAGAACATTATAAAAATGCGTATTGATACATTGCGAAGATACGTCAAAGTTTAATCATTTTGTTTTTTTCCCTATTACGTTTAACATGTATTGTAAATTTCATTAGTTATTTAAAAGGCATTATTTATGTAACATCCGTGTTTAACGCCTCTGGCACATTGATACATTACATGTATGTAAACACACTAATAATTACGTATGTTTTAAGTGAATAACAATAATATTTTCTAGTGCATAAACTATCGTGAACTGAAGTGGAATATAAGCTTAATTTAGAAGAAAAACTAAAAGAGGTACCGAACATTTCATACTCTCAGAAAACAAGTTTAGTGTCTTACTCTGTAAAATTTTGAGTCATGACTTTATTTAACACAAGACAACCTATTTGGATTATTTTGTTGTGTAGTTTGATTCTGGTTCTTGTTTACTACATACTGTCTCCATTTATACGCAGTTATGGGGTCAATGACGTTGTTGTTCAAAAAGGTACCGGTACGTATGTCTTGGATCATCCTGACGGTATGGTAAATGGTACTCTAGCTTGGTCACAACATGGCCAAGATAGATATATAGACAAGTTTTTACACGGTAAAAGAAACGGATTTTTCGTCGAAATCGGTGGATATGATGGAGAAGAATATTCAAATACATTGTTCCTTGAAAAGGAACGTGGTTGGACAGGATTACTAGTGGAAGCTAATCCATATATGTATCAAATAATGCTGAAGAAAGATAGGAAATGTTATATGGCCAACGCTTGTATTAGCAACTCTGAGCCTTATATGACCCTTATTATAGCAGGTGCTCTCACGAGCGTACAAGAAACACTAACAGACGACCAACGCAGACGATTGAAGAACGTGAAAAAGTACAGTAAGTCAGACCATTGGCTACACGCTGGTGAAAAGATTACGGTGCAATGTTTTTCTTTACAATCACTTTTGAAAGAAATAGGTCAGCGTCGTGTCGATTATTTTTCTCTTGATGTAGAGGGCGCTGAAATGATGATTTTAAATTCTATTGACTGGGAGGAATTAGACATAGATGTTCTGACGATAGAAACACAGGATCGGCGAGACCAAATAGTAAAATTTATGAAAAAAGTTGGATACAAATGGATTAGAAAACTTAACAGAGATGACATATTTAAAAAAAAATAACAATAAATAAGTAGATGAAATGTGTTAATTGTTTAGAAATGTATATGGCCTTTGAAAATAAATTTCAATTGGAAGATTCCCAAAGTAATATCAATTAACAATCTCAGATGAGTTTTATGGTGTCCATGGGAGTAAAATTGCAAGGTTAACTTTACAAAGAAACTAAAGTTGTTGATAACGGTTTGAAATTTCAAATTTGTGAGACAATATAGATACAAAAACCTTAATAAATTTTAGAAAAATTACGATGCCATATTTAACGGAATAGCTATTAGTTAAAACAGGACGAGAAATGTAATTTTTTTCTGAATTCAATCTGGAATTTTTTTATGAAAGCTGGGGTTAATCTCTCTTGCAGGGACTTGGTTATCAAGCATTTTTCCGGCGTCTTTAACAAATCATGTGTCTTGATTTTAACGAAATATGCGTCTTTATTTCAAATCATATCGCGCAGTTGTCCCTAACAATAGGAATACCATTTACAAAGGATAAATAAAGAATATCTTGGATAGACGTAAAGCACCCTATCAACATACTAAAACTGAAGATGGGAAAGAAGAGAAATAGGCTTGATAAATAGATCAGTCTATAGTCTAGGTGACAGTGAACATAACACATGTGACATGTATGTAAACCGAGGTTCAGTTGTAGATCAATCTTACCAGAAACCAACAACCATATGCTATCATAATGGATAATAGTGAAATAAAGAAGCAAAATAACCAATGGCGAGGCTCCTGTCAAGGAAACTTTGCTGGACGAAGACAACTTGTCCATCAAATTTATTCAAAAATGGAAAATGTCGAAAATTGCCACGGTTCAGAGCATTAAAACATTATAACTTCTCTAAAATAATAGAGATATACCACGTGTAAAAATTTAAGGTTCGAAGAAAATTCCCCCAAACCCTAATTTCTGTACAATGTATATTCACTTAGAAGTTGAAGGTTGTTTTTGCAAGTCATCAATTTATTGATATTGTTATTCTAATGTATATATAATATATTTAGATTAATACACTCTGGCTTGAATCAGTTTCGATCCCTTCCCAGAATGCACTTTTAAACGTCTCAAATGCGGTTCATTTCTTTCTTATTTATTTCAAAATAGGGCATGGTAATTGGTCGGATTCTTTATTAAGGATACCAATAACTATTAAATTGGATTTAAATTACCACTTTCAGATTAAATCATTCGAAGAGAAAGCTTGTAACTTTTGAATAAACGATTCCAATCTTATTGTTTCTAGAAATTGAATTAAGGTGAAGTTGGTATAAAATAAACTTCGTGGATTGCTTTTGTTTGATCTAGAATCAAATGTTTGATAAATATCCAAAAATTCAATACATTAAATGCTCTCTCTAAATAGTATTCTTGTTTATATAAGGAAATTAGGCCTCTTTATGATTGATTGCCAGAACTATTTCCGATTCATCGTTTATATAAAATCATTTCCTTTCTGTTTGCATTTTTCTCATTCTTGTAATTGGGGATTAGTGAAATCAAACATTTTAGATCGTTAATTGCAGTATCTAAAAACCACAAACTATCTTATTTAAGTTTCTGGAAAGACGCGTTCAAACAACAGGACATACAAAACATAAAGGATTTTTATTTGCAAATAAACTAATAAATTCCCTTGCGATTGGCATTTGTTTGTAAAATATCTGCATCAAAAACCGAGTCATTGGATAGAATGTTCAATAAATATTTGTTTGTTATTCATTATTGGTTTCAAATGATTTCTAAGCAAGTTAATTTGGAGGCTTTCTTCCGCTGCAGTCTAGCTTATTAAGATGACGAATTTATGGTTTCACTTACTGTATTACTAGATATATATGTTTGTTTCGCAGACAATCGGCTTTAGTTCCCTTTTTTGTAAATAGTATTGAGTAATTGCACTTCGAATATAATATTATGTTTCATAACTGTTCAAGTGGAATTGAAATTATTCGAGGGATAATATATACCATTATTCTTATAGAAACTTCTTTTTAAATCGGCAAAACTTTTGAAATTTGAAGGTCTACTACCAATAGTGTCATTATTTGTTAGCAATAGTACACGCCTTATTTGTTTACTGCTCAAAAATCATTAACCATTGATCGATTGATTTTTTTTTCATTTCTAAAAGTCCAGTGGAACTTATTCCGTGCTATTGAATTCGTAGGATCTGCACAGAGGGTGGATCGAGATGAAGGGCAAAAATTACCACTGAAAAATGTTGGTATGTTGGTTAGCGGCAGAAATTTTGTCTTGCAACAGCAGGGGCGGACTCAGGCGGGGGCGTGGCGGACGTGCCCCCCCTCCTAAAATTTGCAAAACATGGGTTGTCCTCAGCTTAATAAAGATTATTTCGATAATTTTACCTCAAAAAAAATTTCGCATCGCTCCGCTCGACGAAAATTTAAGTTTGCGACCCTAACCTAAAACCCTGGATCCGCCCCTGAACAGGCATCTTACGAAACCTTAAAGATTTGTTGTAAGTTTTCTTTAACGTACAGTGAGTGTGGCACTCTCTTAATACGATGCATCGGATTTCCATTCTAACCGTCGTGGCTGCGTATATATCCATCCGCACAGCCAAAAGGACACCCCTTATTCACACTACAGTTACTGTCAGATGAGAAAACTCCAGTTGATCATATCTGGGAGTCTATACCGTAGTCAACTAGTCCTTGATGTTCGTGGAATATTGATTTGTTATACATTAATGAATATCGGAAATTCATTCAGTTTTTTGGATTAAACATCTATGACCTCTATATAAAATGCTTACTTTATATATAGCTCCTATTTATATACTGAACATTAAATAGTTCATATAGCGTATATTTTTGACCGGGACTTGGGACGATTGGCTGTTGTACTGTGCCGTCATGAATACGAATGAGGACGCTTTTGAAAATTGATTTTTTTTTAATGAAATGCCTTGATAATTATCAAATATTTCAAGATAGTAAATACTGAATGTGCCTTTCCCAAGACTGTCTGTAGTGTAGTTTTTCATTTGCCTTTATCAACGTGTTAAATTTGTCGTTTCGTTTCGTTTCGTTTCGTTTCTTTTCTTGTATCTTGTTTTTTAATAAGACCGTTGGTTGTCTCTCTTGAATATGAAAAATTCTTTAAAGCGCAGTGATAGATATAAGAGTGTAGGAAGATATCATTTCATATCAGCAGGTTAAGTATTTTAAGCTTGCTTTCAGTTACTACGACTATTCTGTGATGCGAGATAAAATCTTCTTTTATTTCAATTTGTCCTTTTGTCCTCTTGTACACTGCAATTTCAGAGGTTCCTTGAATTCTTTATTATGTATTCTGCAACGTAAATTTTTGTAGTTCACTAATTGAGACAAAAAAGGAACAGTTCATTTTAGACACGTACATATCCACGTGTCTGTCTAAAGTCTTGATTGTCTTCTGTCATATCTTTTTTGCGTTTTTGTCTTTTTTCTTTGTTTTTTAGGGGGGTTGATTTTTTCTGTGTTGTTTTGTGTTATTTGGGGTGGATTTGTAGTTAGATGTTACTCATTTTACTTTATTTACAACCTTTTTAGACAAGGGACGAATTAGAGCTTGGTATATTGTATAGACACTCGCCTATTTTTTAAAACTGTATGATGCCCTCTAAATGTCTCTTTGTTGTTCCTGTTGTCGGGTTGTTGTTTTATTACCTTATGCCACACATCTCCTTATATTCATATCTTAAATATTAGTATCAATTTTTTGACGACTCACTAGAATTTTTTTTCTGTAAACGTGAAACATGAGGATGACATTGACAAAATGCTACTCTTTTTTAATCCATATCTTATGAACTTGGTCTTCATGACGTATCTATTGTCTTGAGGAAATGGAATTAATATCTTTCTAAGAATAGCAAGTATATTCTGTAAATTATCTACGCCTCCTTTTTATTATCAAAGTCTCTTTTTATCCTCATCAACGTAATTATTTTTCATTTTCAGTGTCTGTGCGCTTAAATGACACCATTTACAAACATCAGTATGCACAGACGAGATAAATGTTTTATGTCCAAAATCCCTTAGACCATTTGTTTTGGATAGGCCACGTCTGTTTTTTATTTGTTTTGTGTCAAGTAAAATGCCAAAACCTACTATATGAAAAGGGAACGTTGTATGATTACCAATGCGATAACTATGCAACAGAGTCAAAATGAAGCGGATTTTTTAAACAATTATAGGTCATCATACGACATTCAACAATGATTAGAAAAGCTATAAAAGCCCCCGACATGACAATTATTCAAACGGAAAAATCAACGGTCTGATTTATGACCAAAAAAAATTACAAAAAACATATATCAAAGACAGCAACCAACGACAACAACTGAAATACTGTAAACCAACTAATTTTCGCGAGCGATTTATTTTCGTGACTTTCGCGAGTAGAAAAATAACGCGAATATAAATCGTCGCGAATATGTAAAATTTGGATCGTTCCTTATTTAACTAAATCAAGTAAATTTGAAAATCGCGAAATTAAATCGAAGCAAAATGGACTAAAAAAGGGCTAAACGCGAAATAAAGTATCTGCGAAAATAAGTTGGTTTACAGTAATAGTCAGTCAGTTAGAAAAACAAACCATCCATTTTCTACATAAGGAAATGCCTGTACCAAATCAGGAATATAACAGTTGTTTTCCAATTGTTTGTTATGTTTAAGCTTTCAGGGACTTTCAGTTTTAAATTTTCCGTGCAGTTTTATTTTTGCTATTTTACTTATTCTAATTGAATATCACAAGTCCTGCAGTTTCGCGCCATTCTAAAGATGCATACTGGTAATATATTCAATGATTCTGCTTAGTAAATCGGCACGTCAGTTGTTTATCTTATTATCATAAGTAGTATTCGTAATTATTGTTATTGCTGTTGTTGTTATTGTTGTTATTGCTTTATTGTTATTCTTGTTATTGCTGTTATTGTTGTTTGCTGTTATTGTTATTGTTGTTATTGTTATTGCTGTTATTGTTATTCTTGTTGCTGTTATTGTTGTTTTTCTGTTATTGTTATTCTTGTTATTGCTGTTATTGTTGTTTGCTGTTATTGTTATTGCTGTTATTGTTATTATCATTATCGCTGTTGTCACTCTAATAAACCACATAACGAATTAGGACATACATATAACAATTTCAATTTTCCCTTAAAAATCATATGTTCTTAATCATCAGATAATTTCCTGATTTTTTTTTATTTGTATTTTGTCCTAAGAAAATGAAAATCCTACCATCAAGAGAACGCACGCAAAACAAAGAAAAATTAAAACTTTGGCCTAAGCAAAATATACTTCTTTCGTTTGTATTTCTATTTTCTGTTATCTTTGTTAACACAAATTCATAAATGGCTATTTTATGGTTCTCTTTATTTCTTTTCAAACAAAGATTGAACTGAACAAATAAACAGTTAATTAGATCAATTCTTTTGCCCACATCTTCAGTACTATTTATTGGATTGATCTTAATTAGCAGGTAGGAAAACCATTCGGATTCTCTTTATAGTATATTTGACGTAACAGTATAAAAATTAACATTTAATCTAAATCCGAAAATGTCAGAAAACCTTCGATCCTCAGCGTATGGATATAAAAAAACACTTAACGCATCTAGGATCAAAGAGAAAATATACAGGATCCATGTGGCTTTATATCTTCTTGTTCTTGTAAATCATAATAAGTACTCAAATGGTCCTGACTAAAGCGCTTCAAAAATCAAAATGTTAGGATTGTAAAAAAAAAAACAAGATGGCGTGATTTTATTGACAATGAAACAACTATTCACCTAAAATCAAATGATCTGGATATAAAATAAATTGATATACTTTTTGCATATTGAGAATATTATGTCTGGTGTAAGCGTGTTTAAGGTACTTTCGGTGATAACATTCCAAAAATTGATAGTTGTTTACATATCTTTGACCACACAATAAAGCCTATTTTAACATATGGCTCAGAAATTTGGGAACTTGTACCTTTAATTTTCAAAATGTCAAACAAACAACCCTTTGATATTGAGAAAAATTTAGTAAGTTTGATTGCGAGAACTTAAGTTTAAAGTTCTACAAATACATTCTCGGGGTAAATAAAATACATTCTCGGGGTAAATAAAAAGTCATGTAATTTAGCTGTTATGGGAGAGTTAGGTCGTACTCCATTGCATATTGACATTATTTGTTCTATTCTTAAGTTTTTGCAAAGAATTAATGATTTAGAAAAGGATCATTTGTTAAAACAAGTCCTTTTCACAAGTATTGACAATCACACATGTAATAAGTCATCTTGGTATTCTAATATTGTATATATTTTAAAATGTATTGATGCTGATATAGAAACCTTTGACGTTGAAAAGTTAAAATATTTTGATTAGTAGATATAGGATTTACTGGAAAAATACTATAGACGATAATGCAAATGTTAAAAAGGAAAATTGCGTACTTATTTTAAATTTAAAACATCTTCAAAGGGAAGCATATTTATGTCAAGTTAATAAATTTCAGTATCGAAAAGCTTAACTCAATTTAGAATCAGTGCTCATCAGTTAGCTATTGAGAAAGGTAGATATAAAAGATCGATAAAGATAAAAGATTATGTGGGCAGTGTAAAATATGCAGGTTGAAGACGAGTTTCATTTTAATAGAATGCACTACATATGAAAAGAACGAGATTTTATTCTTAATGAAGCAAGCATTCAATGTAAAACTTCCTTATATTTCAAAGTATGAACAATTTATTTGGTTGATGTCATGTGAGTCTGAAAATGTTAATATGTCAGTGTCAAGATTTATAAGTACTTGTTTTAAATAAGAGAAAATTTGCATTCCAAAACTAAATATACAGAGTAGTGATGTAGTTTATTTTAATTTTAATTTTTATGTATTATAGAGACAAAATATTCTATTTTATTTATTTTCAAACACCATCTAGTATGGAGTATAGTTATTCAATCATTTATATTTGATGTAATATATCTTTAAAATTACTGTATAATTAATATTATATATATATGTATATGCTCGGAAACGGGCCCTTTGATTGGATTTAATAAATATTCTTATTCTTATTCTGTTTAAATGTCGGACTTCATATGGGTATCAAGTATGCAACCCCTTGCACCAACAGCTGCTTGCTGTCAGATAAAATATAACTTAATTATAAAAGTTGTTTTATTCTTTTTTATGATTCGTCTTCATCTTTTCTTTTTTTTTTTTTCATTCTCGATTGTTATATACACATTTGTTCATACAATCTTTAAGTAAGAGATAACTTTATACAGAAGGCTCCCAAGGGCAAAAAGCATAACTCATAATTCTTATTTGATAATTCCGTTGTAATCTATAATAATTCATAGAGCGCCCTTTACTTATTAGCTTTCAGTTATTGACTTCAAATATCGTGATCGAATTTATTCCAACCCAAATGGTTGATTAGAGTATAAGAACTGGCGAGGCATTCCGAAATCAAATTGTATTTCTTAATAAAATTCAACATTCATGACTGCACGTGCTTCGCGTGACAACGGCACTACAATGTATAGGAAAACAAACAAAAATCTTGATATAACTCTTAATGTCATATTTTTAGTATGAAGCTCTTTCGCGCTTCTTACAAAATGTACTTCGGTCAACGCTTTAACATCCCAATAAAATTACAATAAGAATCATATATAAAAATAAGAAGATGTGGTATAATTGCCAACGAGACAACTCTCCACAAGAGACCAAATGACACAGAAATTAACAACTATAGGTCACCGTACGGCCTTCAACAATGAGCAAAACCCACACCGCATAGTCAGCTATAAAAGGCCACGAATTGACAAATATACAATTCAAATGAGAACACCAACGACCTAATTTATGTACAAAATAATGAACGAAAAACAAATATGATACACAGAAACAAACGACAACCACTGAATTACATACTCCTGACTTGGGACAGGCACGTACAGAATGTGGCGGGGTTAAACATGTTTGGAGGGCACCCAACCCTCCCCTAACCTGGGACAGTGGTGCAACAGCATAACACAAGAACAAACTGTGCAAAATAATAAACGAATAATATATATAATATACAGAAACAAAAAAAAAACTAGTTGAAAAAGGCTTAACTCATCAGATGGATACAAACAGAAATACTTGTAACAAAAAGACAGAGTAGACGTGGCAGGGTACTTATACATCCCCACAACAAAAAGACACTAAGTACAGATCTGAGATTACTTGCAGTTACTGACAACTAGTTCAAAGCCAATAACAAGTAATAAAAAAATCATGCATCTAAGATCAAAATACTCATTTTAATTTTTCATGAATAAAATGAGATATTCTTCTATTTGCAGCACACCAAAGATAAAAAAAGCATCTAAAGATGAGCATCGGGTCTTCAACATTAGAAAAGAGTATACGGAAATAATATTAAGGTCTTGCTTTCACGAGTAGCCAACATTATCCACCCCTTTCTCCCTCATCTTTTGCTTATTGATACACTGTTTAGTAAATTTTGTCCTAAATACGAATCAGATATTTCCTACTGGACTTAAAGCAACTAACAATCAATCCTTAAATTTTATGATTAACAGACTTAACTACCAAATGAAGCACTGGACATGTTGCTCGACATGAAATTGTCACATAATACTAAAATAATGCCAGCGTTTCTGCATTGTATGTGCAGGACTTGAACCTGTATGCTAGATTTTTCATTGAAAAGCACTTGAATATAAAAATTTGGAGATATGGTATAATTGCCAATGCTTTGTGATTAGTAGCAGGTCATACCGTACAACCTTCAACAATGAGTAAAAGTACTCCTCATAATGCAATCTAGGTCGTTACTCTTAAATGAAACGTCCTTTTCGTTCTATAATTACGGCTTTGTCAAGTGTGAACAATTATAATGAATGGCAATGTTTTGCAACCTTGTGCACCTATCAATCTTTTTCGTGAAGATTAATACGACTTCTAAGCAGGCGAAGCCATACTTTAAATTCTTAAGTCATATTAACTAGTTGCCGGCAAGGAAATTAGCAACAAATTGTTATTGTTTTTATAAATCTGCTTGTCAACGTACCATTCTACGGTGCATAACGGCATTCTTATTTCAATAAAAATATTAGATTTATCTCCAATTTATCTCAATTATATCCTTCAATTTTACGATTAAACTGTCAATTTTATTGAAACTGTGTTTCTGCCGATAAGGCCTTAGCTTAAATCAATGTCTTGTTTTTCCAATCAGTAAGCGTTAGCACGCAGCTAGTTTCTCTACAACAAATAGAAGAGAATTAATATAGCTAATAGGTTGGTGTCTTTTTTAATCAGAACAGCATCCACATATGATCAATTTCATCTCAGAAGATGCAGATTACTAATTTCTTAGCTTATTTAGTTAGAACCGCAAAAGACTTTCAATTAGACGGGGAAGAAATATTTGAATGTTTTTAGTTTTACTGTTCTGGTGTTCATTAAAACAAAATGAATCTACGAAATAATATAACAAAATTAAATCTAAAATCATTCGAGATTGAGGATATCAACAACTAAGTTTGAATAGGCACTTCGCGGACTATTATCTTATTTAAAGGTTTTTCCCTGTTATACCTTCGACGTCTGCAAATCAATAAAAGAGATAGGGCCTATTTCCCATGGATTTATTTCACTCATATTTTCAAAATAAAAAAACTGTTAAAACCAACATGTTGTCGAATATCAAATTGACTTAATTTGTATCTGAAAGACATTATACATAAATTACTTTCAATAGAATTTCGATTTTTGGTAAGAATTTCCTTTTTACTAATTTGTTTTATAAACACTAAAAATTATTCCATATTCTGTCAAAATTGCAGTTTTGAGCTATTTTATTGGCATTTATGAATTGGTCATATGTTCAGATAAAATACACAATAGTATGGATATATATGATACTGTGAGTTTTATTTAAGATTGAGACACTTTCAGAAAATGACACTGCTGGGAAATAAATTCAAGAAAACTGCCTTACCTCTTTCAAGACATTTTGTGTGATCAAGATTTGACTGTGTTACAATACTGACTTATCATTTTTATAAGAATCTAGATGAATATTCATCCCGTCTTGTTAAAATTCACGAGTTCACTTGGAATTGGCTTGTAAAACGGGAGAATACCGTATAACACCGGAAATCAAAACAAAAGAAAAGAGGGTATGCTTGATAGAGGCAAAAGTTAAAACAAGTTTAGAGAGTTAGGGAGCTACCATTTGATTTTTATGGGGGGGGGGCTAGGATGAAATTTGAAAAAAATAGGCAGGACAGGAGTTTTGAGTAAAAAAAAAGGCAGGATGAGATTATTTGCAAAAAAAGGCAGGATGACAATTTATGTAAAAAAAAAAGTCAGGATAAACTAAAAAAAAAGGCAGGACCGAATAGAGTGAAAAATAAAAAGGCAGGACCGAATAGAGGGAAAAATAAAAAGGCAGGACCGAATAGAAGGTCCCATTCAAAAATAACATCCAACAGAAAAGGCAGGACCGAATAGAGGGAAAAATAAAAAGGCAGGACAAAATTTTTCATCCTAGCCCCCTAAATCTACCATGATGAAACTACATGTATTTCGTTCGATGTAACAGTATTTGATTTCGTTAAACAGAAGATATTTTGATAAACTAGATTCATACGCCAACCCTTCTAATCGGTTTAAAGATTTGTGAGCTTACAGGGTAAAGTTTATGTTATTTATTAGATTTTAAATCAGACGGGGAAAGCCTCTTGAAGAAGCCTTTGATTAAAGATATCGATTTAAGCCAAGTTCAAATCTAATGTTGGAAGTCTTTATACCAATTCTGCGAATTTCTTGCGGTACTGCAAAACAATCACCATGCAATTACTTCATGTTCAGCTTGATAAATGTGGTTCTGATATAATTATTGAATAATCAAAGTTTTGTGAATTTCCAAATTAAACTGAAATAAAAAGATACCACACATACAGCTGATGTTGCTCTATACCTTGACATACACTTAGAAAATGGTTAATGAGTCACACTCCCATCTTAGTTTTGACTCCTTCGTAACATATATCACCGAAGTATGGCATGTCACGAACAAGTCGACGGATTCCTACACATCCGAAGCAAAAAAGATTCACCCTAGAAAAAGTGTTGCCAAATATATCTTTTTCGCTTTTTCGCGTTATATTTTGTTGACAGTATATATACTAAAATTGTTTGTGTTTTGGTCTTTTTCTTTTGGTCATGAACTGACTGAACCGACTGTGTCTGATAATCGATTCAATGTTTTAGAAGCTTATTACCTTCTTACTATTATTATCTTCAAAGATGTCAGATCAAAATTAATATGTTTGCTTCTTTCAGGGGGAGGGGTTGTGGCTTCGCTTCTGTAAATAGTTCAAATTTAAATAACAACAAACAAACAAAAAACAAACAAATACTGTATTAGAGTCTCATCTCTTTAAAACATTTGATATAAAACACAATATAATATTAACAGATCAATTTATAAAGAGCCACTCTAAAAGAGTTATGACAGACTGTAGAATACACATTAAAAATACATTTATATTACATATATTTTAGCATAAAACACCATAATATTAAAAACAATTATACAAAATAAAAACATTATATACAGTTATTACGAGTATAAAATACACTTTCTCTTAAAAAGTACTTCATGGCAGATTTTGGCTGTAAAATAGCAAACTCTGTCATCATGAAACATATATAAAACTTTTCCTCATTACTCAAATTACTAAATTTAAACTACTTTCTATATTACATACACTGTTAAAAAAGATCGTTCGCAAATCTGCATATTCTGGGCATTCTAATAAAACATGTTTTTCATCTTCAATTATATCAAAATCATTTTTTCTACAATTAAAACAAAACCTTTCATTTACATCTATACCTTCATATCTGCCAGTTTCAATTTTAATCGGAGCAACACCTGCTCTAAATTTAGCATATGCACTTCTATATTTACCCGGCATAGTAATACTTAAATATTTTTCTGTACAATAATTTGATTTAAAAAACCTGTAAGTACGCAATTTACTGCTTTCATTAGCTAGTAATTTTGAATGCCATTTATTCTGGTACATAATAAAATGGTTGTTAAGAGATACACGGTGTCCAACAATGATACAACAACCTAACGAAACAAATAATCAAAAGACATGTACATATCAACATAATGATGGTTTTGTTGAAGGCCGTACGTTGACTATAATTGCTTACTACCACTTCATTTTAAATCTATTGGATTATTATCTCGTTGGCAATCATACTACATTTCCTCATTTTTATATTAAACAATAGACTAAGTGTCTCCAAATACATTAAGCAATAAATAGTCCAGACAAATTTTGATTAAATTTAACAGAGACTACAACAGTTCTGCCATCAACACCAAATTCTTACTGAAAAAAAGCATAACGATATTATTAAGGAAAACCGCTGACGAGGCTCTTGACTTGGCAAAGGCATATGTAACAAACTAAACCATTTTGAACCAAACAGCCCAACCCTCCTATCCTTAATTCCCATAAACTTTAGTTCATTGTTTATTCCAAATTTACTAAGAACATTAAATTAAGGTCAAATGCAATGCAAAATGTCTGCGTTCTCTCTGTCAATCCTTCTTTTATTTTAGATCCTTTTGATTAATTCATGATTATTTTTACTCTTTTTGACGTTCAGTGACTATTTTCACAAAAAATCTTACCATTAAAATTGATCGTAATTTATACTGAAATGTGTTTGACCTACGAGTATTTTCACTTATGTTTTTCTTTTGTGAAAAGAGCCTCTGAAGCGTCGTGTCATATTTGCTGTATGCGTTAAACAACGATTTTTTTTTTCATCCCTGTTCTCTTGGAGACGTAAATGTATTTTCCAGTTTTACTTCATTATCGTTTAATCCACTTTTTTTTAACTAAACACTTTTAATCGTATTTTCTGCATTCATTACGTGTAATTGTCTAATATTTGCTGTATTTAAAGGATTCGAATGATCCTGGTAATCATTAAAACACATTTAATTATGGTATTGACTTAAAAAAATCAGAATGTTTATTTTTTCTGTTCAATATCTGTTCTCATTAACCATCAAAATACTAGTTTGATTTTTTTTTCTTTTCTAATTGTTGATCTTTTTGACCTACATATTTTAATATTGCAAATTTCCACTTGTTGTACTGCTATTTATTATATCTTCATTATTTACAAAAGTCGTTTGTAATTTAAAATATGGTTTAATGGATAGTTAAAAAAGTATAACCGACTATTTAGTGCAGCGCAACATTATTCTTAATTCTAAACGCATCCGTCGTAAATTCAATAATATTCAATACAGAGGCTTTTCCTTTAATAACTTTGACATATTCTAAATGAACATCAATATTTAGAAATTAATCAAGCGAAAGTGATTCAACTGATTTTTAGAATAATTCATTAATTTGCGAATAAAAGAGAAACTAACTTAACAGTATTGATAATCTCTTGTTGTCATTATTTAATAAAATATCAAATTGAGTATAAATCTCCATACCAATTAGACACCTTCTGTGTTTGAAAAGTTATCGAGTTTATATGCATTATTTGTCAACGCTTATTTCAGAGCCTCGTTTTCACTACAGTGTGAGAAAATCCTGAAACAGTCTCAGTGTTCGAAGCAATTTGCAGTACACTTTTTCGTTGAGAACTTTAAAAATAAAAACATGAATAGAAATGAACGCAGGTTTGTTTTAAAAATCAATAAAGACTGATCAATATTGAAATTTTAAATATGATATGATACATATAGAGAGAATGTCACGTTCTCTGTCCAACAACAACTCTTAAGAATGGTCAGTGTGTCACATGTTGTACGACAGAACATTAACCTTACTACATGTTCAGTCTTTTGTCCAGTTGCAATGCGCCATTCAAGGTTTCAGCCATCAAGTTTTCAAAATCGACCATGTAATAAATAGTTGAGATATACTTGTCCTTAGTTGGCACTTGATAAAGTTACTCGTATGTTAACAAGATACGAGCATCTCTATTATTTCCACTTAAAACAACCATCATCCCCCTTAAAAATGTGATGGTCACTTGCTTTCATTTCGTATACATTTTCAAAAACACAGCATTTAATTCTTGTATTAACAGTTTTCTTAGATTAAAAAAAATAAGCTTTTAACATTTTGAATCTGAAAGTCAGTAAAACTTTCAAGACAAAACTTGTCAGCAATTGTTTATTTTAGTGAGATGAAAGCAGTATCATTTCACGCAAGATCAATTATCTTACGTCATATAGCTGAAATTGGCATAATGATGATGTCAATTTCAAAGTAGGTAGCTCGTAAAATATTTATCTAATTATTATACGTGCATATTATGTTATTTTTATCTTAGTCAATAATCCATATTTACAAGATATCTTGTCAACTTCTTTTTCAAAATTATAAAATTCGTGATTTAACAGTTTGTAAACATTACGCTAACAAGGCGAAAAAAAAATTGTTGAGCAGAGCTAATCAGAATAATTCTATAATCTTGGGTTGTTTTCATACGGCAAAGGTTGTTTTCATACAGAATGAAAACATAAGACGCAATAAAATAAATCGTCTTTAAGACAATATAAACTATCAGCAGAATTTAAGAATTTAACACCCACTGTAAATATTGGACATTATTCAAGCTCTAGTCAACCAAACAGCAAACAAACTTATATTAATATAAAAATAAGGAGATGTGGTATGATTGCCAAATTAAGTTCTTTTTAGGTTTAGCTGGATTGTAGTCGCAGTAAGGTATTATTTTGCATCACCTTTTGTGCGTATCGTTGTTATTTGAAGATAAGCATTCGTTTTCTTCGAAACATTATCATGTTTGTGCGGACGACTTTCATAGAAAAGATCTGTTTAAACAAAAACAAAACGAAATACAACGGATAAATATTGGGGATGTAGTTTTCCTGTATCTTTTTTCATTGTATTTTGACTCGCCATCTTTCGACTTACAGTTCTGCTGTCTCTATGGAAATGATGTGCACGATTTATCTTGTCAGAAACACACTGTGAGTGTATATTTTTCTTACATACAAGAAATCAAAAAACAATCCTTCCGACTCCACTTAGGACATATAATGATTTGTCTTTTGATGTGCGTGGGTTTTTTTACTAGAATAAATCTGTACGGTAAATTTGTTTAGCCAGAGAAAATATTGTTCACATTTCGAAAATTGTTAATATCGACAGAGCATTTATCTTAAATAAACATTTACAATAAATATGATATATTTATACTCAATAACTAGACATACAACGAATTTCCGTGAATTTCAATCAATGCCAAAACCTTTTAAGACTTTTAACGGAATCTCCACATTTATCTGAAGCAGTGCAATTTTATGGTTCTATTAGCGTAGTATCTGTACGAGATATTTTAGCACTTTAGAAAACGACCATTACTCATCATTGACAAATTAAATGTTCCTTTTGAGTATAAATAACATAATTTGTCAGTTTTTCATCTTGGTTTTCAGAACAATGACTTTTGATGTTGGAGACCAGTTGTCTGTTGTGAACTTGATGTTTCTGTTTTGGTTGAAATTTTCAGAAATATATAAAACAGGATATATTTCTTCCGTTAGAGAAATTGTGTGTAAAAAGTACATAACTTATTTTTAAGTTGTGCTTTTCTTGATTTATTTAAGGAATGACTTGTTATAATTTTTTTTCTGTCTTTGAAGTACCCCTTCTTATCACATATTACGTATTTGGTGAAGTTAACAAAATAAACTGGAATCCGCTTGCATTACGCTACACTCAAACGAACAAAGTGTAGAAGTCAGCCGAGAACCAGCTTATTAACATAATAGACTTCAGGGAAATGCGCATAATCAAGAGAAAAGAGTTGATTAAATCTGAGCACGTATTCAGACGCTTTATATCATGGTCGATTGATTCTTGCATTGATATTGAGGACAATACTATATTTTGAATCTTATAATGGTAATAGTCATATTTTTATTATCTCAAAGTATCTAGTGTTGGTGAAAATATTGTATATCATCATGTCAAAATCATATACAATGTATGAGCTTATTTGGGACAGACAGCGATTATTGCGCAAACGTCGTACGTTGTGCAATAGTGAAAAATATATAAATTCAACTTTCTCATTTAGAACAAAGGTGAGAGGGTAAAGGTCAATGTCGAAGTAGAAATGATAAAATTAGAGTTGAATGAAGAAAGTCGGACTAGGACTAGTCATACGTCCATTAGTATATAATGGCCTAATAGTAAGGTAGTATACAAAATAGCTGAAGCTGTTGTATGCTTTTCAATGAGATAACTCTCCACCAGAGGCCAAATGACATACAAGTGAGCAACTATAGGCCACCATAAGACCTTAAACCATGACCAAAACCCAAACAGCATAGTAAGCTATAAAAGGCTCCTAAAATGAAAAATGTAAAACAATTCAAACGAGTAAACAATTGTTTACACTTTTGAAAAAGTCGCCTTTTGATGCTTCAATTTTACTAATAGTACTTTGAGATGATAGTTGTGTGCAACTATCTTAACTCCCATTTACGACAAAAATACGGTATGTTATTAGTGAATTAGATTACGGTGATTGCTGTGATTACTACGAGACACCACGGTCATTCGTCTTTTCTGCTACAATGAAAAAACCAAATGATGTGAAATAATGTCGCCATTAATGACTCACCAGGATATAACGGACAGTCTTGATTCTCAATCAATACCGATATCTACAACCTTTCAAAATGATTACATATCAAATTGGAGAAAAACCGCGGTAATTGCTTGTTTTAAAATGTGTCGATGCTCCTTAGAAGCTTCTTAGGGTAGGGAGAATTTAATCAAAGGCCAGATCTCTCTATTGTTGATAGTTACCGTACTTTGGTCGTAAACATTGTTAGAAGTTAAAATGTCTATATTATTTTCTGGTAATTGAGACGAATCTATATTTTCATTGTAATCGAGATTAAACAGACTTTTGTATAAATAGATTTATGTGTCAATAAACAATTGTGGTACAAAGAAGAAATCAGATTATTGTTTACATAGGTACTCTAAGAATCAATATTGTCCTCTTATGGTACAAATAGTAATTTTCTTCCAAATCAGTACAGAAATTGTCTATAAGGATGTTTGATAATAAAGTTATTATTTCAACAAACAATGTTTCCAACTGAATTTAATAGTTGGTTCGTATGTAATGTTGTTACACCACTGTCGAAGGCTGGTGGGTTTAGCGGTCATAAGCATGTTAAATCCCAACGCATTCTAAATGAGCCAATCCCAAATCAGGAACCTGTACTGTTATAAATCGGGCTTGGTAGTTTTCTCGTTTGATTTGGTTAACATTTTGACATGTTGGTGTTTTATAAAGCTGACTATACAGTATGGGCTTTGCTCATTGATTAAGGCCGTCGGTGACCTATAGTTGATTACATCCACGATTTGGTCTCTGGTGGATACTTTTCTCATTGACAATCATACCACATCTTCTTATTTTCATATTACTACATCAAAATTATGGAAATATATAGATAAGTTCGTGTGCTTGTTATATATAAGCATTTGACAAACTATGTACAGCTGTGAGTACTCATGATTCAACATTCTGTCGATATGTATACAATGTGACCTATAGTTGTTAATTTCTGTGTCATTTTGGTCTCTTGTGGAGAGTTGTCTTATTGGCAATCATACCACATATTCTTTTTTATATTTACTTATATTTTGGCATTGCACAAGTTCGTGTGTTTCTCATGCTATTCATGACGTCTTCCCACTAAATCCGTTGGATGTGTACTGATTGATGCTCTTATTTTGATACTTTTTATCGAACACTTCAGTTAAGCCATGCATTTGCAACTGAGTTTTACAGTTTGATCAAATGTTGTACTGTTACACTACTGTCCCTAGTCAGGGGAGGGTAAAGAGTTGACAAATATGTTTGACCCCAACACATTGTTTATACTGCCGCACGATAGGAGCTTGTAATCAAGTGGTTGTCGTTGGTTCATGTTGTCATATTTGTTTTCTGTAAATTGTATTGTTATAAATTAGGCCGTTGGTTTTCTCGTTTGAATTTTTCACATTTTCCATGTCGGGACCTCTAATAGGTTTTTCTATTTGTCGAAGGCCGTATGGTGACCTTTTATTGCTTATATCCACGTCATTTGAACTGTGGTGGAAAATTCGTAATGGTTTATTTAAAAATTGAGGAACATGAGACATATAGTTGTCGACTCGAACTATTCATAGTTAGTTCCAAATAACAAATCTTAAAATTCAAAAGGTATTGTTCCTTCAAATAATAAGCCATGTCTACTTAGAATGAAACATTTACTTCATAGAACAAAATAGTATCTACATAAAAAAAAACTGTACGCAAATGTTCCTGAATTCAAAAACAGAAACTATTAAAAGATGTTACAAAAATATTTGATGAATGGTTCATATTATGTATTATATCTTATCACGTTTTACATTGCCAACATCAGATATTCCTGTTGCTTTTTATTTCATGCTTTTATCAGAAGCCAATCTGCAATTTCGATAAACGAATCAAATAGGCTTACAATCTTGCTGACTTTGATACTCCTTCGATGTTTAACTACAAAGGAAGAAGCCTTAAAACCACAGGACATTACATCAATAAAAATAACTTACTGCACCTGAAATAGTAAAAAAAAATATTTTGATCCTAACGGTTAAATTTTTCTACTTTCAAGAATTAAAATTTGCTTTGTTTTGAAGTAAGCTTTGTTTACCTTGTTTGTATTTCTTTTCAAAGAGAGACGAAAGATACCAAAGGGACAATTATAGCTAATATGTGGTGCAATAGAGTTGATAAAATTATCATATCAATTTGTGTTCAGAGAGTCATACAAATATAATACCGTGCTAAAGAAATACGGTATAATATTGCTTATTTTTTCTTTGTTTTTAAAAGACAAAAAAAGTTGGTTAACATACATCGTCTAAGGCGCTGTCACGTGACTGCTTCTATTGGGGTTTACAGTATGTTTTTTTTTCAAACAAAATGTTGTCATTTTCTTTTTGCTGAATTTTGGAATTTTAATTTTTTATTCTTTTGAAAGGTAGGGGGTAGTTTTAATGAATTATATATTTTTTTTCAATTAGTAGCCCTTATTTATTAATTTTAATTTCATAGAATTTAGCGATTATGTTTTTTTTTTTTTTTTTTTGTTTACACGACATTCATACCACTTTTTTATCGATATAATTTGCCTAAAATTAAGTATGCAATTATCTAGATTAAAGTTGACCTAAGATGATTTCGGCTGCTCTGTTTATGATCTTTTGCAAACGTTCTATATCTGGTTTTCCAAACTTTTGCTGACGAGCGAACCTGATTAACATAAAAATACGGAGATGTGGTAGGATTGCCAATGAGACAACTATCAACCACAGTTCAAATGAAGTGAATGTAAGCAATTATAGGCAACCGTACGGCATTCAATAATGAGAAAAAAACATACCATATAGTCGGCTATAAAAGGCCCCGACATGAAAAATATGAAACAATTCACCCTAATTTATAACAAAACAATTTACAAAAAAGCTTTGTTTATTTTATTTGGTATTTCTTTTCTTTTATTTGTTTTAAATAAATTGTTTGAACAAAATTATTTGAAAAAAAATAATTTCAGAATGTAAGTGAAAAAATGATAATTAGTAGTGATAAACATAATAATTGAGTAAACAAATCTTGTTCATGTATGTTGTTGAAAAAAGTTTAGTTTTTTCTTTATTTAAGTCGCAAAAAACATTTTGTCCTCAGAAATATACCCATGCCCCACTCCCCACAAAATATAAATGATCGGTAAATCGACTACAACTTCACGGACTACTATCTTACATATTAGAAGGGAATGCAGTAGAATGTCCATAAGTGAAAAAAATCATTTTAAGTTATTACTCCAAGGTATAATCCTTGATATCAACTGCAACGAGTTGAATATAATTTTATATTCATTAACAAAATAATTACGTAAAAAAATATCAAATAGTATACCAGGCCTGTAAGTTAGTGCTAGACTAAATCAATTACAAAGTTGGGGAGTACTGAAAGCGAAAAAATCATAAAATTTGCTAATGCCATCTATATATATATATGACGTGGGGTCAAAAATAAATTCATCATGGATACCAGGATTAAAATAGTGTACGCAAACGTGCGATTCCTCTACATACGACTCGTCAGTGACGCTCGAATAAAAAAGTACGAATTTAAAACTTACATATACTAGCAACACGAATCTCATTTAGGAAACATCACATCAAATCATTGAAATAGACAGATACCGACAAGGAAAGTAGTGGAGTCAAACCCACCTTTAATGCGTATGTTCTATATTTGCTCAAACCAGTTTTCGTTTTCAAATTAGCCACGGAAGGCTGTGATTTCCATAGAGATTGCATGTTATCCCGGCAGAATAAGTTTAATCAAATTTTCAATATTTCATAACAAATAAATTCAATCAAAATGTCATTAGTGGGTTTGAGAAAAAATACCAACCTGATGAAAGATTTGTAAATTTCTTCATAGTTCTTGACAAAAACGCATTACAGTGGTCTAATGTAATTTTCTGAAATCTCGATCACAAAAGGAATATTTACGGTGGTTGGTTTCTAATAAAAGCATAAAATTGGAAAGCATATCATCAATAATTACTTAATCATCAGCAAACATTTATTTTTCATTGATGTTCAATTTATTTGCACCAGTATTTGATAAATAGTTAACAGTGGGATGATCATTTTTCTTGAAAATAGAAGTTTAGCTTATTATATCCTATACAACTGGATGGAAAGACCTTTTATTTCGTTTCCATCTGGTTTACGTTTTGAAAATAAGTTATCTGATTGAATAAGAATCAAGATCCTCGGTAAGTTTGTTTGAAATTGGAGATAGCTGATTGAGTAAGAATTATAACCAGAAAATAGCATTGAAACAGCTTTGATTTTTGCTGAAAAAATATTCTTTGAAGGTTTAAAAAAAATTGTAAAGTATGAATCCCGTTTTGGTTTTCCACATTTAAACAACAATGATTCTAGTGATGGGTGTTTTTTTCAGAACGTTAATGGATGTGTTTGTATTTGAATTGGTCCGTTGTGTTCAATTTGCGGTTGCTTTTATTTGAAGTGAAAACTCGAGAGAAAATCGTAAATTGATGTAAAAGATTACTAGATAACAAACATCAATTAAAGTAGTTATATTATTCACATTTTTTATTTCCATTTTCCTTTCCAATTCCAATAAAGCGAGCTGGTTGGTATAAAAGTATTTATTCATTAATTTTTAATTGATGTTTACTTATGATTCAGCCTACCTATAAAACTATGAATTATCTCAGTTATTGCATTACACAGGGTCCTGATTCGGTTTATAGAATAGAGATCAAATAAATGGCCAAAAAGATGAAGAATAAAGAGAATGGACCCAAAAAGTCAATGATATTAGTTACATAGTGTGCTAGTGACCTAATACGATATATATTGGGTCAGTAAATTCCATATGGGGTGACAGCGAATTTATTGACCCCATATATATCGTATTAGGTCACTAGCGCACTATGTAACGAATTTATCTTACCGACTATCTTAACATGTGGTATTTAGACTAGTAGCCTTTCAAAGTGATCAAGTCTTCAATACCGTTAGTATTAAGAACCTTCTTCCATTGGTATACAAAAACAAGTGCCAACAATAACAACTTGTCAGCTCTAAATGTGTTTTATGAATTTATTTCAATCGTTCATCATCAATATCTTCGTCTGTTGAAACCTTTAAGATTTTTCCTCAACACCGTGTTGTTTTTATAAAGGGACGTAACACCACCACTAACCGTGTATTGAAATAATCCCCGCCTACTAACCCAATATGGAACCCTACTAACCCAATATGGAATATACACGGTCTCCACGCGGTTGCTTTTAACCAATCACTTTCCTAGAAATGTATAGGAGGTAAGATAATAGTGTATAATAGGCAAATATAAAGGCAATAGAAAATGGCCTATAAATTAAAGAATACAAAAACCAGACCACTATAACAGTAAACACCAGAATAGTTTTTCACTGGCGATTAAGAGTGTGAGAAAACAGAAAAGAAGACATCGTCAGGTTCAAGCTGAGATATCTGAAAATGATATTTATAAACAACACCAAATGTTTTCTAAAAATGATACCGCTTTTATCAAATGATCATGTGTGGTTCACGTGATATGCTAGTGCATCGTTATGTGGTTCCAGAAATAAAATTACTAATACACAACCCCTTTGCTTTCTATGGTAAATTCTTCCATTTCAAGTATTCATAACTATTTTTTCTTACGTATAAATAAAATGACAGTATTACATATGTCAAAACAATGCCTTATCCTGGCTTCTGCTGAAAAAATCAGTACCATTTCCCGGAAGTTTGGGAGTACAAAACAGATACTTCTAATCCGAGTTATGCACATCTAAATCAATTCTTTTGTTATTTAAAATACACATTAAACTAGGACTGTTCAGTGATTAATTCTCAGTCATTAAGCTTTGAACAGATTCATTTAATACCAAAATTACCCATCTTTTTTACATATTCTTTAAGTAACAGCTATTCATAGGATCTATTCTGTTTTAAATAGGTGATACTGTCTTGTATGTTCTTTCCGACCGGGCACAAATATGTGGTTTTACACCTTCAGTACAATCGGAACAACCTTCAGTACAATCGGAACAACTCAAGAGATTTTCCAAAGACTGTTGATATTCCCTTATTACATCTGGCTTAATCAATCCTTCCAACAGCTAAACAATTAAAATAAAATATCCAAAACAAATTTCAACTCTCTTCTCTATTTTTCACTCCATAAAAAGAGCAATGAATCAGTAAGCCGAATGAAAAATAAGAACTATACAAGTTCGTGTTTTGTGGTCTTTTCCCCAAAACAGTGCAACTAAATGAACATTGACTTCTTTTTAAATATATATTGAAGTTTAGTTTACCTTTATTCTCTATTTTCACTTAATATCTTTACTCGTAGATGAAGTAAAAATCGACTATTCTTGGTTCTTGTGCTGTTCTTGCATGTATCCATTTTTCTGTAAACTTAGTTTTATTAACTTGATGGTTATGAATGAAAATGTGATTGATGCAAGCTGTTTGAATAAACATATTTCCCAGTCCCTTGAACTTTTGCCCATCTGCAAATTTGGTAAGGAAATTTAATCAAGGATGTTGAGTAAATAAATTAGATATATTCAAAGTCAAGGTTGGGAAAGGTCATTTGAGGAGTTCTTCCCTGTTTGTTATCATCTGTTTCGTCTTATAAGCATGAATAAATCAGAAATAATTTAAGCAACCTTCAACAAGCTATTTCTTCAGTCTGTAGATAATTTCCAAATGTTGGTCACTCGAACGTAAAGAAATCTTCTCATTAGATTTATGTCCTTTTTCTTTTTGCGGTATCACATCCTAGATTCGTATGTTATACATTGTCAGCAGAACCAATGAATTATTATCTCTCTTCCGCACCAATAAATTACTACGCGTGACAAGGAAATAGCAATCTATATCAACAAAAGATTCGTTTCATCAGTTTTGACAATTTTTAATCTCATAGGGAATATAATGGTCAAAGTCAATCATTTTCTGATGTAGTTTTGCAGATAAATCAAAGCTTTATTTACCCAACATGACCAGTAGTGAACCAGTTTTATCTATTGATGTGTGTAAAATTGCTGTAGAAGCAAACTATCTCTGAATACTTCTTAAATGTTTTCTGTTTAAATTATTGATAATTGGTCTCTTAAGACTGTGTTTGAAATAGGGGTCTTGACATCAGTTTTATTAATGGTATACTAGAAACCGCCCTACTTTGAGTGGGTTAAATTTGTGTGTCGTCTGTACTTTCGTATCTTTAATTCGCTGATAAAAAAAAATGTTTATTCCTTGTCAAACTAATTTCGTTAACATTTGAAATACCACTCAGTTCAACAAATGTTGAATATTTTTTTTTTCAATAATTTAATTTTTTTTTACTAAATCACGTATGCCCACACATATAACAAGATATGACCTTTATTTTGTCTAATTTTTTTTTTAAATAGGAATATAATATAATCAAATGAAACAAGTATATTTTACAAAAAAAAAAACACATTTACGATATTTTAAGTTTACAATAGTATATTTTATCCTCGATTTGCAGATGACTGTTTAGCCTTAGCAACAGTTTATATTTCTCTTTCGGGGTCTTTTGAGGTCACTTTCAAAACCACCTCACTATCTGTGATTATTTTTTAGATATGTTTCGACGACGCTAATTAAGTTTTCATTAAATTCATCCACATCGTGTTCTAAGCTCGAGCACATAAAATCTTGTCATATAGCATTTGTATGTCACTGAATAACAAAAGTTAACCTCAAAATATCATTGATTTGAATAACAAGGGTTGACATCAAAATGTCATTGAATAACAAAAGTTGAATTCAAGTTGTCCTTGAATAACAAGAGTTGACCTCAAGTTGTCATTGAATAACAAAAGTTGACCTCAAGTTGGTATTGAAAAACAAAAGTTGTCATCAACTTGTCATTAAAGAACGAAAGTTTACCTCAAGTTGTAATTGAATAACAAGAGTTGACCTCAAACTGTCATTGAATAACAAGTTGACATCAAGCTGTCATTGATTTGAATAATAAGAGTTGACATCAAACTGTCATTGAATAACAACAGTTTACTTCAAGTTGTCATTGAATAACAAGAGTTGACCTCAATTTTTCATCGAATAACAAAAGTTGACATCAACCTGTCTCTGAAGAACAAAAGTTGACCTCAAGATGTCCTTGGATAACAAAAGTCGACCTGAACTTGCCACTGAATAAAAAGAGTTGACCACAAACTGTCATTGAATAACAATTTGGCATTAAGCTGTCAATAATTTGAATAATAAGAGTTGACATCAAACTGTCATTGAATAACAACAGTTTATTTCAGGTTTTCATTAAATAACAAGAGTTGACTTCAAGTTTTCAATGAAAAACAAAAGTTGACCTCATGTTGGCATTTAATAACAAAAGTTGACATCAAGTTGTCCTTGAATAACAAGAGTCGACCTGAAGTTGCCACTGAATAACAAGAGTTGACCTCAAACTACCATTGAAGAACATGAGTTGACATCAACCTGTCATTGAAAAACAGGAGTTGATATCAAGCTGTCATCGAAGAACAAAAGTTGACCTCAAGTTGTCAGTGAATAACAAAGGTTGACCTCAAGTTGTCACTGAATAAAACTTGACATCAAGCTGTTTTGAATAAAAAGAGTTGACCTCAAGCTGCCATTAAATGATAAGTGTTGACCTCAAGCTATCATTTGGTTTATTTTTGTTAGGTTACGATCTCATTGAAGTTATCCTATTCTGCTTTCGTGCATATACATTGATTAAAATTACATACTGCACGTTTGTTTTAGTCATTATAACATTCTTTATTGGCATAAAGTTGCTCTGAAATCCAGCAATTCTTTCATCCTAGATTTATGATCAAAACATATTAACAAATTATAAAAAAGCATAAACTTTTCGCTAATATACAGTTAAGTGCGGAACAATATTAGTTTTAAAAGCATCTTTTATGTTTTATTTCTTTAAACCCATTGCTTAATGTACAGATTTATTGCAGAAGGAAACGTTTAATAGAATTATCCTACAGCAAAATTAAAAATAGATCGACATTTTATGACTGTTTTAATCATGTGGAAATTATGTTTCATTAAATGTACAATAAAATTAAACCATCATCACGCTTTTTTAATCATTAGCACAAAAATTGATAACCTATGGAATTAATTTCATATTTACATGTTTATTCCCAGTTGTTGATGGTGACTGATAGATGAGTAAAATAAACTAAAACATTTATGACGTCATGATAAGAAGATTAGATATTAAAAAATGAGTATGAATTAATAATTATAAAGAAAGCACCCGTTTACATTGATTCCTCTTACCAGACGGGAACAGAGCAATACGCGCCAAGAAGACAACTCATGTTCAAACAAAACAACATTACTATTACTCTAAGAGGGAGGTTTATTTACAGTTGTTGAAGATTGAAATAAAAACTCAACAAAGATACCAGGCAAATAAATTGGTACGCCAGACGCGCTTTTGTCTACACAAGACTCGCCAATGGCGCTCGAATCAAAACAGTTAAAAGTCCAAATCAAATACAAAGTTGAAGTTCCGAAAAGTTGTTCCAAATACGACTTATGCAATCTATACATGCATGGGGATAGAAAACCCTTTAGTGTTTTGAATAATTCAACATTTTATAAACAGTAAATTGAAAGAAAAATTGATATATCAATGATATTTCTTGTCAACACAAGTGCTGACTACTGAGCTAGTGATACCCTTGGGGACGAAATGTCCACCAGCAGTGGCATTGACCCAGTGGTTGTAAACACTCATCAAAGACTGACTACTGGGCTAGTGATACCCAGGGGGACGAAAGGTCCATCAGCAGTGTCATCGACCCAGTGGTTGTAAACACTCTTCAAAGACTGACTACTGAGCTAGTGATACCCTTGGGGACGAAAGGTCCATCAACAGTGGCATCGACCCAGTGGTTGTAAACACTCATCAAAGATACCAGGCTCAGTATGATTTGGGTTTACCGGATCTTTTTTTATTAAGAAAGAGAGGCGGAGCTACCAGAAGGATATTCAAGCTCATAAATCTAAGACAAACTGACAAATGATATTTATTTAAAGCGCGCGTTCATATTTTATTCATTATTTGTATATAGGAACAATGTACTTTATAAAGCTACGTTTCGAAGAGCGGAAAACTCAAGTTAAAAGAAAACAACAAGCACTCCACACAAAGGCCGTCCTAAAATTAAACTGCTGTGTATCAAAAACCATTGTGGAAAGACAGTCCTGAATAAACACTTAAAATTATAAAATCAAAACAGACCAATATAAAAACTCCTTTTTCACCAGAACAACTGAAGACTAAACCAACTTAAGGATGAACTCAGGTTAGGTTTATGAATTTTTGTCAAATGTTCGGACTCCTTGTGTTTTTTCCTAAGATACACGGTAAAATATTTTGTCCCATATCACACACTTTTCCTTTCATAGACTTCAATAGCTCATGAAAAGGTCATTACCAAAATTTAAGCAGATTCTAGATTTTTTTTCTTACGATTTGAAGTCCGAGTCAGCCTTTTCCCGCCATTTTAAAAAAATCAAATACCAAAAAGGAGTTCCATAACCTATCAATATTGTTAGCTTATTTTGTTCCTTAACTAATGCTCTTTTAACTTAAAGTATCAATTTTAATTTCTAGATTTTTTAAATTTAACTTAAGAACATCCTTAAAATACAACATTGTCATACCACAAACGTCTGACGGATTCAAAGCAGCACTAACCGGCAACAGCTGCATCCTGTTGCATCAATGCCATGGGGATTCTGCAAAGTACCCATACAGATACAGATACGCAACAACGTACCCATACAGATACAGATACGCAAATGATATAGCTATACTGGTGTTTGTTGTTGCTGAATAGAAAATTCACATTCTAACAAGGGTAAAAAGATAAGAAGAAAGGAGGAGGCACGATACAGACTCTAAAAAATCAGTGCCAATAAGTGACCTTTTTTGTAGAACGGACTGACGAGTTCTTCTTTTACAGCCTTTTTAATATGTTTCAATTCGCAATATACTTTCGATCTGTTTTGGCACCTTACATTTCTAGAAAAGTACCTGTACTACAATGTTCCAACTTGAAACCCTTCGAAGCAGTCTTCTTTTTAAAGAGGTCTCCGATAGTTTTTTTTTTTTTTTTTTGCGAGTGTCTTCCAGTTCTTCTTCCTCTCAACAGAACATAATGAACTGCTCTTTATTCAAAGTTAAAGCATTGATTGCGCTCATAATTTTGGCATCATTATGGTCCTGGTTATACTGGTCATTTTGGTCATTTACAAAAATAAATTATTTCCAATAAGTTACATCGGTCTATTCTCTCTCACGGTGCCTTTTCTAAATCGAAATGAAATATTGTACACATTAATGCTTATTGCTCTATTGAAACACACTGAGTAGCTAAATTATGCATCATTATGATCGACTATTTCTCACCTTCACAAAACCCTATCTGATTTCAACGTGTAATAGCAATTATCGACGTTAAGTTTTCCGTGTTAAATTATAGCAATAATTATGCAATAATGTCAAATTAGCGTAATATTTCTTAAACTGAGTAAATGCTATGCAGTGCTTTACAATCCTGCTAAAATATGATTTGCAAATTATATCAATTACAAGAGTATGAAATCGTTTTATATATGATTAGTCACGTTTCAAAATATTAATCAACTGTAAACATAAAAAAAGATACAAAATATATTCCTGATAGCCAGAGACAATTACCTTTGTAATAAATATCTATGGCATAAATATCAATCCCCTGCTTCTTAATGATTAGAAAATGTCAATTAACTATCTTTGATGTAATTAATCAAATACGAAATTCGATTATTTAAATGTTTCTTATCTAGGACAAGGTCGTGAGGATCACCGATAGCCATGCAAAAAAGGTTACTGAACCTACTCCCAACTCCTTTTTGCTTTAATTTCTTTCTTTCAGCTATAAATTCCACTAGAAATGAAAAGCATATTTATTATGAGTGTGTGTGTGACGATAATCATTTGATTTTTTGTTTCACGAAACGTGCTTCAATCTTTTTACACGTAAGGCAGCAACCATTTGATTTTCTGGGGGGGGGGCTATGGATTTTTGGGAAAAAGTTTGTTTCAGTTTCCAATGGAAAAAATAATTTGTTTTGACCCTGAGAAAAAAAAATTGTTTGTTTCACCCTCAGCTGCCACTATATGTAATGCTAAAATTGAAAAAAAAATTGTTTTCGACTTGTCGCCAAAAAATAGATGGTTTTGCCGAAGGCGAAAAAAAGTTTGTCCGGAAAAAAATCCATGTAGTGAGGGTTTTTGATGAGGGGTCTTCAATCATGTCACGTATTCTTTAATTCTTGGACCGTTTATCTCTATGCCTTATCGTTTGCTCATTATTCCCTATTCTTTATATCTAAGCCCCCCTTTTCACTTTTGTTTACTTTAATTTGCCTATTTTTCTCTTCTTTTTATTTTGGTTCTTTATTCTTTATTTTTTGGTCCGTTATTTTCTATCCTGAAAACCCAATCCAGACCCTTGTTTATACCACGACAACTGGGTCGATGCATTTGCTTATAGACTGCATGTTAGCCCTCAAATGTATAATCTGTCAGAGTTTCCGCTATGACATTCTTTCAATGATTCATCGTAAATTTATAGTGTCGTGTGACTGTCCTAATGTCGACTAAGATTGCAACTCTCTTATGCATTTTGACTGTTCTGACTGGCTTCCTTTGTGGTGTTGATGCTCTTTAAAAGAGATTCGACAATGGCATGTTTTCAACGATTCATTTTGATTGTAAATTTTCATTTTTGTGTCACTATCCTTGGGTCGACTAAGGCTTCATTAATGGCGTTGGTGCTCTTAAAAATGAATATGTTTTTAATTTCATACTGTAAAGATGTATTTTCTTGGCACAAATGAATTAAATCATTCCCGAAAAAACGTTTTGTACATAATGAAATCCCAATTGTGTAAAATTAATCATGATGGTAACAATTTATAATATAGACATCTTGGTATCTTGACAGGGGGGACAAGCAGGGAAGCATTAAATAATATCAGTATTAATTAAGAGATCATAATGAGCAATTAATCTCATTTGAATCTTGTTTCAGTCTTACTCCGTATAATTTATGATAAAAACATGGGCGAAAGAAGAGTTATGACCATAATGAGCCTTCAAACTTTCGCTTTTATCAAATTAATTTCATAGTTACAGCGTATTTGCAAATTGAATTGAAGCCTGTGGTTCAAAAGTCTTAGATGAAACTTTTTGCTCATGTAAATCTCAAACATCTGTAAGTTCGTTATTATAAAATATTCTTGGCACACCATTACTGTAATTGAAACGGAAGCTGTACACATTGAAAAACTATTAAGAAGTCAATATACTAATGAAATTTCTCGTCTCAATTTAATATTATAATAAGAATTTTGATATAGGCATAATTTATTGTTATTTCGTCAATATGTGCAACATTTGAGAATAATTTACGACCATACATAAAAAACACAATCCATTTTATAATTTTACCAATATCTTCACATTCTATAGCCTCAAGTAATCTTGATCATCAATATCATATACGGAGCACCTGATACCAATTCCGGTTTTTATTTTTTAAATTTTTTTATATTTTTTAACTTCCAAAAAGTTTATTCTCAGTCTCCCACCACAAAATCACTTCGACTATAAACAATGTGAATTTGGTAAAAGTACCGTCAGTTTATCATAAAGATTTGAAATGCAAATATCATGCCTTCATTTTGTTCGTAATTGACAAAATTTAATTTAAAAAAATAAACAAATTCATCACGAAGTGCAAAGAAAAATAATTCATATCAGGAATGGTAGTATTTTTTTATGAGATAAGGTTCAAATGAAATACCGGTACTGTTAACCTCAGGAGAGTTCCTGACAAGAATAGATATCATATACTTTTGAACGGAAACACACCTTGTCAGAAAGATAAATGGCATTTCTATATTCATATGATAAATGTATGTATAAAATATTTAATCATAGATATATTCTATACAAATGTCAGAAATTTTTCATCTGAAGGGATTTATCGATTGAATTAGGACAGATTTGCTTTGTTAATATACATTGAAAACTTGTTTTATTCTAGATAAACAACCTGTCTTTTTTTCTGCTACCTACCATTTTGTAACGTTCTTAATGAATTGCCAACAATAAAATTTATTTATCACGTTGTTTTATTTTGTTTTTGTTTTTGTTGGGTTTTTTTTGGGGGGAGGGGTAGGGGTTCTCGCTTTTTGACAGCTAAAGCTATGGAATAGATAAAACTATAGCCAGTCGGGATCGCAAACGAATTAATTGAAATTAATCAAAATCATATGCGAAACAGTACAAACATAACACCATTGTCACAGATGGCGAAAAGACCACCAACATTTCACAAAGCATTTTACAAAAAAGACTTATACGATGCCCACCAAGAACAATGCAAGGTTAGATAAAGTGTTCCAGATGGATAAGCAGTATATGTCCCTCTAGCGCCACCATTTGTATTGCTTAATATTATTAATCGAATACTTTTAAGGATTTGTTATATGCTTCTCTAGGTCGATATAACATCAAATTGACCTCAACCAAAGGGTACAATTGTTATTTTTTAACCAACAACTATTTCATGAACAATGCAAAATTGGGGGTTTCTAGAATGTATTTTTAATAACATGCGATATGCCCTGTGCAATATGCTGTTTTAGCCTGCAAAAATCTAAATAAAACAGTATTGGTGTGCAAACAGAGTTAATACAAATATACATGTGATAAAGTTTTAACGAATCACAAATCCTTATAAAAATTCAATTACTAATATAAGGTTATATCGACCTAGAGAAGCATATCGACCTCGGACTTTGTCCTCAGTCCATATGCTTCTCTTAGGTCGATATAACTTCGTATCGACCTCATACAAAAGGCTATAATTGTATAATAAAGTTCCAGAGAAGGTCGCATTCAAGGATAGGCATACACGAGGATAGGAGGACAGATAAATTACAGTGGGTATAATGTTTGGTGTAGCATCAAACAGATCTTGGATTTGCTAAATATAATTGTTGTTAGTTGTAAGAGCACAAAGAATCAACAAAAAACATAGCAGCGAAAGCAGAAATAAAGCAGGTACATCAACAAGTGAGATTCTCCTACTACACATGCGTCACTGAATAAGTGTCATCACTATCCAATTCATCCTTTACACCTGAAACGTTAAAATAATTGTTGTCCTAGCGTTTTACAATTAAATATGATAATAATATAAAACTAAAGTGATGGGATGACGAAGATATGAGCAAATATAGATCACCGTATGGCCTTCAACATTGTGAATAACCCATACCGTTAACGGCTATGAAAGACCCCGACACAAAAGTATTAAACAATTCAAACGAGAAAACTAACGGTCTGATTTGTACTACCAAAAGCGTATTACAAAATGTTTTGCTAATAATCGACCAATGACGTAGCGTTATTTTCAATTTGGTGTACAGACATTGAATTGTCCATAATCCATTAAATTTAAAACGACGAATTGTCCGGCTAGATATTTTCTATCTAGATTCGAATAAGATCTCGTTTTCCCCAAAAAAATAAATACATTTTTAATATGAGTTTATTTATAAAAAGAACAGAAGACACATTCTTGAATTTGCTTATTATCAAGAGAACAGAAAGATACAGAACATACGATTATTTCTACATGTGAATTTTCACCCATTCGTAAATATAGCTCAACATGCAGACTTCTTATACGTTCAGGTATTTCACATCCAATCTTTTATGGTAATATTCTTTATAAAGCACTAAAATGTCAGTATTCACCTCAGAAGCTAACAAAACCTTTAAATAGACTTATTAAGAAGGATATAGTTACGATACTGTTGTCAGGTCATTAAAGATTGCATATTTTGGCTTTATATTGATTCACTTATAGGGTCTTTGCATCGGAACTAAACACATTTATTTAAAACCAGTTGTTGGCATGACACGGGTTATGCTCTTCTCATATATTTTATGATGGTATGATACTAAACCCTAACGGAGGGATTGTGCCTGATATTCATATGATGAAGACATAATCTTTCAATCAGTTTAATTGAGGTCTGAGCTGGCATGTCAGTTAACTGCTAGTAGTCTGTTGTTATTTATGTATTATTGTCATTTTGTTTATTTTCTTTGTTACATCTTCTGACATCGGACTCGGACTTCTCTTTAACTGACTTTTAATGTGCGTATTGTTATGCGTTTACTTTTCTACATTGGCTAGAGGTATAGGGGAGGTTGAGATCTCATAAACATGTTTAACCCGCCGCATTTTGCGCCTGTCCCAAGTCAGGAGCCTCTGGCCTTTGTTAGTCTTGTATTATTTTACTTTTAGTTTCTTGTGTATAATTTGGAGTTTAGTATGACGTCCATTATCACTGAACTAGTATATATATTTGTTAAGGGGCCAGCTTAAGGACGCCTCCGGGTGCGGGAGTTTCTCGCTGCGTTGAAGACCTATTGGTGACCTTCTGTTGTTGTCTGTTCTGTGGTCGGGTTGTTGTCTCTTTGACACGTTCCCATTTCCATTCTCAATTTTATTATCTTATTTCATATTTCATGTGATAGTCCCCGAGGGTATCTTCAGTTTGGAAGTCAGTGCTTCGCCACTGACAAGATTTATAACATACAGTTACAAAATATATATTTAATAATCATTCAGAACCTAACCTTCAAACTCCCTCAGGCAAAGTAGACCTAAGATTGATTTGCCTATTCTTTCTATGTCCATTAGGCCATTTTAATTGTTTATAAAGTTCTTTACGTATTTCAGTGCTTATACATCCTTGGCTTCAAAGTACAGGTTTGAGCGTGACTGGTGGATATATACCCGTTAAAGCGTTTCGGATACACTACAACACCAAATTTAATTAGCGTTATTTTCGTAAGGGCGGATCCAGCCATTTTTAAAGGGGTTCCCAAACCAGGATAAAGGGGTTCCAACTATATGTCCCCGTTCAAATGCATTGATCGTCAATAAAAGGTGGGTTCCAATCCCGGAACCCTCCCTCCCTCCCCATCCTGGATCCGCCACTGTTCGTAGTCCTTCTTTTTCAGTTTTGTAGTATTTACATACCTTTAAAATGTCTATAGTACATCGTACAAAATATGAAAGAAAAGTTGTGTTACTACAATTTCCAGTTCAGACAAGTTGAAATTGTAATCACATACAGCACCACGAGGGAAGGGGTGCAGTAATGTTAAATTTTAGAAGCTTATGCGGTCTCTCTTTCTACTTATCGATTTAAAAAAAAATGCTTTTGACATGCTCTCAAGGTTACTGCTCTACAAAACTAAATTTGTACCTGCCTTCAAAAAATATGCCAGATTTTGGACACTTATATTAATATTCCAATATTTTGCCAAATGAGAAATTAAAAAGTTGATTAACATCAAATATTTGATAAAATTTCTTGATTAATAACTGCACTGATAAAAAGTTCAAATATAAATAATCAAAGTTCATTCACAGTATGGTATACAAGAACGGCAGATAAGAAAGGCAAAAGGCACGTGCTGGAAGCAGACGTACAAGAGACAAAACGTCCTTAGAAATCGTCTTAAATAGATATAATTCTTTAGAAAGTAGCTTCTTGAAAGATTGATTAACAGATAAATAGTTTATAAGAAAAAACAACACACGTCGACAGACCTGTTAAATTAATTTAACACCAAGGTTCAAAATCTCGCGCAAATCTCATTCAATACTATAATAAACTAAATTAAGCAATTTGTAAGTACCGCAGAAACGTTTTCATCGCTTTTGTGATAAAATCTTGATGTAATCTTTAAGTTGTTAGGTAATAAAATTCACCAAGGTCATAAAGATATCAAAGAAATGCTACGTCGTCCTGTAGTTTTACAGATTTACCGAAATAAAATTTTGCATGTCCTTGTGATAAGACCAAAAAAAAAAAACGCAGCGTGGATCTTTCAGCAGTCAGTTCTTCAATCGCATCACTCCAATTTCAAAAGAATTATATACTTTTTAAACATAAGAATTAAATTTATTAAACTTGACTCTGTTAGACTTTTATAACTCCAATGCTGTATGTTAATTCAGTATTCATTGGTTATTGTCATGGAAACTTTAATGTGTATACGTATTTGTGAGTAAATCGACCCACTAAGCTTTTCAAAGTAATTTTTATTATAATAATAGTTGATCAAATTTTCCATACTTTGAAATTACTTTTTGATTAACCAATTTCTAAGATCCTTGTTATACCTGGATTTATCAAAAAGGCATTTTAAATCTCACAGAATGTTGTTTTTGAATTCTGTAATAACCGTTTGAGATAGAACTTCATTGCAGTCATGCGCAGTTAGTGGCATTTTATTGTAGCAGTTGTCTTGCTCTTTTTTCTAAAGTTTCAAGTTTAAATTTACTTAGTTACTGCCATAGAGATTACTATATAATTCAAAATTTAACGGATATAGAACATTATCTTATTTTTGTAATCTCTCACAATAAAATGAACGTGTTTTTTTAATGAATTTACATGTTTTGGGAGGGTAGCTAATTACAGGATGATCAAAATTTATTGTACAGGTATGAAACCAATGTTGACGCAGACAAAAACGCCTAATCCTGCCAGTGTATTGTTTGGTTAACCAGTATCTTCAGTCCACAGTTTTCTTGTATTTATGTTGTTTTACTGAATTGACGTAGGTTTGTCGGATTGTATATAATTAATCTTTCGGTATTCTCGCGGTTTGACCTTTTCCAAGATTGTCTGTTCAATATAAACTGTGCTTGCGTCTGTTTTCTTTACCTCTTCCTAACTTTAAAGCACTTATGAAAATTTCAGTTGTAGATGACAGCGAAATATTTCTTTCTCAATTTCGAAGAAAAATAGGATTTTAACATAGTTGTATATGAAGTTTGTAAAATAAGTAACGTTTTTAGCAAACTTTTTTCCCGAGCGTCACTACTAGGTAAATTGATCCGTTTCCTTTGTAATGCACCGTTTTATAGAAAATTGTGTGACTTCTTTTGATTTTAACATAGTTGTATATGAAATTTGTAAGATAAGTAACGTATTTTAGCAAACTTTTTTCCCGAGCGTCACTACGAGGTAAATTGATTCGTTTCCTTTTTTAATGCACCGTTTTATAGAAAATTGTGTAACTTCTTTTGATTTTAACATAGTTGTATATGGAATTTGTAAAATAAGTAACGTATTTTAGCAAACTTTTTTCCAGAACGTCACTACGAGGTAAATTGATCTGTTTCCTTTTTTAATGCACCGTTTTAAAGAAAACTGTGTAACTTCTTTTGATTTTAACATAGTTGTATATGAAATTTGTAAAATAAATAACGTATTTCAGCAAACTTTTTTCCCGAACGTCACTACGAGGTAAATTGATCTGTTTCCTTTTTAATGCACCGTTTTATAGAAAATTGTGTAACTTCTTTTGATTTTAACATAGTTGTATAGGCAATTTGTAAAATAAGTAACGTATTTTAGCAAACTTTTTTCCCGAACGTCACTACGAGGTAAATTGATCTGTTTCCTTTTTTAATGCACCATTTTATAGAAAGTTGTGTGTACAAGAAATGTTATATGGAACGAAACATTAAGCAACCAGATTAAACTGAGACTTTGAGCAGACAACTGCTAAAATACACCTCATCCCTATTTAGTCCAATCCGGGAAAAACAGTCACTTTTACAGCTTCCTGTTTGGGTCAAGTCTTGCAAAACAAAGGTCATCAGTAACGAGCTAAGGAAGGAAAAAGTTTAGAAAGCAAACATTTTGAAACTTTGATAGATGATGATCCACTTTTTTAAAACACAAATAAAAGTAATAAAATGCTTTGTTTTAAGTGTTTACGATGGTTTATAAATTTTCTTTGAAAAGTTTTATGCATCATACATTGTTTAAACAGGGCCCCAGATAGCTTCAACTAGATGAAAAAGTTGTGTAATTTTAGAACTTATCCGGATTAGAATAAATAGCGATAAGGTGTATACCAAGTTAACACGGAATAATTTTCGGAGAAAAGTCTTTTACTGCAAATGAATCTAAGTTGATTCGAAAAAATCCTACTTCGCTTTATAAAGCTAGCATTTTCCCCTTTGATTTTTTCACTATATTCTGTATTCGACCTCGTGTTACATGACAGATCAAATCGTTCATACTATAGTTGCCTTCATATATTTAGCTCTTCAATATATAGCCCAAAGGATTGACTAGGATATAGAGATAAGTTACTCGCATACTTATATGAGGGTCGTACGCTACTTTAATTTGGATGTATATGAATACGCAGCCACTTCCAGTAAAAAGGATAAATTAAAAGCAAATGACTTGTATAGCGATAACACGGTTACACCCCGTTTATGCATTTTAAGAAAACCTGTCAACAACTTCTTTAGGATAATGTTGATGGCTGTTGCACGGCCCTATATCTAGCATGCCCTCTTTTTGAGTGGCACTCTTAAATGCCTGCCCTTCATCACGATCGACCCACTTTGCAGAATCTACCTATTATATTTATTTTTCAATTTGTTTTCGGCCTGAATATGCATAAAGTATTTGCCACTGGACGTTAAGCAAACACCAATCAATCAGTCAATATTTCTTTTTTATCTTTTTCAAAGTTCGAGGTTTTTTCTCATACTTGAATAACTTTAATAATCAGCTTTTTACAACAACAAAGGAATATTTCGACAGGCATAACAATACGCAATGTCCAGTCTTTATTTTTGATTCGAGTGACATTACTTTTGGTACATTTTTTTTGCGGTTGAAAGTAATATTAAGTAATAATACAATTCTATGGTATTTTATTTTTAATTTGCATTCGTTCGACTAATCAATCGCATTGAAACATGTCTGTCCAGTCGTCGCAAGCAATCGCGTGGAAACAAGTTTTACATCTATCATGACTGTCCAGTCATAGCAAGCAATCGCATGAAAACGTGTTGTTCATCTATCATGACTGTCCAGTCGTCGCAAGCAATCGTATGGAAACATATTTTACATCTATAATGACTGTCCAGTCGTTGCAAGCAATCGTATGGAAACATGTTTTACATCTATCATTACTGTCCCGTCGTTACGAGCAATCGCATGGAACATGTTTTACATCTATCATGACTGTCCAGTCGTTGAGAGAACTCGCATGGAACATGTTTTACATCTATCATGACTGTCCAGTCGTTGAGAGAACTCGCATGGAACATGTTTTACATCTATCATGACTGTCCAGTCGTCGCAAGCAATCTCATGGAAACATGTTTTACATCTAACATGACTGTCCAGTCGTCGCAAGCAATCGCATAAACATGTTTTACATCTATCGTGATTGTCCAGTCGTTGAGAGCAATCGCATGGAAACATGTTTTACATCTATCATGACTGTCCAGTCGTCGCAAGCAATCGCATGGAACATGTTTTACATCTATCATGACTGTCCCGTCGTTACGAGCAATCGCATGGAACATGTTTTACATCTATCATGACTGTCCAGTCGTTGCGAGCAATCGCATGGAAACAAGTTTTACATCTATCATGACTGTCCAGCTAAATCAAGTTGACAAAACGATGCCGTCAGTTTGGAAAATGAAATGTTGTTAAATTTTGAAAATTAGCCCATTAATCTTAATCTTTCACAACATGCCTTAATCTTCATTCAACACATGATAAACTGAAATGATCTTTGTACGTCTTCCAATTTTTCTTTTTAGCTCTTATCTCCTAAAACCGTTACTTTAATCTAAGATAAGGTTATTTTGATTTCTTAAATTTACAATTTATTTATTTTGATTGGATTGCGATTGTAGAAGGAGTTATGTCATCTTAATGAAATTTAGTTACAGCTGGAGAGTTATATTTTTCAATTTGAGATTGTGCATTAATAAAGTTCTTCTCTATAAAAATGTAGAAAAAGAAAAAAGAGTACATGGGAAAGTAGATGTAGTTTAACTACATGCTATAATGACACATCTAAATACCATGCCGAAGTTGGCAAAATTCAAAGTTCACCGCTCGGCAATGAACAGTGGCAAGAACAGAAAGACCCTTAAATTATAAAAGAAACGATTACACATCTTAATATGCTAATCAAGGTGATGTGTCGGTTATAGCTTTTGCTGCGAGAACCGCACTGTGATATTTAGATGAAGAACAGCAAAATACAACAATATTCCTTTGTTTTTTTGTTTTTTGCGTGAATAGACTAAATGTCATGGATGGATTATTACACTCAGAGACATATTATACATCATACACTGTAGCCTTCCTTTTCAAATACCCTTTTATCTAATTAACGTCATTATAAATGAATACCCAAATCAGTTGTTGCTTCTTATACCATTTGTTTCACTACACTGAATATGTAGTGTAGTGTACTGAGTAAACGGAACGGAAACGAGCGCTGTACGGAGATTGGTGCAATTGCTTTTATTCCATTTGTCGAGGACTTAATTTTGTTATTTTAAGGTTACTTTCATTTCAGTAAGGTACGTTGTGGTACCTTTCTTTGTTCGAATATTTGATAAATTTTGTTCATAGTACAGTTTATAGTAGCATAGGCGTGAGAACAGTTTGAAAGGAGTCGACCGGTTGACCGATCCGATATATCTGCGTCTAAAATTACAACATGTTTTCGCAGTCTTAGATCTTTATATACCGAAATATTCGTCTTATCTGTTATTTTACCGATTGTGACATTTTGACGGAGTGATGATTCGCATACCGATTGATTCAGGCATTAGATCATAACGGATGCCACATGTGGAGCAGTATCTGCTTACCCTTCCGGAGCACCTGAGATCATCCCCAGTTTTTAGTGGGGTTCGTGTTGCTCAGTATTTAGTTTTCTATGTTGTGTTTTGTGTACTGTTGTTGGTCTTTTTCTTTTTTTTTTGCCATGGCGTTGTCAGTTTATTTTCGATTTATGAGTTTGAATGTCCATCTTTCTCTATCATAAGACGCTTAGTCTGTCGACGCGTCTCGAACTTTCGGAGTTCACGCAATTTCCTCAACTTTTGCTTGTTACTTTTATTCGTCTTCTTAATTGATTTATGACATTTGAACATTGGTAAACTATACTGTTACCTAATTTTGATATCAGATACCGTCTGACTCATTGCACAGCATTGTCTTTTAAGATTCATATATACGGTTTATTTTCGAAATATGATGTGGTATCCGACCCGTTGAGACATTGACCTAAAGTAGTTTGAAAGATAGAAATTTTCTATTTCTTTTTAAATGAGAAATTAAAATAATGGGGATGCTTAGTCGGCATGATAACTTCTAAACTGTACATTTAATTTGATTTATATATGTTTGTATTTTATTTAATTTGTGTTCTGGAAAGCAGTTATTTCCGAGACTTAAGTTATGCTTTTGATATGAGGAAGTAAAGCAGTAAGTGACGCAGTAGACTTCCGAATACAGTTTCCGTGTCTGTCAGCGAATTTTTAAAATCCTTATCATCAAATGTGTTAGAGCAATGACACCAACATTTTCTTTTTAATCCCCTCTTTCATTATTCCGATTTTCAGTATCATATTTCAAACATATAAATTAAAGCATTCCAACGATCTTGATCTGATATCTAAGTGTCGTCTGCCAAATGTTTACTACTGCGATCATTCTAAAGACTAATGGTAGAAATTTTGATTTAAAAGCTATTTTAGTATGATCAAATTAATGAATATGTCTCGTGCTGTTTCTTTATATTAATTTTTGCAGACATTAGCTTTTTCTTCCAAGACATTAAGATTTATTCATAATTCCCAAAAGAATTTGAAAGTCGCATGTGCTTAGTAAGATATGTGATAATATAGAAAAAGAGATTGAAGCAATGTCAAAATTAAGGCAAATGACTTTAATGTTCTTTCTATTTTTAATCTTCATTTGTTTTATGCAGCTGACTCCAATACCTTCAAAACGCCTGCTGCTTCCCTGAAGGACTACTAGTATTTGTTGTTTTAATGATTTATTGTGGCTTTTTTGTAGTTTGATTCGTTGACCGAGAACACATTTTCACGGTATTTCACGTTTCATGAATATTCTTATTCATAAACATTGTTAGAACGTTGTCATGGAGAGCACGTGCAGGCACGAGTGTGCGTTTTATTGGGACATAAAACATCATTTTACAACACCACGTGATTGTCGTCTGCCAATAAAAATTATATAGAACCTTATGAAACATCCATGTAATGTAATTAAAATCATATATAATTGAACTTTCAAAGATATATAAATCCGAAAAACATTGAGAATCATCAGAGTTGTATGACATTGTCTGTTCTACGAAAATGACTAATCTTCCTTGTCATTTTATTACGGGTATTTTATCATTACCCTTTTCAATCCATTTGATAATTATAGCTTTCATAACGAGTGAGGATTGGATATCGCTTGATATCTACTTGAGTTTGTTAATTTCAATATAATAATAACCGAGCCTGTGGCGAGTTTATTTAAAAATAATGAATCAGAGTTGTGTCCGGGTAGGGTGACATGTCTTCCTGTGGAAGGAACTAGTACGTTAAAAATCCATCTCAGAAAGATGGTCTTATACAAAGCAAGTTTTATATTCAATTCACTTTTTCATATTCTCGTCCTGAATATGGGTTTGATTTGCCACTGGACGTAAAACATCCATCCATCAATTGGAATGGGGACATTGAATTCGATTCCCATTAGTTAGGAAAGTGCCTCGGTCTTGGCAGGTAAATGATTCCTTACAACAACTTTTCGATGGTCCCATTCATTGCCAACTGTACAAAATCACCAATGATGGCCTAACGAACTATCTTAACAACAAGAAAAGAAACGTCGTGGCGACTGAAACGTTTTCCTTTAATATTCACAAAAAACCTCTACAATGATTTTTGAAGGTATATAGATATAAGAAGATTTGATATGAGTGCCAATGAGACAACTCTCCATCCGGGTCACAATTTGTAAAAGTAAACCATTATAGGTCAAAGTACGGCCTTCAACACGGAGCCTTGGCTCACACCGAACAGCAAGCTATAAAGGGCCCGAAAAATGACTAGTGTAAAATCATTCAAACAGGAAAACCAACGGTCTATGAACTACATCAACAAACGACAACCACTGAACATCAGGTTCCTGACTTAGGACAGATGCAAACAACTGCAGCGGGTTTAAACCTTTTAATAGGCGCCAACCTTCACCCTACCTGAAACAATAGTGTAACATAACAACATAGAAAGACACACTATAAAATATCAGTTGTAATGGTACAAAATATCATACTGTTTAAACACGTGAGGCCATCTTATAAATACCATCATCATGTGTTGACCGAATTCGGAAAGCAAATACCGGTAGTATGAATATCAAAAAAACCTGATAAATGACTTGAATCGTAATTAAGAGTTACACTGCACACCGTGTCTTTCGATAAATTAATGATAACAAAAAATTTCATTAAAAAAAAAATGTTTGAACGCGAAAAGAATAAAAATTGTTACAAAAAACTCATATATCTATATCTTTATGCGATACACATAATATCGTATTTCTGAAATAACTATCACCACATCCATTTAAAGTCAAAAGTCAAATACCCGCAAAGCATTGGACGCATGCCTAAAACACTTAGCATCTAGAAAATCACGTGAGTGCAGATGTACCGAGAAATCACAGACACCATTATAAGCGTCATGCAACTATTGAAATAGATAAATAGTTGTAAAATCATATTTCAGATCTAAACGGCAAATACTGAAGATCTAAAGATTATAAAACTCTAGATTTTATTGCACAGCCTACAAAAAAAGATATATCGCGTTTGTCTTGTTTGATATTCGAATACTTCGACCATCATCTGTTTGTTTTCTTTCAGATGCAGATCTTTAGGAAGTTAATTAATTTCAATTGACAAAAATCCAGCTAGTACGTCAGAGTTCTAAGTAGTTAAAATTTAAAGTATACACCGAACAATTTCAGTGTTTAACGACAGACAACGTTTATTTAAAAGGCATTTGAAGTATTATCAAATGAGTAATTTCAAGTGCCATCCTTCCCTTCCGGATATATCAAAACAAGGAGATTTAGCAGGGTTGCAAATAAGGCAACCATCAATCAAGATCAAAGGACAGTAGTGTGAGCAACTACCTGTAACATTACGGCTTTCAATAATGAGCAAAACCCATACAGTGAGTTATTAAAGTCTCCAGGATGATGAAAGGTGAAACATTTCAAAGGAGAAAACTAACGACTTGATTTATCGTAAAATCACCAGAGATATCAGGCCGTACGGTGACCCATAGTTGTTAATTTCTGTGTCATTTAGTCTCCTGTGGCGAGTTGTCTCGTTGGCAACCACATCTTCTTATTTTTATATTTATAATTTAGTATGCCAGAGGCGCGTTTCGTCTACATAAGACTTGTTACTGGCGTCCAAATCTAAACAGTTGGAAGGCAAAATAAATTACAAAGTTGAAGAGCACATTTGAAATCCAAAAAAACCTCAAACCTAAAGTCATCTATGAGAAAAACAATTATGGCATTTACCAACCACAACCTGGCTTACAGGCTCTCATGGCTTGAAACAGTCACACAAAGGTTAAGCATGTTTGTGAGCACTCTACTACTGAACAATAAAACGTTAAATCAAATCAGTATTGTGTGCTAAAAATGATTGTGTTTTATCCCATGTGCTAACATTTAAAACAAACGTGAGACAGAAGATAACAAGGGGACATACAAAAAAACATAAGTATAAGAAAAAGAGAAAACACCATGGTAAGAAAGACAAAATCAGACTACAAAACACTACACAGAAACTTAACACTGAGCAAGAAAAACCCCACTGACATTTGGGGTATTTTCAAGTGCTCCGGAAGGGAAAACAGATCTTGCTTCACTAGTGGCACCGCCGTGTTTTTTATAACAAGTAAAAATTTAATGAAGAATGGATAATTAAATGATGTTTGCTACCGACTTTTCAAATTATTCTTCATATATTATTACTCTCTAGCTTTTATTCCTTTTACCCTTGTCAACACTTATATACCTTCAACTTGCATCTGAAATACACTTCTATAGAAAAATATTTTAGAATTCTTATTTCTGATACATTGTTCTTCCGGGTTACATTTATATGAAAAATACTGAGACATCTGTTTCCCTCCAAAAGTGTCTAATGTTTGTATTGTACATTATCTAAAATTTAGATACTAAAAATGTGTCACAAGAAATTAATATTGGCATCAAACTTAATGAAGAAACTAAAACTTTAAAACAGATTAAAAAGTTAAAACCCCAATTAATAAAAAGTTCTTTTAACTAATTAACAAACTCTTATTAATGATAAAATAAACAACCTGAATGAAAATAATAAAATATATCTATATAAATTTCTAAACTCTAATATAAATAACTAAATGGAATACGATCGACCTATCTCACCCAAACAAAGAAACAAGAAAAATGTTAACCAAATTTAGAATAAGCGATCATTGTCAAAAGAACCTGGAAGATATGCAAAAATACCAAGAAATGAAAGAAAATGTAAAATTTGTAATATCTTAGATGAATTCCATTTTTTCTTTAACTGTAAAATTAATAAAAATTAATAGAGAAACTTTTTTAAAATATTACTGTATATATCGAAAAATATGCCGATTTTAATACACTTAACTTAACCGATAAACTTGCGATTATCCTAAATCCATCAACACCCATTGATATAAAAGCAGTCGTTTATTTTATTAAAGAGTCATTAGAACTGAGGAAAGGAGACCAATAACTGTTTCAAACATGCATCTTAATATTGCTGAGTTTTTCTTATATAAACAAGGAGATGTGGTATGAGTGCCAATGAGACAACTATCCATCCAAGTCACAATGTGTAAAAAGTAAACAATTATAGGTCAAAGTACGGCCTTCATCACGGAGCCTTGGCTCACACCGAACAGCAAGCTATAAAGGGACCCAAAAATACCTAGTGTAAAACAATTCAAACAGGAAAACCAACGGTCTAATCTATATAAAAAACGTGAAACACTTATGAACCACACCAACAAACGACAACCACTGAACAAACTGTTTGTTTTTGTCTAAATTGCTATGACCAAAACTGGTTTTTGTTTGTTTTGCAATAAATAATAAAAGAATAAAATTATGATAATTGAAAAAGATGATATTTACGAACATTATATTTGAATTTCATCACCGAGCAAGCATTGTTTAAAAATTATGCTCTGTGGTTCTTTTATTTTCAAAGAAAACTCTGAAATTGTAAAAACATTATCTATGTCTATCGACATAAACTTTTATAATGAAAAAATCAATTACGTGAGAAACATCAAGCGCTATAACGCTTTGATAATAAGTAAACATGAAACAATACTAATTTTACTGAACTAGATGCGCAGTTCGACGATGAATATCTCTTTGTGATGCTCGAGGTCAAAATGTTTGAAAATCTAAAATCCTGATGCGAACTTGATAAACTTATATAATTGAAAAGACCTAAAGTAAAGCCAAAACCGACAAAGTGGGAACAGCAATAAAAAATCGTAAAGTTATGTCGTTAAAACAAACATTCATACGTCTGATTTGGGTAACCGGTTTAGAAAAAAATATTTAGCAGTGAAAACCACGCTAAAGAGGAGCGTCCGTTTGGCTACACGGGATACGACTGAAAAGTATGGGAATTTTGTAAGAAGAGTACTTCGCTCTTTGCACTATGAAGAACAATTACAACTTTTGCACGGTTCTGTCCCTTTTTTAACATACCTCAATTTTCAAGTTGCAGTCGACATTCCCACTCTAAACAACGGTCGGTCGGTTTTGAATAACCTACATTTCATTAATTATTTATGGCCCAAAACAATAATGAACCTTTTTCCACTGTTTATAAAGCAAACACCAATCAATCAAGCAATTTGTAGTTTTTAATTTTCTCACCTGGTTGGTAAAGACTTCGGCATCACTGATTTTAATACAGACTTTTCAAGATCATGTTTGTGCCTCCTCCATGCAATAATTTGGTAGCTTTTGATTTATTAGAATAGAGCTGATGAGAACGAAATCGTAAAAAACTTGAGATTCTATATCAAGCTTCAAAATGGCATATTTCTGCTTAATTTAACTACTAACAAATCTCTTCTATAGAATCTAATTAACTGTATTTTAAATAGTATGAATGACGTTAATTTAAGAAACTAACACGGCAATCGTCAATTTCTTACCGACATTTCTGCACCACACTTCAAAACTGATGATATTTTTCACATTATTCATGCCTCAAGTTTTGTAATTTAAGTGCGATATTCTTTCTGGTGAAATGAACATATTTTATATATTTTGTTCCTGAAATATATGTTACAAGAAAATGTATTAATGATTGCTACTGTACCAAAATACATTAATGATTGTTACTGTACCATAATGTATTAATGATTGTTACTGTACCATAATGTATTAATGATTGTTACTGTACCATAATGTATTAATGATTGTTACTGTACCGAAATATATCAATGAATGTTACTGTACCATAATGTATTAGTGATTGTTACTGTACCAAAATATATTAATGATTGTTACTGTACCATAATGTATTAATGATTGTTACTGTACCATAATGTATTAGTGATTGTTACTGTACCAAAATATATTAATGATTGTTACTGTACCATAATGTAGTAATGATTGTTACTGTACCAAAATATATTAGTGATTGTTACTGTACCATAATGTATTAGAGATTGTTACTGTACCAAAATATATTAATGAATGTTACTGTACCATAATGTATTAATGATTGTTACTGTACCAAAATATATTAATGATTGTTACTGTACCATAATGTATTAGTGATTGTTACTGTACCATAATGTATTAGTGATTGTTACTGTACCAAAATATATTAATGATTGTTACTGTACCATAATGTATTAGTGATTGTTACTGTACCAAAATATATTAATGATTGTTACTGTACCATAATGTATTAATGATTGTTACTGTACCAAAATATATCAATGAATGTTACTGTACCATAATGTATTAGTGATTGTTACTGTACCAAAATATATTAATGATTGTTACTGTTCCAGAATATATTAATGATTGTTAGTGTACCGAAATATATTAGTGATTGTTACTGTACCATAATGTATTAGTGATTGTTACTGTACCAAAATATATTAATGATTGTTACTGTACCATAATGTATTAATGATTGTTACTGTACCGAAATATACTAATGATTGTTACTGTACCATAATGTATTAATGATTGTTACTGTACCGAAATATATCAATGAATGTTACTGTTCCAGAATGTATTAATGATTGTAACTGTACTAAATTGTATTAATGATTGTTACTGTACCATAATGTATTAGTGATTGTTACTGTACCAAAATGATAGTTAACGATTCTAGTACAGGACATTCTTATGGTGAAAAACAAAGAGTTTTTATTGTGTTCAATGCGACATGAAAAAAGAGAGGCGAAGGAAACCAGATGGACATTCAAAGTCATAAGTCGGAAATAAACTGACAACGCCATGGCTAAAAAAGAAAAAAAATCTCAGTCCTAACTTCATTACGTACCTATCGCTTTGTTCGTAATAGTAATCGTTTGTTTGGCTTTTGTTCACGCCTTGAAGAAGAGTATTCTCTAAATTTGAGTAATAGAAACAGCAAAAGAGGACATTTTCATCATGGCATGCCAAAGCACCTGGTAGTTATTGATAATAATACTTTATTCCAAAAGCAAATACAGCTTATAGGATACATACACATAATGATAGTAATTTTATATAGACCAATAATAAGAATTTTTACAAAATGTTCTTGAGTTACACAATGTATAGATATAAAAGTGTACATGAAATACAATTTAATACATAATACGAAATACTACCGGAGAATAATATACTTCAATAAACACAGAGAACATATATACTACATACTAGTACATGAAATTAAATTCTAAGTTTTTCTGCTGATTTTAAAACTATACCTAAATTATTTTATTCTTTATTAGTATATGTATAATCATGCAATAACATGCAATTTCACGCGTTGTCGTGCTTAGCATACTCCACTCGTAATTCAAAGTATCGAAAAAAGAAATAGGTATCTATCAGACTCTCACCTTACAACTCATCACTGCCAAGCTGCTTGTCGTTCTGTTCAGTAGTACATACGAAAATAGTGTCGAAAAATATATTCTAATTCATTCAACATATTGAACAAATTAAAAGCATCTGCAAAGAGAAAGGTGTCGGCAGATCTAGAAAAAAAAAAACAAATAAGCTGAAATATTACAACTCATTCTTGTCTAGTTGATGACCAAATATGAAGGAATTCTGTTCAGATAAACACGAGAAAAGACGAACGGTCAAGGTGAATGCCACATAGCAGCCCCTCTCCTTGGGCCATACTTTCTGTTTTTGAAATGGTAACTGAGTATAGCATGCACCAATTTTGCATTTTCCTCACTGTTTTAAAAATATTTAATGCAGTTTTCTATTTTGACGAAAGTTCTTCCAAATTTCTTCTAGAAAGTATAAGAACTTTTAACGAGCAAAGAAATGAGAAACTTCAAACAAGTTCTATAACTGGATGATTTTTCACATAGCCATTGCGGATTTATGTGATCTTATTTCGTATCATTTTGTTGCTAAGATTTTTATTGGTCTCTGTTCGACATATACGTTTTAATTGTCCCTTTTGTATATATATATGTTCCACCTCTTGTTTGTCAAAATATATATACCGGTATTTTATATGTGTCTTACGTGTATGTGTAATAGGGTTTTTCACTTAATCTAATGAAATGTTATGTCAAATCTTATTTTCTGAACATTTTACTACTACCTTTTGAATTACATATAGCAATAAGGCTTAGGGAAGGGCATTCTTATGAAAACAAAGTATTTTAATTTGTTCCATGCATCAAGTAATGTAGGCGTTCGACTCGTAATCGTTTTGAAATATTGCAAAAGTAAGCCATTGTATATATTTCAAAGACAATAAATTCACTTAAATATGATTCTCTCAAACTAATTTTAATTCATTTTAACCATACAGCTTTTCATTTTTTAAATAAGTTTTAGATTTTCAAATAATGTGATCACTTAAGAGATATTAATTGCACATCTGGTGCAATAAAATTGGTACCGTTAATTCTATTAACAAACTATTCCTAATATTTGTTTTAATCAGTATCATTTCCATTTTTGTACAGAATAAACCTGCAACGATATTCTAGGAGTCAAAATGTGTATAAGTGCAGGATCCTTACAATCAATGGATTAACTGCTAAAGACTGTCACGTGATTCTGTTCATAATCAGCATGGTCTGTTACAAAAGTTTAAGATTGGATTTGTACTCACAGAGTGGTAAAAAGCGCGGTATTTACTGAATAAATATGTGACACTAATACTTAATTGATAAGTTGGGTATTGTGGTGATAGACAATTTATTTGTTGCTACGATCCAAACCCCAAAGTAGCTAGGGTATCGAAGTATGGTAATGTCATAAACATATACTATTGATAATTTCGTCTTCTACTTTTTGGTAATTAATATCGATTCGCTTATTTAGATAAAACACGACTCAAAATGTTTACTTATTTTCCTTTTCTGTGTTAAAACGTTTTGTTATAATATTTAAACTAGCTCTCGCCGCGATATAGCCTTTTTGTGTTTAAGCGGCGTAAACAATCACCAATCAATCAATGTATTGAAAATTCTTTATCTAAAAAAATTTGATGCATTGAACAGATTATGTTCTGTCTGTATTGTTCATGCCATTGCTTTATGAAACTACCAAGAAGTATTGTATATGGTGGTATTATTTCTAAACTAGCAGATTAAGAACTAAAAGCTTGCTTAAGATAAGAGATATGTTTGGTATTGTATCATCTTTTACGAAAACGGTTGAGTAAGTAAAACGAATTTTAACGCCGTCACGTTGTGATGTGTGTGTCCCAAGTTGATATCTAAGTTGTGTCTGGATTAAGTTATATTAAAAAAAATTAGCACCCCGTCAAGACTAGGCGATTTTCACTTTGACAGTGAACAGATTGATTGGTGCTGATGGGTGCTTTTCTTAACGTTCAGTGGCAAATAGATTATTTAGATAAATTATGTTTATTCAGGAAGAGAACAAGTTAATGATGTATCCAAAGGGTAGATGTTGCAAAGCGGGTCGACCGGGATTAAAGGAAGGAAATACGCACAGGGTACTTTTAAAAGGGTCAAGGGATTTTGATTTTTAAAGGTTACCTACGCATCATTCATTGAATGTAACATTCCAATTCAGACCAGACGTGACTGTGTCTTCATCCATGATGCAGAGTCAATCGAGGCCTCATGTCATTGGTTTACACCAAAATGGAGGAAGTTAAGCCTTTCATATTTTTTTAAACTAATTCATTCATTTAAGTTACATGTATTGTTGAAAACCATATGATGAAATTTAGAAATATCTATAGATTCTTCTTATTTATTAAAGTTTAACCAATATCTTTTTATTTCATAAAGGAAATTCAATTTTAAAATTTTATTTATAGGTTTTTTATCCAGCACAGGATCGGTATTTCAGAGTTTCTCTTACATGTAATCGCATCAAGATTTATTAGAGCGTCGTCAAATTGAATTTGTTCTATTTCTTCATTAGTGATAGTGCTCCAATGTAAAGACATAGTTCTGCCTGGAAAGTATCTGCTGATTCTTAACATTAACCTTTAATCATCAATAAAGTTGTCTGGTTTAAAAAAATATATCGGTCAAATTGAAAAAAAAAACCAAGCGAATGATACCAAACTTAAGAATACGTAATCACGGTTCAATTTATTTTTATTGAAGTGACAATTGTGTCATCGGATTAAAATTGGCATTCAATCAATTATCCGTACTTAAGTAGGTCGGGGATTTATAAGTTGTAAGATTTCATTATCTTGTCAAATGCTTGTTATAAACTTTTCTCAAACAGTCATTGTATTTCCGCAAATATAAAGCTTTGTGTCGTCTTAAGTAATCCCCAAAGCAAAATGCAGAAGACGATTTATAGCAGAATAATAAAGGAAGATCTAGATTAATTTGACTTAAATAGAGCAAATTGATTGTAACACATTTATACTCAGAAAATTAATACGACAATCTAAAAACCAAACGCATACATTAAGCTCTTGTGGCTATTTGTTTGGGTTCAGGCGTTATAGTTTGTGACAAAATAACATTACATAATCATAAAAATATAAATAACATGAGATAAACGTCAAAAATAACCAAAAGAGGACATTCCGAGGGCAACATGCAGTCTTAAACAGGTGTCTACAATATTTCAATCTTTAATTTGGGATCTAAAATAGTTTTAAGTTTAGAGTTTGAGTCAAGCTGATGAAAATTAGGATAATGGGTTTTAATTGCATTTATAAGGGGATTTCATAATATTATCGCTGATTTGGCAATGAAGGAAAAAGTGTTCCTCATCGTCTAAAATTTTACAAACTTTACAAACTCTCTCATACTGAACTAACGGTTCTATTTGAAAATAAACGACCAGTGGACGTTTTAAGCAACCAACAATCAATCAATCTATACAAACAATGAATACATGTAACTGCAATTAAAACCCCATTTTCAAAATAACGAAAATATTAAGATATGTCATAAGACCACTATACTAATGAAGTCCGTACTTTGGTCAAGCATGTGAAAATGTGGCGAGGTTAGACTATTTGTTAAGCCCTAATCTTTTCCCTTTTAACCGTTTAATTTCAATCAGTAGATTAGCAAAACGTATGTAAAAGGCATACTCAGGAAAAGCTCTTAAAATAACATATAAAAAAAAAACAGTACGGGAAAAGTAATTTAATCTAAAATAATGGTATGAGATGGATAACAAAACACAAAATAAATCACAAATTATACCGTATTAAAAAAAAAGCTTGCAGTTACAGAAAGCAAGCTCTTATGTCGTATTCAATAAAAAATGCTCGCAGTTACTGAAATCAAGCTCAAGTGTCGCTATAATAACATCACCATTACTTCAAGTAAGCAAGGCTAGCATCGCCATGGATCTGATTGCATTAATTGTGGTCTCGATAAATGTTCCTACATTGCTATTAATTGTAAGCTACTGTCCCAGGTCAGGGGCTTTGGTGCGCCCCCTAACATGTTAATCCCCGCTACATTATGTGTCTGTCTGTCCAAAGTCAGGAGCCTGTAATTCAGTGGTTGTCGTTTGTTGCTGAATATCATATGTTTTCCGGTTATTGGTTGGCTTTTATATGTGAGATATTTGACACTGGACTTGAGCTTAACATCAAATGTATACTAGTTACTAGAGAGTAATCCCTTTGTTGTCCTTAATTATTGTTTTAAAAGATTGATAATTTGTTAGTTATTTAATTTCAAGCTTACTGTTTTCCAGAAAAGATGGGACTTTTGACTACATTTGGTAAGGTCAGAATTTGGACTTTGGTAGCGATTAAAATGTGGCTTTACTCTTTCTTCGACATTTACTATAGGGTTTCTAGAAAACGAACAAAGAACGGGATAATTTCAAACATAAATCATTTTCATAGAATATATAGAGCGCACACATTGCTTTCAGTAATCGATATCTAATTCAATATATTTAATACCAAATATACAAAAATACGTTCTCGACCAAAATATGTTGTTATTTGGTTATCTCGCGCTTAAGTCATGCGTAATGTTTTTGAAACCTTCCATGTATTTAACAGAAACGAAAATATTTTCATTTGTCACATTATCACGTTCGTTCCAATTAATTACATAAGTAAATCTAATGTTTTGATGGCTTCCCGTTCTATCTTATCTTATTTATTTATTTAATTGCGTCCAATTAGAGCGTTACTGCATCATATTATTGGATTCCTGCAAATTTATTGTTCATTTCAGCGTTGTGTTTCAATAACGAACTCATTAAACTTTACGGCAATTAAATAAACTTCTAGTCAATGTAAAATAAACAGTACACTTCATTACATAATTTTCCCTTTAGGTAATAGTGGGCGTGTATTTTGATATTGCACAATCCTTAGTTTTACTAATATAAATTACGAAAACAAACAGCGAAAGACGATATTTTCAATTAAGCCAATAACACCTGACCGTTATGAGTTTAAAATGGTTGCCGAGCTATATATAGCGAGCTAACAATTTAGAATGCATTTTCTTCACCGATTTTAAAATATAACTTGCAGGTTTATATAATTATTTACGGATGCCGTCAAAAACCGTCCCTGAAAAGATGAGACCTAAATGCAGAAACACTTGAACTTGTGAGAAACTAAAATCTAAAGACAGGCTACTCTGATCTCATAATTTGTCTCAATTGTTATTCCAAAGCTGATCAAAGCTATGTGTCATTTTATTGACAAAATGAAGTAAGCTTGTGTATATGTCTTGCACAAGAGATTTGTTTTACCTGAACTCATAATATTTTAAAACAGCATTATCCTCCTTTTTAATAGATTTGTTGTACTAAGAAATGAGTATGAAAATACGAATATTGTTTCTATTGAAATTTGCCGTTATAAAATTTTCAACTTCATTTTAAATTAAGAAATATGTATCCCTCATACCTCATTGCCAAGTTCTGACTCTTTATCCAGATTTGGCTATATTTTGGTTTGGTCAGCTCTTCAACGTTTTATAAGTTTTTGGATTTTCAAATATTTCGGCCTCGAGCATCAGCACAGGTTGTCGAAATGTGCATCTAGAGCAGTAAAACTGGTACTTTAACTACCACTGGGTCAACCCTTTGTTGGTAGATTGTAAGTATCTGAGGGTATCACCACCCCATTAGCCAGTATTTCCGTACTGGCATGAAAATACGGTTAGTGTTTAATTGAAATTCAGTGTTGACATGAATTATCATTGATATAGTCATAATTATGATCAACCTATTTATAAAGCTTTGAATTTCTCGCAATATTCGAGATTTTCTACGCCAGGAATAGATTACCTTTGCTGTATTTGGCATAACCTTTCAGACTTTTGGGGCCTCAATGCTCTTACAGTAGCTGATGATGGACGTTTTTAACGACCTTGACTGGCTATACAGCCCGTGGACGGTCGGTTAAAGTAGATGTATATATGGATGTTTTTTAACGACCTTGACTGGCTATACAGCCCTCGGACGGTCGGTTTAAGTAGATGTATATATGGAAGTTTTTAACGACCTTGACTGGCTATACAGCCCTTGCACGGTCGGCTCTGGCTTGCGCCTTTTTGGGCATTTGAATAATTTAATTTTTACCATATGGTAATTGATATAATATAAAATGACAAAAAAGGTTAATTAAAAGTAAAATTGAGTAAAACTTTGAATAATTAAATAAGTAAATAATTTCATGAATAATTTAATAAATGAATAAATTGGTGAATAAAAATAAATAAATAAATTGATGAATAAAAATAAATAAAAATAAAAGAACATAAAGTAGATGTATATATGGTAGTTTTTAACGACCTTGACTGGCTATACAGCCCTTGCACGGTCGGGGATATATATAGAAGTTTTTAACGACCTTGACTGGCTATACAGCCCTTGCACGGTCGGTCGGTCGGGGGGGATATATAGCCCTTGCACGGTCGGGGATATATAGAAGTTTTAACGACCTTGACTGGCTATACAGACCTGACTGGCACGGTCGGCGGTGATATATATATGAAAGTTTTTAACGACCTGGACTGGCTATACAGCCCTTGCACGGTCGGTCGGTCGGGATATATATATATATATGGAAGTTTTTAACGATCTGGACTGGCTATACAGCCCTTGCACGGTCGGGGAGAGGTGTCTTCCTCCATCTTGTATTTTGAAATAGCAGAAAACAATCGGTCTAAATCTTTGATAAAATGTGCAAATTCGAGAGTAGTATGTAATTCATGTGTAAGACTTTTCATGTTGATATAGAAAATTATGTGTTTTATTATATTTACGGCTGTATTTTACAAAAAATAGAATATTTTTATTTGATTCATTTTTTTTTTCAGCTTTGCCACATAAGGGAAGATAACTCAGTTAAAGTATCTGTTATAATAGAATGTGTTGTGATTTTACCTATTCCATTATGTAGCAAGAAAACGAGTCCGGTGACCCCATTTTTTCTTTTTCTTATCTGAAAGCATATTATAAGGGCTATCTTCTAATATTTTATCTTGAAATTCTATGGTGTAGTTTTCTTTTTTTTCACACAAAATTGGGTTTTTCATGCCATAATCTATACACAATCTGACAATTTTGCACATGTAGCATGACTCGAAAAAAAAGCCCGGTGGCCCATACTTTTTATTACATTTTTTAACAAAGCATGATATAAACTACATTTTGACAATTTATTAAAAAATTCTATGGATTCTAATTTAGACCCCCCATCTACCTTAAACTTTGTACTTTATTTTGCCTTTTTAACTTTTTTGTTTCGAACATCACTGGTAAGTTTTTTTGTAGACGAAATGCGCGTCTGGCGTATTATGAGTTTATTCACAGTTATACTATTTTGAAAATTATTAAGGAATATATTTCTGATTCCATGTACGGATTTGCCAATACTTTAAGTCCTTTTTGGTTTGATCAGCTCTCCAACAATTGTATAATTTTTTGGATTTTCAAATATTTCAACCGGCTCGATCATCACCGAAGAGACATTAATTATGCGCATCTGCAGTGTTGCAGAAAAAAATGGTACCGTTAATGTTTTAGAAGCATGTGGCCAGAGCATGTATTTTTAGTACTTTCGTGATTTGATTGACTTTTTGAATTAGTGACGATTTTTTTTCAATAAATTAACAAATAAATGGAGGATAATTCTGTAAACGCCTGTTAAAACGTTTAAACCCGCTGCATTTTTATGCACCTGTCCTAAGTCAGGAGCCTGTTGTTTATGAAAGGGAATATCCGCCATAATTATACATTTGTTAATTTGTAAAATACAATTTCTTAATTTGTTGCATGCAATTTCTTAATTTGTAAAATGTAATTTGTTAATTTGTACAATGTAATTTGTTAATTTGTAACATGTATTTTTTCCATCCGTTTCATGAATTTCTACATTTCATGATTTGTAAAATGTAACTTCTTAATGTGTATATGCAATTTCTTAATTGTAAACGTATTTTCTTCGTTCGTAACATGAAATTCTACATTTCTTAATTTGTGAGAATGTGTCAGTGTAATTGTTTCCGCTGCCAGCCAATGAGAAGTTCAGTTTCTCAAGAAAAGCTACAAGTTACAAATCAACAAGTTACAAATCAACAAGTTTTACAAATCTAGTAGTTTTACAAATTAAGTTTGAAATAGTTCCACAATATTCCACACGAGGTCGCTGTGGATCCATGTCAACTCGTACCTTAGCCACCTCGTACTCAACCAACATGTACCCAATATTTACCAACTCGTACTATTACCAACTCGTACTTCTATCAACTCGTACTTTTACCAACTCGTACCATGTATTTTATTATTTATACATATCAAAGTTGTCATGTATTGTATATAATATACAAAATACAATAAAGTACAACTTGGTAATGCAGTTTGTTTTCAAATCAGAAATATTTAAAGTTAATCATCCGACCTTAGATGTAAGTGATTATATGAAATTGTTTGAATGATAATTTATTTCATATAGATATTGAATAATCATAATCATATAATGTTCTAATCAGTGATCATTTAGTCAGTGGCAGTTGTATGGTGACATATGGTTGGACCCCCCTCCTTTATATGACTTGCTTGTGTTGGAACCCCCTTTTAAAAATGGCTGGAGTCTGCGCCTGATTAGTTGATAATAGACTCGGACCTACAAAAATAAGATAGGGTTGTTTAAATGAAAAATAAACATAGAAAGGTTAATGAAAACACAGATTTCGGAATAAATGCTGCACCAAAGTCCGTTGAGTTTTATTTATTAACATTGTAAAAGCCTAGCTTGGGGAGGGGGAATAAGGGCGAAATGTATGATCTTACGTTTGTAATCATGGTTCGTATCTGTTAGAGTATCTGAATAACTGTATATGTAAAAACTTTGGACTATGTTTAATTCCTGTGCTGGCTTTATCGCTTCAAAAAGATAAGAAAGGCTTCAAATATAAACAACTAGAAAAATCTTCTTGAACATATTTTCAACGCATAAATCAGTAAAAATATTCTTCTTATATTCTATGGAGTTTTTTTTTTTGAGTTCAAGGATATTTTCCTAGTTAGGTTATATATGAAAGCATTTCGAAACTTTTTGAAGCAATAAAGCCAGCACATGAATTAAACATAGTCCAAAAACATAAAAAAAATCGTCTGGTAGCTTTAAATTATCTAAAAATACAGATATCATGTCCAAGAAAAATGTCAATGCAAACCCGGAGATAGCAGTCTTTCTTCGGCCCACAAGCATTTAAGAAACAAAACTTTAAGCTATCGTTGTTCAATTTATATTCACTATTTACAGTTCCATTACTGGTCGATTTCTTTTTAGATAGTCATCTTGCCCCAACTCCTATCCGTGCCAGAAATCGGTGGAGCATTTGCGTTTGGTGGACGAGGGAACGGCGCCTGTCGCTGTCTTTTGCTTTTGCTAAAAGAACACGAAAACTTTAATGCATATCAATAATGAAATATTGGGTACAAGTTGGTAGAAATATGAGTTGGTTTACTACGAGTTGGCTAAGGTACGAGTTGACATGGATCCACAGCGACCTCGTGCGAATATTGTGAAACCATTTCATTCTTGATTTGTAAAACTTCTTTATTTGTAAAACTTCTTTATATGTAAAACTTCTTGATTTGTAACTTGTTGATTTGTAACTTGTAGTTTTTCTTGAGAAACTGAACTTCTCATTGGCTGGCAGCGGTAACAATTACACTGACACATTCTTCCAAAACGTGACACAAACAAAGAAGTTACATTTCATAAATTAAGAAGTGATCAGAAGTGTAGAATTTCATGTAACAAATGAAGAAAATACGTCAACAAACAGGCGCGTAGCAACCGTACGCAAAAACGCAGTTGCGTACACATCGAAAATTTGACAAAAATAAAAATATGGTAAATCTAGTAAGAATAAAACTAAAGTATTATACAAATATGTTAATAGTCAATTTGTAGCTATATTCCGTTCTGGAAACTAGTCTACTGTTTTCATTTATACGGAACCAGCATCGTGATTGTGTTGCTGATGCAAACAATTAAAATAGCTGAGTCTTCGGGGTGTCAGAACACAATTGTTACGTCTACTATGCCTCCTTACCCTGACATCTTTTCTGAAGATTTCAAATGATGCCGTTCTAAAGAGACCATGGGCAACGATTCATTCTTATGATTTTTCTGTGAGGTATGTATAGTCTTACATACGTGATTATAACAGATTTTTTAAACGGTCCAGTCAAACTTAAGTTTAACGGGGATTGTTAAGGGTAATTTTCGTGCAACGTCTTCGCCGTTTTTTTTATTTCACGATTAACGTGTTTTTACTTTATTATTTTACGTTCGGTCGTGCAAGACGGGTGCCTCGTTCAACGTGTTCCCCCCCTTTAATTATACGTGGCGTGCCTCGAGATTAAAAGTGCTTATTTTCCATGCTTTATAAGATCTAAAGTGCTTGTTTTCCTGCTTGGTAAAAAAAAAGACTCTCGTTTTGGAAGTTAATAAAAAGAAATCGGAAATAATTTGATGCTTTTCCTTGTATATTTCGGGACTTCAAACGTATTCATATATATATATGTATAATGGCCAGTTAAAGGTTTCCAACCTATGAAGTTATAAACAAGGATTTATACCCGGGAATCTTTAATATATATACTTAACGTATTTGCATGTATGCTGGTCTCGACGGCAACGGCAGAACGGTCTTTCAGTACCATGAGAAGTCTTGAGAAATATAATGAAAACCGATCGTTTTTATCTGGGCTTGGTCTATTGAACATATATCGTGAAAAAACAAATTTCAGCAGACACGGTTTTGGACATCTTCAGTAGAAGAAAAGAAAGGAAATGGTCCTTGATTTTCAGAATTAACTTTGAGAATTAAAATCGGAAAGAAAGACTGCTTAAGTTTGTTTTCTCTAATTAATATTTTGTCAAATTTAATTATTTTCAAAAGTTGACTTGTTACTCACGAACATAAGATTTCTGTGAGGTCATTTTAAGTCCAAGGAAATCGCGAGAATGCAGGATTTTGCACCATTTACCCCAGAGCATTGAGCGGCCCCAGACCCCTCGCCGTATTGACTTCCTTCCCGGCTTTAACAAATTAAGACAAAAATTGCATTTACATATAAAGAAGTTACATTTCACAAATGAAGAAATGTAGAAATACATGTAAAGGATGGAAAAAATGCATGTTACAAATTACTAAATTACATTTTACAAATTAAGAAATTGAATATTACAAATTAAAAAATTGCATTTTACAAATTAAGAAATGTATAATTACGGCGGATATTCCCTTCCATAGTTGTTCAGTGGTTGTCGTTTGTTGATGTGGTTCATAGGTGTTTATCGTTCTTTATATAGATTAGACCGTTGGGTTTCCTGTTTGAATTGTTTTTACACTAGTCATTTTGTTTGGTCATATTTTTTCTACAATTATTTTTGTTTTCTTCTGATGCAAACAAGTATTGAACATATTTACATATTGATTTGATTGAAATATATAACAAATTTTCGGACAAAAAATAAATTCTTGTTGATATCATCAGAAATTGATTACGCTTCACAACCAATACACCATAAAATAAACAAATAGACCTATTACAGGTCTTCTTCTATATTGTTAGCAAGTTGATTAAAAACTATCCAGAAATGGCCCTCAGTATTTCCCTAGGGAAAAAGTACTTTTATATGAAATGTATAGCAACAAATAGTAGATGGCGAACTTCATCCTTTCAATCATATAACACAGTACGTATTCATCACGTTTCCTTTTTTTATAGAGAACATCGTGTTTACTTATGCGAGCACAGAAAACAATGTGTTAAAAGCTATACTGGAAGGCAAGATTAGACCATATTACAACACGTTAATACATCTGACGTAGTACATGCATTTGACGTTAACATAAGAGGTTACTAAAAGTGACACCAACATCGTGCGTAACGCCTAGATATAATACAAGAATAATGAATGCTTCAGGTACCGCATCCTTCTAATGCAAGACGTTACGCAGGATATAAAAGCATGTGCATTTGATTAATTACATTTGCAGTGATCGATGATCTTTGTTCCTCTGATAAATTAAAAGATTTATAGGAAATTTTGAGCCTCAAAAATATGATAGTTTCTGTAAATTGCCGGTGAGATAAGATATTCAGTACATTTGCCTTGTAAATTTTTAGAAGAAGAAATTGTTTTGACACGTTATTGACAACATCGTGTGTTAGTTTGATAATTAAAATCGTATCAAGTGTAAACTATAAGAGGGTGCACTCGAATCCGTCAAAATCAAATCTGACATATTATTTATGATTAAGACTCAATTACTCTTTAAATAAAAAAAAGTCTACCGTGAATTGCTAAATTCCTGTATAAAAATTCCTGTATAATACAGCACAAGTGAAGAACTAAATTGCCATTTTATTTTGCTGATGTAAATGCAATAAACACATGATATGTTTTGCATGAATTATTTATTTCTCCACCGAACAATTTCGTTTAAATTAAAACTCGAGGAAGGAAACATATTGCTTCAACTCCATCAAGAACACTTTTAATGTACCTTTCGTGTTATAAAAGTAATCAAGTAAATTTTAAAAATATTTGTATCGTTGCCACGTGTGGTAAAAGTCTTTTAATATATTTAAGTAATCTGTTTCCTTACCCAATAAACCACACACACTACTAGACAAATTGATTGAATGAAGCTTGCTTGCTTAACTTACAAAACAAATATATCATGCTTGTTTATGACAAATCGACAATTAATACTATTGGTAGGTTATGCAATGGTTCTTTGACTTACAAAGAGCGTGGCATTCGCCCTACAATGGCTACAAACAGCATACAATTTAACGTCCCCATTCCGACTGGAAGTGCATGGCTGCGTATTTATTCATCCCAACACAGCCAAAAGGACGGCCCACAGTAGCATTGGCTATCTGCGGGACGGAAGAAGTCCATGAATTACCATATTTCTCAGTATACTCCTTTGGATAAGGGAAACAGAGATGGGTGCTAGTAGAATCCAATGTGTCTGGTTTTTTTTTTTTTCCAAATAGATGTCTTCAGAGTTTTATGTCGTTGGATCGCTGCCTCTTTGAAGTATATAAATCGCAGTCAATACGAGGACCGTTGAAGTGACGATGTCTTTAATAAACAGCTTTAATTGTTAAGAATTTCTTTCCACATTTTGCTCCCTTCGAATTTCAAAAATATGAAAAATTGTGCAATTAAATTCATTTTCAGAATACTTGAAATAGGTTAATATGAACATGATTGTTTATGGGCTATTGCCTATTTGACAGTCCGTTTACCACGCACCTGACACAGGTCCAAAAATTACTGTTATGTTTACCTCCCCCTTTATTTACTGAATGCAGAAACTTGTATGTTATTTTTCGGGGAAATTAAACGAAAAGCGCTGAATTTGATTCTAACGTTTTGTATTGCTGAACGTCATGTATTCAGAAAATTTATCCCTATTAGGAATTGATATTCTACTTCGAAATTAATTTTGGTTCTAAATTTGATATTTCCGTGACTATTTTTGCACATTTTTGAAAGCGTTGCCATGAGTACACCAAAAAAAATCTATTTCATAACATCAACTAGATTGGTAATCAAATCTATGGAATATTTTGATTACAAACATATGTACAAGTTAAGCTAAATTTGTTAGAAATCATTGTAGAATGGGTGTTTGAAAATTATATGAGGGTCAAAATTTAGTTTTAATATGGTAAATAGTGCGAGTGTTCGTGGGTTCGAACCCGGCCGGTCAAACCAAAGACTTTTAAATTGGTATTTGCTGATTGTCCGCTAAGCACATGGTATTAAGGAGTAAGAGAAAAGACGGGTCGGCTCGGAGTCAGAATAATGTGTCCGGGACGAGGGACATGTCTTCCAGTGGACTGTTATCTTGTGAACTAGCACATTAAAAATCATTCTCAACGTGTCGGTCTTGTATATAGAAAGCAGGATTAACAATCTATTACATTAACACGTTCTCGTCTTAAATATGCATTTAATTTGCCGCTGGACGTTAAAAAGCCATCCATCATCATCAAAATAGTAAAGAGCGCAAACTCGGTCACCATGGTCGGTTTTTTATTTCTTTCTAATTTTTTCTTACCCTTTCCATGATTTTCTATATACTATGCACCTAATCAGATCTGTTCAGTGACGTTTCTGCTTTTCGACTTCCGATTTCTCATCACATGATTAGTTTGGACATCCACTAGAAAATAAGAGTGTTGGAAAGCAGCAGAAATTTGCATTGCAACACTCCTCAGAGTTTTGCAAAGATGTGTAAACGTACAGAGAGTGTTATTGGATGTGGCTGCGTAATTATACATAACGAACAACCAAAGAGATGCATCATTTTAACAAGTTTAAAGAGGGCTCTTAGATCTTATAGCGGTAGTTAAACTTTAATTACAAAGAGTGAGCGTAGAATATAATGCAATACGGTTTTCCTATGATTATCTGGCCAGTATATTTTTTTTTTCTGTGATGGTATGGTTGTCGAAATACTCCAAAGACTATAAAACGATCAAAAGTTATTAACCGATGAATTAACTAGAATTTATCGCATTAATAGTCGATAAAAACAAACGCGTTTCAATTTAATGCTGAAATAGACATCTTCAAGACAGAAATCAAATTAACACTAATTAAATAATAATTTTCGTCGATTAAAAGAACCATATTGAATTCACTTTATGAAATATCAAAAGTACAAATCGACTCTGGGGAGCTGAAAATTTGCTTTTAATTCCATCAATATAATTTGTTTTAGATGGTATGATCTGTTTTCCAGTTACATTTCTACTTTGTCTTAAAAGCCTGTTGCAAAATAAAATCTAAAAACGAAAGGACGAATATAGGTTAAATGAATAAGAATGATAGGGGAATTGATGTACACGTAAATTGGACTGCAACCAAACACCACAAATAATGAAAGGGCATCTAAAGGTCAATATACAGTCATCGTTTTGCTTTGTTGTGGAACATGCAGTGTTTTTACAGCGACTGTAAAATGTTTAATGGTTCTTAACAGATCCGTAGTTGGTCTGGTCATAGATGTATAAATCCATACATCTATGGTCTGATTAAACCCCATCCGAAATATTGAAATATTGAAAATGTTCCCCTATTGTATTATGAGTTAAAATTATCCATTATCCTGACCATTTCTTTATCAACCCATTGGTCAGTTTACTTTTTCAAAAGCTCAAACTAAAAAACTATAATATGTCAAACGAGAAAGTACGATTTGGTAATAAGGGAGCTACCATTTGATTTTTATGGGGCGGGGGGGGGGGGGGGGGATAGGATGAAATTTGAAAAAAGGAAAAAGGCAGGACAGGAGTTTTGAGTAAAAAAAAAGGCAGGATGAGCAACTTTGCAAAAAAAAAAAGGCAGGATGACAATTTATGTAAAAAAAGTCAGGATAAACTAATAAAAAAAAGGCAGGACCGAATAGAGTGAAAAATAAAAAAGCAGGACAGAGATTACAACTAAAAAAAAATGCAGGACAAAATTTTTCATCCTATCATTTCAAGGCCTTTTATAGCTGACTATGCGGTATGGGTTTTTCACATTGTTGAAGTGGTCTCTGGTGCAGAGTTGTCTCATTGGCAATTATACCACATCTTCTTATTTTTATATTGGTTAATATTCATATTTTGTGAAGGTATTTTTTGCTTATAAACGTGATAAGTAATGTTTTATTTTTTGAGAATTGACAGACCAAAAAATGAGATCCCAAATTGTACACTCTCGGTCGTTCTACATCCTTGGCTTTCAAATATTCGGCTTTGAGCGTTCCTGATGAAGGTTAATCCAGAAAAGCGCTTCGGACGCATGAATTTTATAACGTGTTGTTTTCATTTTTTCTCCACATGCTTATCATGATTCATCTTCTGTTTTAATTAATCATAACTCGAAAGGATAAACGGAATGACAAAAATACTGGACAGTAGACGGTATTGCGCTTGAATTATTTGATAGTTAATGGTATCACGGTCCCCTTTATGCAGGCTACGTAGCGTTACTGCAAGCAATATACAGCGTCATCCGAGGATTTGTTGTCAGTAGCTGTAGCAATTGCATTTTTCAAAACAAAATGTGACGAAACCAAAGCGAAGGTGGCTATTTTCACTTTCCTGTCTACGCCACATATGAAAAAAAAAACAAATGACCAGTGCTTTTGATGCTGTTCATCACTGCTAAGTCACAATGAGGCCTTCATCAATGAACTAACACTGTACTCTCTGCATATAGTTCAAGATGGCCCCTAGCAGTGGTTTGAGCACTCGGAATTATTTGCTAGATGTGGACCATGCTGTGCATACTTGCACTGAAGAAAAGACGGGATTATGGTTACAACATTTTCGTGATGATTTGTCACACAGAAGTTACGTAAAGGTCAACCAATTTATTTTTACGTCGGAAAAACCACATGGATTACTTCCCTTCGATTGTAATCTCAAAGTATTTGGTACCTCTAAGGTTATACAATGCGTGGGAACATAATCTTAACACACTTTTAATCTATAATGACAAAACAAAACATTCAATTTCTGTTAAATTTAAAATGCCAACTGCATTATCTGCAATGCAGGCCATATGCATGTGTTATCAGTTTTGCAATAAACAAAAAGAACAGTGGGATATATCATCCGTATTGCCGTTATTTATCAATAATTAGCAATAGATATTGGTTTATAATTAATTAAGAATTCCAGCAATGGGTTGTACACAGATTTATGCGTTTTGCAATGATTCGACAAACGATTTTTGCATGTGAAATGGCATGTGTACAGAAAACTGAATGATTAACCAGATTCTCTGTGCATGAATTTGCTTTTTTATCAACCTTTCACATGTTCTGCAAAACACCTAGTTGCCATCAGGAAGTTAAGCTACCATTTTGCCGGCACACCGTTAAGGGAGGAATATGATATGAGCCATTATCTGAACACAACACAACACAACCCCCCTCACCCCACCCCTCAAGTAGGAATGGTTGTGTTAGTTTTATTGATAAAGGAATATCATGATTTAATCTGGACACCTTTGTACTGAAATGTCAGTTGTGATGTTACTGTGACGTCATACACATATTGAAATTGACATATTTGACTTTAAATGGCTATTAATCACAAAGTTTTTTAGAAAAAATTTGACATGAGCTCAGGCGTAACACAAATGATAGTTTACCCACATTTACGTCTGTGTAGAAGACATCTCTAAGACAGATAAGGCCTTGACTTATAAATATAAATGATCAAAATGAAGCTATTTTTGCAGTTTTGCATTGAAGCAGGAGTTTTTGAATTCTAAGGGAATATGGAGGGCAGAATTCAAAAATACTAAACCTGATTTCAGACAGACTAATTTGTATGTCTTGTGAACATCTGAAGAAATATTTAATTTTACAGATATATAATGTTTTAATTTTTTTAATTCAATGGACCAAAGACATGACCGTATTATACCTTCTTCTAAAATGAAGTATTTTTACATTGTTTTGCGTGATGAGATTCCAATGCGTGTGGAAATTCCATTGAAAGTCTCGATTATTGAATCAGAGATCAAAACACATGTGGTTGTACATTTCTCCATTGACTCTTTTTTTAAGATCGAACGAGTTCCTGTTGTTCATTATTGATTTACCGATGTTTCTTTTCGGCATTTTGATTTTTGATTTCAAGTGCAATACCCGTCTAACGTTAGAGTACCCAAATTGCACCTATTCAACAAAAATAGCTGCGAAAATCTTACAAGTTTTCATTGAGACTGAATAATTTGTATTTTTATGATTTGACATTATAGACGTCTTTTAACATAGGTAACTATATTCAAATATACAAAAAACGTTCACAGTATATATTTCAACAGATGAAGCACACTGGAAAAATGGCGACGTTCACAAAAGTCATCTTTTAAAAATGAGCAAATAAAAAATGTTAAAAGCATCTATTTCTCAAAAAATAAATACTAAGCATGGACTAATGTCAAATTGTTCTAAATATTTGAAGAAATAAAATAAAACATCTGTTATTCGATTTTTAAGGATGTGAATTAAAGCATGGTTGCAATTTGGGTACTCGTCATTACAGAATCGTGGATCGTTTAGAGGTCGGTTCAAACCCATTTTTCAATGATTCAATATGGATTCAAAATTAAATTGGTGTTACCATATAGTGAAAAAGGATACATCTACAAAATAAACACAGAATGGTAACTTTTGTCTGGATCGTAAAAAAACGTTGGTGAAAAAAACTGTCAAAATAGGTGCAATTTGGTACCCTCACGTTAGCGATTATGGACAATAGAAAATCGTTTTATTCTTCCAAAAACGTCAGTTATGTATAGATGTGTTAAAGCTTAAGATGTATTTAAAGCTTAATATTAGACATTTTTGTATCTTTGCCTGTCAAAATATCTGATTTCGTGCATCCCTGATTTTCCCCAAACTCCCGATGTGCGCACGCAGATCGTTTTGATTTTAAACAACTCGATAAAGTATTGTTCCCGCCAAGCAACGGTACATTTATGAATGTGTAAATCAGAGTGAAACATTAGCTGAAGTAAAGTTTGTTAAAACACTCATCTATCGAATTTACCAGATACATGTATCTTAGTTTAGATAGCTTTGATGATGATTGATTTTTCAGAGGTGTAAGATGAAGGAAATATATTTCAATCATTCAGTTCATTGGTAGTATAAACGCAACTATGTGTTTCAAAATTTAATAAATATTAATTCAAGGTTACGCAAGACTGTCCGTATAATTAGATTTTACTCATCAAAACCGCGTAAAATTACTGCGCTGGTTCTCAAGTGAACCATTCATTTTACGTATATTTGACATATACTCAAATAAACACGCTTATATTTGTCTATGAAAATTGGCAGCTATAGGAAAATAGTTTAAGAAATGGGTAGCAGATCCAGATGTGAAAAATGCTATCTTTCTACATTACAAAACATTTATTAAGATTCGATATCTTAAATAGCGCCAGAACAACGGTGTTTACATAAATGCATACAGTTTTATGTCATAAAAATGTCGATCTGATTCTCTAATGAAATTTATCAATTCAGAATAAATTCGTTTGAAGATAAATATATTTTTAGTGATAATTGGAATTTTATTTTTGTAAGCCATTTCAAATCTAAATTTCTTGAAAGTGCAAGAACCACGTGGCAGGAACGTGGGCAAACTTTACAAAATTTTTTTGAGTTTAAAGCATAAGATATATTCCAAATACTAAGAAACAAGGCATTATTTTCTCAAAAATAATTAGGCTGCACTCGATTTACTCCGGAAATGACTATATCAATCGGTTTGTATATTTTCATATCGTTAAAACGGCCGCGCTCTATTTTGCTGCATTGGTGTTCACAGCATGTTACCACACATTAGCAGTTTTCCGGAAAAGAAAACCGGAAGAAAATACATCCATTTTGGTTGTTTGTGATCTTGAATGTAACATTTGTAACCTGCTGTTACGTAATTTTCAAGTCCTCCAAAAACTGGGATGATACAACTTCATTGCATGCTTATTACAAGTTAATTAATATATTGAATAAAACGTTTATATTTTTATATTCTTTTGAAGATATTGATTTGATAATGTCAAAAGATGTTGTTCGTAACGTAGCAGCTGCCATCGAGTTCACCGACGTTCAGAAATATTTATATCATCTTATAATATTATAACAGTATCATATTCTTATCAACTTTGATTTAAAATCAAGTGTTTTTATTATAAACATAAGTAGAGGGTGTTAAAAGTATAACCACCCAAATATTCATAATTAATTACTTTGTATATGCCAAAACAATACATTTTTTAGTCACCAAAAAAGAATTACTCAACGCCAGAAAAATGAAGTAGTACGGAAGCGTGTTATGGCGTACAAAGTAGTCATTGAGTCTTATTATAGTACTTCTAGTACTAGTGGACCGTTTGAATATTAAGTATGTATCTATTCGGAGGCTATGCAGAGTAATTTACTTATGGTTTAAGCCGGGCCGTATATAGAAAAGAGATTGCGAATTTGCAAACTTACTAACACACTTGTCTTGAATTAAGTCCAGTGTAAAAATAGCTAAACATTAGCGGTAACGACTGCGCCACACGGAAAATTACCAAGCTTGACCAATGAAGTATATACAAATATTTTGGTTTACTTTGGCTGTTGCCAGTGGGTTCCTGTCTTATCGACGTTTTCTTCACATCCGTTATTTATAAATACTTTTAATACCTCTAATGCATCTACAGAGGTAGAATTAGGGGGCAGGGACCGGTCCCTCCTTATGGAATTACATATATGGTTAATGCATAGACTCTTTACATGTACAACTCCTAACGTTGCCCGAATAATTCAGTCGTTATATTCCGCTGATCTACGATTACTTATAAGTAGGAGAGATCGATTACGGGGAGGGACTGAATTATTCGGGTTAAGTTTAGGGCCCTTCTTTTTCAAAATCCTGGATCCGCATCTGATCTATACTGCATACGGGATCATAAATTATCAAAGCATTCTCTCCTAACAAAAGCTTAGCGGATATTTGTCTTGGCTGAAGTTAAGCTATCAATAGTCATGTTTTGTGGGAGAATTCTGATACAAATATAATATGTATGTGCATTCTGCACACGGATCGGTTCATAAACAATGTCCACAAAGAACTGGTGTGCAGGCGAAACAGCTATGATAAAAACATTTTCTGGCTGAAATCTATTTTAAATTTAGAACTTTTTCCATGGATCTAATAGTAAGTGAGGATTAATATGTTTGGTGAATACCACTCCCTTTCACCTGTCAAACAAAACCACAACGGACCAAAAAGGGCCAGCTGATATAATTCATTCAACATCTTTACATTGTTTTTAGCTAATTGACTAGGGTACCAGGAATTTAGCTTCACAAAACATGTATCTACATAAAATATCGTAATACTTGGATTTTAAAATCCTTTAATGATGCCGAAGGACCAAAGGATCAGATAATGTATGGTCGTACTTATACACCCGATCGTTTTTCAATGAAAAAAAAATGATTTTTTTTCTACTTCAGAACGTTTTTGAGCCTATATATATATAAGAACATTTGTTGTTCGACCTGTTAGTCAAATGCGTTTTGTTAAAATATACTTTTTCACTTTTTTGGTCTTTTGGAAAATGTTGTTTGTGCTGTATTTAGACCCCTCTAACAAGAAATTTGTTTTGCATGCACACGTATAAAAATTGCGGTTTTTATCCAACGCAATCATAGGTTTGAACGTTGTTTTCAATTTAGACTTGTATATATATATATAGAATTACTATTTTGTTGTTGTCTCCCTAAATATGACCATGAATTTCTGCTGAAAATTCAAAATTTTTCATTCAATTACTGGACTAGTGAAAGCGAAAATTTGCTGTATTAGGAATGAAATAGAATAATCCATTTTTCTATTGCCGACTTCATTTCCAATTATAGCAAAGAGAAAACCGCATCTATAAGTATAACACAAACTATTCCTGCCTGTACAATGAAAGTTGAAAGTCGAACGAACATTGCTTTAATCACTGGTGGATAGTTGTCTCATTGGCAGTTATTTCACATCTCCTTGTTTGTATATGGTGTATTGTGCTGAATCTTGCGATAATATTTACTTCGTAAGTGTGACAGGGATACAGACTGTCTTACATATATATACCTAGGTGGGTTTTTTCTTTGCAAAAATTCTAAATCTGGAAACCAGGTCGATACAGTTGGACAATGGACCATTTCTCCCATGCTTTGATGAGAGACCGTCTGCTAAGTCTGTAAAGAGAGGCGACATGTTTCTCGCCTATTTTGAAACAAGTTTAAGACATGAACTAAGTAACTAAGGACATTGACAAATCTTTATAATGCTCCACAACATATTGACGCAGTTGTTACATGCTGGGATCCTATCTAGTAAAAATAATTTACTTCTAAGATTAAATAACCTTTGATTCTCACACAAAACTAAACATATGTTACAAGTCTACATAACTATAATCATTAGATCTATTTAATTCCTTTGAATTTGGATGTTTACGCGAGATACACGTTTATAGTTGGCGAAATAAAATAAATCTTGAAATGTACAATTCTTGTTTAATTTCATATCAGTTTTATCTGAATTTAGTAATTTGTTAGTTTCACAGAAATCACGTTACTGATATTGGAAATATTTTAATGTAATTTGTATCAATTTTGTACTAAGTTTGTTTGAATTTGTTTAATTTACACTTCAAAGAAATGTTTGAAAATGTAATAACGTTTCGTATTTCTTATTTGTATTTACAAGATCTTACAAATTATAATACTTTTTTTCCGATTAGGTTGTTTATGTCTTTCAATGCATATTCCGGGCCGCATTCCGTAAGTTGCTACTTACAATCCGGGTTACAAATAAATTACACAATTTCTCAGGATTGTAATATAAGGTAAAATCGCAAAAACGAAAATTCCTTCATCAAATGGCAAAATTAAGAGCTCAAACACATCTAACGAATTGAAAACAACTGTCATATTCCTGACTTGAATTGTTAAATGTATATTATCATATATTCATATAATACATCTTCGGAATTTTATTGTATTAGAGCAGTTTTTCTTTTCAAATGCAACCTGACCATATACACACTCTTCTACAGAAAACGGAAGCATGTATCTCCTCTTTTAGTTGAAGTACTAAAAGCTTACGAGGTTTACATGTGGTCATAGGAGGCACTTATTCTTTAATCCGCAACACCAATATACAAAAATGACCTGAACTTGAACAAATTTCCTTACGACATAAAACTCTTATATTTTATCTAATAAATCGCCTTGATTTCGGGGAAGTTTTAGTTTGCTGCAGTTTAATAATTAAAGTAGTTAGTTAGATTAAAAACTGTGACAGACTTTCTTCTATTGAAAAGTTTGTTGGGGAAAAAGTTAAAATTTTGCATACGTCTATCTAATGTTTGTAAGATTCTATTCAGTGGTAATTGTGATAGGTTTTTGTCCGGCTTAATCTGTAAACACGCGCGACGAGTGCGACGAGGTCTCTGATTTTGTTGGTGCTTCTTCACCTTCCAATAACAACCATTTCACTGTGCACCCTTTACGTAGCAACATAAGTTTATTGTAATGACTGCTTCATCTTAAGTACCATTTATATATCAGATTTATCGTTAATTATATTTGCCATTGGACGTTAAGCAAACTTCAGTTAATCATTTTAAATAAACTACTTAAACCACGTGTCACCGCTGTAGCAGGCGTTATTGGAAAAAGATACACGAAGCGGTACACGTGGGTCTAAAATTTAATTTTCTACCCATCATATCTTAGTAACATATTATTTCTTTCCATGTTGAGCGACTTTTTAGATCCACGACGGAGACAGTTTACGTGATGATTTTATAAATTTAAAGAAAATACTTAATGCCAAAGAAATCGAAAAATAAAGGAAATTAATAACCTTTTGATCTTTTAACACTTTCGCCTGACAAAATGCCAAAATATCCGTTGACAAGATAACACTGTAATAACATTTCTTTAGTCTGGATTGAAAAGAATGAATGAAATGTATGTTTGGTGTATTGTATTAGGTAAACAAAAATATTTGTAAAGAAAATTGTATATTTTTATAAAAATTTTGGATAGGTTTATTTCACCTGGCTTGGCGTTTCGACTTAAATGCACAAGGAAACCCTCACATCAAAAACTGTAAAGTGAAAAGAGATGATTTAAATGAACATTAGTTATAAGATATTCGTCTAAACGTGAAAAAGAACATTTTTCTTAACAGATAACACGTGCATCGTGCAAATGGACTATTATGCAATTTAGGTGCACTATTTTTCAAAGTAGATATAAATTTTGACATTACTATAACATAAGTCTTATGACGTGGCATATACGTCAAGGAAACGGCAACCAAATAACACAACATAACCACATAAGACATCCAAATCTCAGCAATTAATCTTATTTGCAGTGTTTCACTTAATTTATCCTCGAAACATTCAATAAAACTTCACCTCGGAAGAGCCCAAAAAACTTTCAAACACCTTACTCTATATACCTTTCAATCAGTGGGAGTTGGAAGTTGATATATATTATTCAGACATTCTCTCGACAAACTGTGTTGCAGAGTCTATGTATCGTTTATACATTCTTGTTCACAAAAAGTTTTCGGGTCTATAAAAAATCAACAGGGGTATCTGTCTGTTCCTTAACAAACTTTGTTCTTTATAAACGCATTAAAGTCTAACAAGAAAAAGAATTTTATCTTAACTGTCCAGATTTGGAAACTAGACGGTTATTTACAAAAATTAGAATAAGTGACCATAATTTACTTATAGAAAAGGGCAGATATCTGAATATACCTCGAAACCAAAGAACATGTCTAACTTGTAAAACCATAGAAGATGAAAATCACTTTCTCCTCTACTGTCAAAATAATAAAATATTACGTATTAAACTTTTTAATGACATCGCAATAGATAATCCTCTATTTTCAAATCTGTCTGATACTGAAAAGCTAGTAGTCCTGATAAATCCTTCAAATATAAACCAAGTGAAAAAAAACAGGTTCCTTTATAAAACAGTCTTTAAAGCTGAGGACAGGGGACTTAGTTATTTTTCCTTGTATGTATATATTTATATGTATTCAAATCAGTTTATTTTTTGTTGTTGTTATTATTTGTATTTGTCATAAGTATAATGTTGTACTTATATGTGACAACAAAGAATAAAGAATCTTAATATGGTTGTGTTTTTGGCGTCCATATTCCAATCCTTTGCCATTATCTTGATCCAAAGTCATTTGCCGAAGGTCCAGGACACTATTGCTAATTGACTGGAAATGGTGTTCCGATCATACTTTTCGTATTTCAAGTGATTGAATTACATGCAGTAATGCGTCAGACAGCTGTCACACGTGACCCAATGTCATACTATGAAGATGATATTTATACCGAGAAAATGTTATGCTTTTATCTATTATATCGTTGACTCGTACAAAAGACTAACGCATTCAAGAAACATTGTACTTCTGAAAAAAAAGCAAACTAATTTCTTTTTTAGGTTTATTATATTTGGGATAGCTGTAACTATGTCAATAAGCAAACTGCCACTGTCCCAGGTCCTCCTGGGAAGGGTTGAGCGCTCAAAAGCATGTTTAACCCCGCCTCATTCTTTATGTGCTTGTCCCAAGTCAGAAGCCTGTTGTTCAGTGGCTGTCGTTGGTTCATGTCTGTCATATTTGTTTTTCGTAAATTGTTTTGTTATTTAGGCCGTTCATTTTCTCAATTGAATTGTTTCATGTTTTTCATATCGACGCCTTGTATAGCCGACTATACTGTATGGGTTTCTCTCATTGTTGAAGGCCGTACGGTTGCCTATAATTGCTTACATCCACTTCATTTGAACTTGGATGGATAGTTGTCTCCTTGTCAATCATACCACATCTCCTTATTTTTTATATTTGGGTAATTTTGGTATAAATGCAACATTAAGGACTTGGGATCACTGTAGAACCCTTGTTGGAAGTTTCTTTGAATAATAAAACGATATTTGAAATTAAAATAGGAGGGTATATTTGCTCTGTTGTTCAGATCAGAAGTGACTGTTTTGTAGTACATATCTTCCGTGAAAAAGTGTGCTCAAATATGCAATTATAGAAGTATGTTGAATTTTAATAGCACAAGTCAAGGTAAGGTATATTTTGACATGGAATGACTGTCACTTTATTTTAAGGTGGTACCTAACACTAAAGGGAGATAACTCTGTAAAAATCAGCTAAACGTTTTAATCACGTTGTTTTGTTAAGGAAATATTAAGCTTCTCAATGATCAAAATTAGTGTTTGTCAAACTGCTATATAACCAACGAAATTTTTCTGATAGAGTGGTTGGTTCAAATTTTTTGAAATTTTTATATTTTTGTCAAAGGGTCAAAGTAAACATTTTGTCAAAATTTTATGAAAATTAAACGAGCCAAATTAATATTAGTCAAGGTGTTGGGTACCACCTTAACTTAAGACAAAATAGCTGTAAAGGCCTTGAAATTGCATGCAGGATTTAACTTAGAAAGCAATGGGGTTATGAATTAGTGGTTTAATTCCTTGCAAGGTTGCAAGATTTTATATTCTATTGCATGTTTTATCAGATTATTTTTAAATGCATCAACCACCAAGACCTCAAAGAAGTGCTTCATATAATAATTTTGAAATTTTAATGTGAATGAATTTTTTTAAATAGAAAGTGAGACCGGATGCATATAATTTCGAATTTTGGTGGTAAAACGAACTTGTTTTTATTTTACCACTGTGCTTAGTTTTCTAATAACTTTGTGGGCAGAAAATATACAACCATGGATATATAAACTGGTTCGCTACTCACATATATTTTTCCGTATACTTGCTTTCATATATCTTAGCCATAACTCTTCTGAAAATATAAAAATGCATAAAGTAACGTGGCGTTTCAATATATCCTTTTGATATGTTTTCGTAAATTTTCATTTGGAACCATTTTTATGACTTTTTTGGGAAAAAAATGTAGAATAAAATTGAGATTAAAAACGGGGAATGTGTCAAAGAGACAACAACCCGACCAAAGAGCAGAAAACAGCCCAAGGCCACCAATGGGAAGCCAGGGCCGTTTCGTAATTATATGACTAACAACTCGACAAAATGTCCAAACAACAACACGACACTGCATGCACACTTTAATAAAACTAAATTGGTCCTAACCAACCGATAGTTTCAAACCACAACACACCACAACGTAACTTCGTAAAAATAAAATTGGTATAAAACTAAACATACAAACGAAAAAAGCAATTTACCTTGATAGAACAGTTTACTCACTTATTAACGCATAAATAATTACTATACATATTAGAATAAGAAGATCTGGTATGATTGCCTATGAGACAACTCTCCATGCATCAGAGTCAAATTGACATAGAAGTAAGCAACTATAGGTCATCGTACGAATGTTTTTTATGTCATTAACCCATCAACTGACAATGCGAATTTTGAAAAATCACATGCTAGCGATTTCGCCAGTCTCTTCAAGTTGCATTTCAAAGTTTAGGACATTTTCTTAATTCGACCTTCGTGGATGGTAGCCCTTATTCAATGCAAAATATGTTGGCAACTATTGGCATATTTTGATAAATTTTATGAGAGAAAGTCTGGGGTTGTCAAGGACAAACATTAACATTAACATAAAGAATATCGTTTATATAAATGAAACATTATCTTTTCTTTATGTAAATGTAATTTCATTTCATTATGACATTTTATTGAAAATCGGATAATACGTTACATTTACTTTTGATTAACAAAACATAATAATGTTTTAATAATTTTGAAATGAACATTCATAAAGTTGCAATCGACATCACCTGCTTAAATAGATCAAAGAATAAGCCACCCAAAATTTACTGATTTTGATTGACTGTAACAAACATATCGTATTGAATAGGTAATAAGCTATCTATTTCCCCTATCTTTGAATTGAAAACTAATATGATATTATATTTAATAAGCTTTAATAGTATATTTACCTCTTTTGTTAAAAAATGATACGTATATCATATTTCTTAAGAGAGATAAATACATCAAAAGGATTTACACATTTTAATCGACTATCATATCATATCTTAATCTGGACTTTGGTTGAGTTTAAAAAGTGTACACTGCTGCATACTTGCATTCGATTTTGCAAAAGATTATTTCAAACTTTATAGCTTTCATTTGTCACCAAAGGTCATCGAAAGGACTGTAGTTTGTCAATATTATTTACCGTTTTGTTATTTAATATATTTAGTGTAAAGAAAGCGACATGCTATCTTGAGTGGCCATTGTTGACTCATTCGTCGTTTTCGTTACATTTCTTACCACTAACACACCGTAGCTGTCAGATATTTGGTACGACCATTCACTAGGGTTAATTGTATTACATGGTGCTTTTCTATACAAGCCACCAATGTTGCGTATTTTGTTAAAAAATCAGCATGTACATACAGGAAATTCTAGCTTTTTTTTCCTATTGTATTTACTGTTAATTTGCTCTTGTACGGAACATGCATGAAATATTTGTAACTGGACGTTTAGCAACCAACAATCAATCAATCAATCAATCATAAACAACTGTACATTTAGCAACAGGAATATCAACTCGTTGGTCGTAATGTAAGCATTCTGTCCTTATTTAACTCAAGTAGCCTTTCGTCCCTCTCCACACTTTGCATAACTTATATATACATATATACCTATTGGATTCATTGCTAAGATCTTTTAGAGTACATACAATCTAAGACTCTCTCATCTTGCAATAGTATTAAAACATTTGACTTTTCTACACTTTGCACAAGTATTCATTCCAAACTAAAAGACAAATTGAAAGAGTTGGTATTACTTTGTTTCATTAAAAAGAATGGCGAACGTAGATACAAGTATCTTGTCTTGGGGAGGGATAACTCCTACTTTGTAAAGAATCACTCTGATTCAAACAAAAAATTCTCTGAAACTTACATTTCTTGATTGACAACATATTTGTTACGTTTGGAGAATGTGTTTTTCAACAGACTGTCGGAATTCCAATGGGAACCAATTGTGCCCCTCTTCTTGACGACTTGTTTCTTTATTATTATGAGGCTGACTTCATACAGGAACTTCTTATGAAGAAAGATAAGAAGTTATCAATATCCTTTAACTTTACGTTCCGCTATAAAGATGATGTTCTCTCACTAAATAATACAAAATTTGGTGACTATGTTGAACGAATTTATCCCATCGAACTAGAGATAAAGGATACTACAGATACAGTTAAGTCTGCCTCATATCTTGACCTACATCTAGAAATTGACAATGAGGGTCGGTTGAAAACAAAACTTTACGACAAAAGAGATGATTTCAGCTTCCCAATTGTGAACTTTCCATTTCTATGTAGCATCATTCCAGCAGCGCCTGCATACGGAGTATATATCTCCCAATTGATACGATATTCCCGGGCTTGTATTTCCTTTCATGATTTCCTTGAGAGAGGATTGTGCTCACAAGGAAGCTATTAAACCAAGAGTTCCAAATGGTGAAGTTGAAATCATCCCTTCGTAAATTTTACGGACGCCATCACGAGTTGGTTGACCGTTATGGAATAACCGTTTCACAGATGACATCGGATATGTTCCTTATGTCGTAACTACAATACCCTTCCCTTTTCACGAATGTGACCTACCGAATTAGACTATTTACCGGATTTGTAATAACATAAGCAACACGACGGGTGCCACATGTGGAGCAGGATCTGCTTACCCTTCCGGAGCACCTGAGATCACCCCCAGTTTTTGGTGGGGTTCGTGTTGCTTAGTCTTTAGTTTTTTATGTTGTGTCATCTGTACTATTATTTGTCTGTTTGTCTTTTTATTTTTGGCCATGGCGTTGTCAGTTCGTTTTCGATCTATGAGTTTGACTGTCCCTCTGGTATCTTTCGTCCCTCTTTTGTTCCTTGATATGCACAAAATATTTCCCACTGGTCATTAAGCGAACAACAATCAATCATATATATATATATATATATGTATGTGTAAAATGGAACCAGAAGGGGATGTGGAAAATGAGATTCGCTGTTTCTCAAAGTGTTCTCTACTAAATCGTACCAAAACAGAATATCTATTTGGTCATACAAAGGAAGCTTATCTGGTTTCTTTAAATGAGTGATACAAATATCTTCAATTAGCTGTCTGTTTTATCTACAAAATTATTCGAATGAAGAACGGACATTTAAAACGATAGTACATAAAGAAATGTTCGCGATTGATAAATAAAAGATATATTAAAAAAAAATTTAATGTATGTTTTTCGTTATGGTACTAGCTCTTCTTTATGTTATGCCGAAAAGGAAATATTTATAGTATACATGCAAGTGTCTTCCAGTCAAAGCGTATGAATGAGCGTATGTTTTGTATATTAGCTTCTAAAAAAAATAAGAAGATGCGGTTTGATTGTCAATGAGACAACTATCCTCCAGAGACCAAATGACGCAGATTTAAAGTACTATCGGTCACCGTATGCCCTTCAACAATGAGCAAATATCATACCGTATTGTAGGCTATATAAGGCCCCGACATAATAAAATGTAAAACAATTCAAACGAGAACAACGACGGTCTGATTTATGTTAAAGACGGTAAACGAAAAACAAGTATGACAGCCAGCAAGAACTAAATAACAGGCTCCTAACTTGGGACAGGTAGATACAGAATGTGACGGAGTTAAACATGTTGGCAAGCGCTTTATACCCTTACCTATAACCTGGATCCGACGTCTTGCTGTAGGATCGATTGGTTAATTGTTGTTTGTTTAACCGATTGTATAATAACCTTCTCGGAATCGAACAAATTCTTTAAGTGACCTTTAATCGTTTATACAGAAGCCGTTGGGCTTGCATCACAGCCACGCGAAACTCCATTCACTACCACTTTCAAAATTGATTTCTTTTTACAAATTATCATACGAAACTCAGATTACATATGTTCATTCTCATCAATACATATTTACAGCTTTTTTAAAACCTGTTAGCATTGGAAAAGATAATACGGTAAATATCCCTTTCTAAAACTTCTTTGCAAACAAAGGGTTTGTGTCATTAATTTAGGAACGACCCTATATAAAAAAATTTAAAATAGCTCCATATTTTAAAGATCAGTCTCTTCCAAATATTTCTTGTAACTGTACTACACCTATTGCATGTAATCTTTCACTACAAACGTGTTGTATTATCTCAATTTGACTTTAAGTCAAGACCTACTGATTGCACCTGCATAAATGTGCAACTGTTCAACACATGTATATGCAATTTGGAATGCCACATTATAACTGCATGATGATCCTACTAGTGTAACATTGTCAAAAAACAGTTTTCCCGAAATTTGTTAGTCAAATGCTCGAAATATCGTAAGTCTAAATTCATAAAATGGAATTGCGAATATTAGATAATAATGGAGACAGTAGAAGATTATGACAGACAATGGACACACTATTGAAATTAAGACGCATATTAGTCTTTTCGAATGGGAAAAGACTATGAGGTTATTGATTCAAATTTAGAATTGAAATCTAAATGGGTCTTAAAAACACTATAATGATTCATTTATTTTAAAAGACCAAATTGTTACATTATAAACAGCTGTTTAACCACAATGACAAATAAAGTTTTGCACCAGCAGACAAAGCCTTAAATAACATCGGTTTTATATATATATATATTATATAATATGAACTGTTTGATAAGGAATCAAACCCAGCTTCAGAGTTACTGTTAAACTACCTAATCTAAGTTGATGAGATGTGAATCAGTTGAGATTCTTACTGGAAAATCCAAAGTTCTGTTCCAGTAAATACAATTCATGTCCTTCTATTCGTCTTATAGTATAAAAACATTTGACTTCCCTACCCGTTAAACAAGATTTCATGATCATAAACAATAGACATACTAGTATTGGAGGGTGTGATTGGGGATTTACAGAATAGAGAGTAATGGACAAAAAGTATAAAGAATAGAGAAAATTGACCAAAAAATAATGAATAGAGAATAATGAGGTGCTAAAATATAAAGAATAGAGAAAATGGCCTAAAAATAAAGAATACAGAAATGAAGAACCCCATCCAGACCCTCATATTGAATGGATTTAGAAATGTGTTAATTTAAAAAAAGAAAGACCTATGTATATACACGATCCTGTTTTCCGATGTCTGGTGAAGAACCATTACAACAACTCTTTAGGAGTCCGTGTGTGGAAAACACCAGTCACATTCACACAAAAAATTATCAGAAAATAACATCATCGAGATGCTTGATTCTTTTATGGACAACATATTTGTTAAGTTTGCATGTTAGATGTGTTTGTCAACAAACATGCAGTCTGTATTCCTATGGAAACCAACTGTTGTCCTCGTCTCGCCGACATATTCCTTCAATCATACATGGCGGACCGTATAATTCTATCAAAGATTACCACGGGTAAGTTCTAATAGGCGTCGCAACAATTTTGTCCTCCTTTTATAGAGTATGACATAAGTTAATTCCACTTATCATCGAATTACCAATGGCAAGATGACGGGTGTCACAGGTGGAGCAGAAATTGCTTACCCTATGGGAGTTTATCCGTGGGGTTCTTGTTGCTCAATCTTTGCTTTTCTGTGTAGTGTTCTGAGGGCATGTCTGTCTTTACGTCATTTTTATTTTGGTCATCGTGTTGGCTGTTTTTCTTCGAATTATATTTTTTGTTGGCCCCATGTTTGGTATCTTGTCCACCTTTTTATCTTACCTTAGGATTGAGAATGGAAAGGGGGGATGTGTCAAAGAGACAACAACCCGACCAAAGAGCAGAATACAGCCTAAGGCCACCAATGGGTCTTCAATACAGCGAGAAGATCCCGCAACCGGAGGCGGGCTTCAGCTTGCCCCTAAATAATAATGTATATTAGTTTTCCGAAACATATAAATAAGCTTAAATTAAAAAAAAAAACATACAAGACTAGCAAAGGCTAGAGGTTCCTGACTTGGGAAAGGTGCAAAAATGCGGAGGGGTTAAACATTTTTTGTGAGATTCCCCCTATACTTCTAGTTAATGTGGAATAAACCAACACACAGCAATACGCACAGTAAAACTCAGTTTAAAGAAGTCCGAGTCCGATGTTAGAATAGGTAACAGAAGAAACAAAACAAAATGACAATGATCAACATAAATAAACAAAGGACTATACTAACATAATTGTAGAGTTGTCTACATTTTTATAAAGAGTCATGTTGAAGCACACTTATAATCAACAGCATACAGTTAAAACCTATCATTACTAATTGGGTAGTATATACATGTATATTCCATTTCACTGATGTGAAAATGTGTTTCTACGTTTACACAATTTTATCTCATTAAATTGTCAAAGATCTCTGCGCGAAAATTATAGCCTACATCTTCTTTTCTTTTCTTTTCTTTTTTTTTTTTTTTTTTTAGTCTGGTGGCATGTAGATGTATTTACATTGATAATTATATATGGATCATAATGAAAGATTAGATAATTGGACTAATCTCATTTTTCTATCTTGGATAATACAGTGTTCTCTATTCATATAGGTTCTATTTCCCAACATAAAAGGTTAAAAGGTCAAACAATTAGGGTTATCAATTGACGAAAAAATTGTTTATACTAAAAAGACATGTTAATTATATGTACTTAAATGGTAGACATTTTATATCACTTATTAATCATAGAAATTATTATCTATGATATCTTTATAACACCTATTTCCATAACTTTGATTGACAAATACGTATAAAAAGACATTGCAATGTCTTTAAAAGCATTTTTAAGTGGATTCAAGTCGTCAAAAAATAATTGTGCAAGTATAAAAATATAATAAATTATTTCAATTTTCTATTTCATTGCATATAGTTTGAGGAGACCAAATGTTTTTTTTTCGATTGAACTCAAATGCAAACAACTTTTATAAGTGAAAAATCAGCTGAAATATGATTTAATACTCGAAGTTCACTTTCTCGTGTTCATAAAGGTCGGCTTTTCTAAACCGAATTATTAAATCAATAATATGTGTTATCATTTTTATTTCTCATATAATTATTTGTTGAAATGTACAGTTTACGCTTTATTTAATTCTAATTTCAATCATACCAAAGAGATTTTTCATGCGAATTGATTTAATTGAAATTTCAGATTTTATGACATATTTGTATTCCACCAGAATAATGCAATCTCAACGAAATACATGATAATATATACACGAGTATATGTGAGAAAATAGACAACGCATATACAATTTAAAATTGAGATTTCATAGTGTACTTAAATATAAGATCCAATCCCACTGGTATATATAGACTTTTTATAATGATAAAACACATGGATAACTGGAATCACAAATAAATATTGGACATCTCTCTCTCTCTCTCTCTCTCTCTCTCTCTCTCTCTCTCTCTCTCTCTCTCTCTCTCTCAGAAAATAGACAACGGATATACAATTTAAATTGAGATTTCATAGTGTACTTAAACATAAGATACAACCCCACTGGTATATATAGACTTTTTTTTATAATAATAAAACATAAGGAGAACTGGAATCATAAATAAATATTGGACCCCCCCCCTTTTCTCTCTCTCTCTCTCTCTCTCTCTCTCTCTCTCTCTCTCTCTCTCTCTCTCTCTCTCTCTCTCTCTCTCTCTATCTATCTATCTCTCTCTCTCTCTCTGTCTCTCGCTCAACGCAAAATAAAAACAATAATCAAAATTTGTTTAAAGGAACTTTTCCTAAATATGAGATGACTACATAAAAATTCAAATCTTTCCACGGAATACCGAGTATTGAACTGATTTTAATGGGTTTGAATATATGTTTGCACAACGTAAGCCATTTCAAGCGATGTATTACACAAAAAGTACTTATTTCAATGTTTGTATTACAACTAAACTTACACCAAAAGATATTTGTTTATACCTTTTCTTTTAAAAGTCATATTTCAATCCAATTCATAAATTGTAATGTCAAGTCATTTAACGGTTTCGTTTTTGATCAAAGAAAAAAACTTCGAGGTTTACATGGTCAGCTAAAGTAAACAAAAATGCTTTAAAATGAAAATGTAAATCATATTCTGTACTTTAAATCGCACTTAAAATTACATAATATATTAGATGATTGGGTGATATAAAAACGTATATATAATATATTGTTCATTGTTCATAATTGATTTCCCCCCAAAAAAGATGAAATATAGATTACATTTTGCACCTGTTTGTGCTATTATATGCATATTTTTCAATTCTTTTCAATCTAGTATTCATATATAAAAATAATATCAACAATTGGTTTTAAGTAGTTTGTTTACCAATATACCATTTCGTATAATTGTATTTTCAATATTTGATAATGATTTTGAATTACCTCGCGTCTAAATGTAGACAACTAGTTTACCTAAGACTGTTTAGGCCCTTTTGGTATGTATTTTCTCTTACGCTTTATATTTCAGAATTTCCATACTTTTGTCTTGAGTATTCCAGCACCACGTACCGTGCGCAGGAAATCAATTCAAACTTTGTTTTTTAATGCAACGTTGCTTTTATTTTATTTTTACAAATTTTTCAATAGAAACAAAACTACTTTTTCGCTTCCCTCGTGAAAAACATTTTTTTTTCTAGAAATTTAGAATCATAAGATTTATTTAAAGAAAAACATGCCTCACAAAAGATGAAAGGTCGGATGCCTAATAATGATATTTTTGTTTGCATCTGAGATATGTATAAAACAAAAGGCAGTAATCATATATTGTGTGGAAGATAAAGGTATCTTTTTGTTTATATACAATGCATTTTGCTTATATTATTGTACAAATTATTTACTCCAAACTGTCTTTTATCCCACTAAATGAGCTTATAGACGGAACACCGAACGCAACCGTTATCTAAGCAATGATAAAAGTTTACATCCTCAACGAAAATATAGATACGTATATCATAAAATGGTTGTCCCAATAGTAGAAAAATATGTTATTTTTATTAGATAGGAACCAGATTCCGTCTTTTCTCCTGTGGGACGTCTGTGTTGCAATAACATCCCTGTTTTTTTCTTATCAATATTTTGTATATTAAATTGCATGACGCATATGTGTTCGTTCTTTGTGTATTCCATTACATGCACAACATGCAGAAAATAACATATGGCTCCCTTGTGCATAACAACTAAGTAAATAAAATATTTTAAGTCGATTTCTTATTTTTTTCATAATTCAATCTGTATAGTATATTCACGTATTTTATTATGAAGACGCGGAATTGTCTAAAGAGGTCCTTCGAAAAGCAGTTTCAACACCTTCCGAATTATTTACAACTTCCGTGTTTGTATTAAGGATATCGTGAAATATTTTAACTAAGTCCATAAATCGAAGGATACATGTTTGATTTCGGGGTGCTGAGAATAGCATTTAGGATTTATCTTGACGCAGGTCCTAAATGTGTTTAAGGCGATATAATAATGTCATGAATTGTCAATGTTGTTTAATCATCGGGGGTCGGAGGGTGTTCCTTAAATATTTGAGAAATTTTATGATCGATATTCTTTAATCTTTCCTCTAGCGAACCAGTTCTAAATCTCGGAAAGTGGAATAACTCAAATCATGCAGATATGATTCGAATCGCACTTCGGCTTTTAGTAATGCCATTTGAAATAGTTTTTACCTGTGTTATATCCGTTTGAGTAGATGGGATTTTAATATTGCATCAAGTTTTTAAAAACGATTTATGTAAAATCTTGGTCTTCTCCTCCTGAAAAGATATTATTGATAGATTATCCGAAAGTTTAACGCGTTTTTTAAGTTGTCGCTAACATGCTGAAACTTGTTGACTTATAGCGCGCCAAATTCTAAACAGGGTTAAAGAAATGTACATCAAGCATACACCTGTCGTCATTTTGATGTTTTGTATTCACATTTGAAGTGCACTTTTACTTTTCATTAATCAAACAGTATATAACAGTATTTATTGTTGCTTATGCAAACACATTCAGAAGCTGTATAAACGAGGGTGTGGATGAGGTTTATATACAGAATAAAGAAAAATGGGCAAAAAATATAAAGAATGGAGAAAAATGGACCAAAAAATAAAGAATAAAGAATAATGAGGTGTTAAAATATAAAGAATAGAGAATTATGGGCAAAAAAGTATGAAGAATAGAGAAAAATGGCCTAAAAAAATAAAGAATACAGAAATGAAGGACCCCAATCCAGACCCTCATAAACTGACGCAAAGAACTCATTCACTTGAGTAATTCAAACACCAAGCCTCAATAAAGTTGAAGAGTGTTTTGGTACGATTACGTCGCAGTTCATCAATGGTTAACATGTATAAACATTTCTCTTTGATATCTTAAATAATAAATAAAACATATACCTATTTATAAAAAGCTGCAGCGAGTTATTTCTTTCGAAAGTGTTTAGTACATGTAACTTGAAGTCTTGTTTACTCGAGTTATTCTAATCACTTCTTTAAAAAGAAAACATAATATCTTTGCAGTTGCTCTTTACCCAAACTACTTTGGCGGATCTCGTACTCCCTCTTTTTCTTCGAAATATTTTTTTCTTATTTTGTAACAATCGACGAAAAGAAAGTTTGAACCCCACAATTTTCCAGTTGGTACCTCTAAACCTCTTCCTGTAAAGTGTTCTGGTCCACACTGAATTAAAATGTTCAAAAACTGACTAGAAAATAGTGCGTTGCTATTTGTTGTTAAATTGTTTATTGCCAAACTCGTTAAACTGGATATTGTATACATAGTCGTAAATATCAATATTTTTGCGATAATTTTATTGTAGCAAAAATTGCGAAGGGAAACGTTGCGCAAAAGGGGGGCATTTCAAAATATCATAGCTTTTTTCTATGCAACATTTCATGACATCGCAACAATTTATCTCGCATTTTTGTCAATTGTTTAATACTCGCATTTATAAATGCACGCAGATATTTACTACCCTATATGGTAAGGGTTTTGCTCATTGGTAAAGGCCGTAGGCTGCCTAAAAGTCTCATTTGCAATTTGACCAGGTCTCCTTAGTTTTATATGTCATTGATAATAGCTATCCCTTGAACATGTCAAGTGAAAGAAGTGTTCTAATTGATCGTTAAATTACTTTGACGCAATTTGGCACAATATTGGTTTTTGTGCTGATGCCGTGCAGACGAAAAGAGTTCAGTGTCAGCTGCACGTGAATAATTATCTCGGGTTGGCGTATAATTATAATGACCATTAATTTGAAGTCAAGTCAAATGTTGAAGTATGTGTATGTGAGATAGTCATCCCTGAATCTACGGTAATCGGTACTGCATTCAAGATAAATCCGCTGTGGGTTTCTAATAAAATTGAAAATGGAAACGGGGAATGTGTCAAAGAGACAACAACCCGCCAAAGAGCAGAGAACAGCCCAAGGCCACCAATGGGTCTTCAACACAGCGAGAAAATCCAGCATCCTAAGGCGGGCTTCAGCTGGCCCCTAAACAAAAATGTGTACTAGTTCAGAGAAAATGGACGTCACACTATAAACTCCGAAACATATAGATGAACCAAAATTAAAAGTCGTTTTTCACAACAAGGGAACAATACTATATATATAAAGAAAGAAAAGTATCAAATCAAGGACTAGTTTTAACATATCATATACTACAGGACGTTCAAATTCTAGCATTAAAAACAGCAACGTTCTACATTTGGACCAATTGATTGTTACTTTCTTAATGTCACTGCCAGACAGCTAGAAATCACATAGGATCCAATTACCATTTGTCAAAAATGATAGTTTTGGGACTTTTTTTTCCGGAACTACATTACAGCTGTAATACGATGCACTGGTAAAATAGCATTATTTACCGAACAGTTGTATCACTTCCAGAATTTTAATTCCGTGAAGTATACTAGTAAGTAGCATCTAAGCTCATCTTGATTGATTGATTTATTGATTGTCGCTTGCTTAACACCCAGTAGCAATTAATTCATGCATTGTAAATTAAAAATACACATATGAAGGTTCTGCAAGGTGGAACTTCTTCTTCTTCTCTGAATCTTTAACCCTTTATAGGGTAACCATACTTTCGCATGTCGAACAGTTCAACCATATACAACATAATGAAAATTAAAAATCAAAACTGAACGACCTGCATGACGAGCGGGAAATTTGGATTGCCACTGGAAAATGAGAGTTTGTTGGAAGGGGCAGAAAGTTAGCTTGGCAACAGGTCACATATGGACCCCTCAGAGAGTTGTTGCAAGGGGTCTTTAACATGCATATATATATATATATATATATAGCTCATTTTGAAGACATTTATGCAATGGCATCATTTATTAACAAGTAGAAGATTTGGCGTACCGCAATATCTGTTTTATCTTATCACTTTCATTATATCAATTGATGTTTGCTAAACGTCCAATGGCAAATATTTCAGACATATTCAGTACGATACCTTCATTCGAAAGTCCCTGCGTACTTAGTCGGGATGGTGTTGGTCAAACACTATGCAGTAAATTCAATGATAATCGTTTGAAGATATTTTTCCAGACTGGCAAGTTGATTGACTTTTTTAAGAATGTACATTACGTTAAGTACATTTATAAATCCCTATTCTTTTATAGCAAGATTGGTTTTCAAAATTGATTACATTAGAACTTAGTTATTATTTTCAATTTATGATAAAAAAATAGTTGATTTAAGAATCCCATTGTGTAGTCACTTTACATGAAAAAATAAGTCTGAGCTAACATGGCTGTGGTAAAGCCAGCTAGCTTTTATTACAGTATTGTTTCACTCTAATCTATAGTTATGCATCCCTAACGCTGAATCTTCATTCGTATGACTTCCATTGTGTTTATTAATCCCTTTCTTTGAAAACTCCACACTGCACTCAAAGACGTTTTACCTTATAAATACTCATTACCTCAAGCTATATATATAAATAAAGCAAAAATTCGAATCATGTGGATACTTTGCTTCACAATATTAAGACTATAAGTATAGAAGAAAAACTCAATCGTCCTCCGCTAAGTCAAACTTAAGTATATTCGAAGGAAATTTATATACATGTATAAGATATACAATTCCTTGGAATTTCTTCTTTATACTTTTAGCTTTCCCGATGAAGGTAAATTGCCTTGGACGATCCAAATTTTCTAGTTTCGAGCGTTCTTCGTGAAGATAAATCCAGAAAGCGCTTCGGACGCAAAAAAAAAAAAAAAAAACAGATATTCTTAAACCGCGTATATTCTCATCGGGTTAACTTGTGACGATGGCAATTGGTGCACATACCATTAAATTTATGCCCTTAACGTCGTAGTCGATTTCATTTTTGATAATGCACATCGTCTGCACGTGCAAATGCACGTATGTAAATAATGGCAGACATTATATATATAATCACCATAAATATAGCTGTAGCAAATTAATAAGGCGATATATATCGTCTGCCATGGCGTGTGTTTCTGACACCGCTTAATTGTTCATTTAACGCGGGAATTACTATGCTGACACGCGCACTGAATAATTCGTATGTACGTTTTATGTGGTGTACCAAACGACACGATAAGACGTGGTTCATTAAATATATTTACAGAAATATTTCTCTGTTCTTCTGCCAGATAAGCTTGTGATAAAGTTACTATCTTTATTTTTTGTTCAGCTATCAAGGTAACCATAGATATTTGTTTGCAAGTGTTTCAATTCTTGTAATTTTGTATGTGTTATTTTCACATCAAATACGCAAAACAGCATTGCTCCAGAGCACCATGAGGAAAATTTTGACTCTTTCGCAGATTTCAATCCATCTTTAGGTTATATTTTATTCAAATCTTACAATCATACTAATCTTGTGTAATATAAAATGTTCAGCTAAATGTATATATTCGTCTTGAACTTTCTTTAGGATTAGACCCCCCGCAATAAGATTAACCTATAGTTGTTAACTTCTACGTACTTTGGTCTCTGGCGGAGAGTTGTCTCATTGGCAATCTTATTTTAACAACATACTTTTTATAATGTATTATACAGCCATAGTTACAAAACTTGTTATCTTGATATTAAAAACGCATGTTGAATTCGTTTAATTTCCCTGGATATAGGTCATATTTGCAATGTACATGAAAAGTATAAAGGTAAGTGACGTATTTGGTCCCGTGTGTTAATGTCCTCATTTGGTCCAAAATGAAGAGCAAATATGAAGGAGTAGAATACAAGGCCGATTTTACGTTGTCTGTATGGTGTGTGATATGAAGTTCATTGTTGAAAATTTTCCAGAAATGTTCTGCTTTTGCGTCGCCAAATTGAGAGGATGGACAGATGTAAGGAACATGGGAATGATGGGGCCTGGATGCGGGAGTCAGGGAGGGAAGTGGGAGTTTAGAGGGCGGGAACTGGGGACAGAGGGGGTAAAAATAGAGATATTTTGGGGAAAGATTTTGACTGATTTTTGTCTGGGAGTAAAGTGGGAGGGAAGTAGGAGTTAGAGGGAGGAAAGTGGGAGTTGGGAGGTAGGGAAGTGGTTATCAGGGACCCCCTATCCATCCCTCCAGATACCTTCATGTTAAGAAATCAGAGCACAAACATGCAGATGGACCTGTAGATGACCTGCTGTATGGCTATATATATTTGCCCCTACCAAATGTGTCCTAATTATCCGGTAGATTGGCCAGAAAAAAGGGACGGATTGCCACCGAAAACAAATGCGTATTTCAGGCCCAATCCATTGATATTTAGTTAACAAGCTATTGTCCTGAATGTGCATGGAATATTTTCTGCTGGAACTTATGCAATCAAAAAACAATCGATCAATAAAGTAGAAACATCAAATTTCCTGTACCCTTTTTATATATATCGGACATGACAGTTTTTGTTAACCTTATGTCTTTTTTTAACTCTTGATATGTAACTTTGTTATCTACTTTACTTTCTGAATTAATTCAAAGTGAAATTATGCAAATTAGAAATAATAGGTTTTCGCACCATGATGGCACATGCCTACTGCATCATTACTTTCATTTAGAAAGACGCAACAGTGCCAAAAATAAAACAGTTATAGTGTAGATGAATTTCAGGATTTATTAAGGACAGGTGCCTTGAATTAATGCCATTCATGAAAATGTTGCTATTGTAACAGTTAATTTTCTTGTCGAACATTTCCGGTTCTGACGTAACTTATTGATCTAACGTGTCACCTTACACGCTTGTCTGCGTCAAAGCGCGTGCATGGCAGATCTTCTGCCAGACACTGCAAAGATTAAACCAATTAGATGCTTCAAATAAAAGGTTAAACGGGCGTGATTGGTAGATTCTGTCTATTTTTTAAGTAGAGAAAACAAATTGCTACCAAGAATGCGTCTGAGATAGCGAACATGCACTTGGAACAGGGCTTAAAATAATAGTTCAATCTAAGAATTGATTGATTACTTGCAGGTTATTTTTTTTCTTTTACTATTAGGCTAACTATTGGGAACGGAATTGGATTTGGTTGTCTTCTGTCTAAACTATGTCGTCTAAAAATCGGAGGCTCTGGTAACAGTCTGGATAGCTTATGTTTTAATAATTATTGTCAATATAACAATGATATTATTGGCCGAATAAGCATGAGTATTTTCCAAGATTGTATTTCTGTTATAGTTAATGTCAAGAAGCTAATATTGAGTTGAAATTAAGATCGTTGGTGTTTGCCTGCACAAACATGTCAGAGCCAATGCTGCGTTAAATACTACTTAATTTCGGGTTTAGCCCTTTCTAGTCCACTTCACGGCGATTTAATTTCGTGAATTTCTAATTTACTTAGTGTGGTTAAACAAGGAAAGATCAAAGTTTTACTTATTCGCGACGATTTATATTCGCGTTATTTTTCTACTCGCGAAAGTCGCGAAAATAAATCGCTCGCGAAAATTAGTTGGTTTACAGTACGTTTTCTTGTGGAATTTGTGACTTGTGATCTAGTACGTTTAAGTTCCGACTCAAATTTGCGGTCCAGTACAAAGCAGGCTTTAGTAAAATCTCATTAATACATAAGCAACCTGTATCTGGCATAATGCATATAATATTTGCTGCTGGACGCTAAGAAACTACCATTCAATCAACGATGATGAAACAAAATATCATTCGATTGGTATTGTGCTTACATTTTGCAATAGTATCTAAAAGATTGGAAAGGAAATATAAGTTAACATTATATAAGTTCTCCTTTAAATTTTTCCGTCCATAAGTAAAACCAGTCTGTTTAGTTGTTTGGGATGTATAAATACGCAGTAACGTACGCATGTCTTTGGAAACTTTTATTCTTTAATATAATAGAAAAACAAAGGCTATGAGGTATCCATCCATGACACAAAATCTGTACATGCACAGCAGAAAGCAAGGGATCAGCGCTTTTATTGTTGTTCTTCATCTCAAAGTCACATTTAGTCTGTTATGTTTGGATAATATGCATTCGAAGACAAGAACTGATTTCCGATATAAAAGAGAATACCAGTAACGATTTCTGAATATACGGAATCAATGCAAAATCTCCCTGACAGATCATTTGGTGACATGTTGGGTTTTTAATTCATTGGTGTATAACTTCATAATGAAAGTTGTTACGATTGGTAGTGGGATGCATGATTGTATATCCACAAGACAGCATTCCAAAATTTAGTTGTCATTGTATTTCAAATCTGCATGGATAAGTAGTGAAAGGTCTTCAACAGTGAACTTAAGAACTAACGCCTGACATTAAAACAGTCCATAGTGTCAATTTGATCTGCACTTGTGATATTCTACCATACTGTACTGTAAAAGTAAAAAAACAATATATGATGTACATGAGTGCGTACCACATAAAATAAAATTGAAAATGGAAATGGGAATATGTCAAAGAGACAACAACCCGACCAAAGAGCAGACAACAGCCGAAGGCCACCAATGGGTCTTCAATGCAGCGAGAAAATCCCGCACCCGGAGGTGGTCCGCAGCTGGCCCCTAACTAAAATTGTGTGCTAGTTCAGTGAAAATGGACGTCACACTAAACTCCAAAACATATAAATGAACTAAAAGTAAAACACATACTAGACTAACAAAGGCCAGAGGCTCCTGACTTGGGACAGGCGCTAAAATGCGGCGGGGTTAAACATGTTTTGTGAGATCTCAACCCTCCCCCTATACCTCTAGCCAATGTAGAATAAAGAAACACATATATATAGCAATACGCACAGTAAACCTCAGTTTAAAAGAAGTCCGAGTCCGATGTCAGAATAGGTAACAAAAGAAAGAAACTAAGCAAAATGACAATGATACATAAATGAACAAAGGACTACTAGCAGTTACTGACATGCCAGCTCCAGACCTCAATTTAACTGATTGGAAGATTATTTCTTCATCATATGAAAATCAAGTACAATCCCTCCCGTTAGGGGTTTAGTATCATACCATCATAAAATATATGAGAAGAACATAACCCGTATCATGCCAACAACTGGTTTTAGAATACATGTGTTTATTTTCGATGCAAAGACCCTATGAGTGAATCAATATTAATACCAAAATATGCAATCCTTAATGACTTGACAACAGTAACGTAACTATATCCTTTCCGAATAAGTCTGTTTAAAGGTTTGGTTAGCTTTTGAGGTGAATGCCGACATTTTTGTGCTTTGTAAAGAATATTACCATAAAATATTGGATGTGAAATACATGTCTGTGTTTCTAAAACTTATTGCATCAGTCGTGACCAAAAGATTAATTGGAAGCCAAAATAAAAAAATGTTTGAAAGCATAAAAACAAAAGACTAACCAAAACAGTCAAAACGGTCTAAATTCAAATTTACCGAAACAGAATGGCCAAAACGGTCAAAATTCAATTTTGTCTTACGGCGATGCACTAGAAATTTATTGACAAAATGAATCATTTAAATAATGTCAATATCGAAGAACATGCTTCTGGTGGAAGGCATCACGAGGACAAATAAAGGACTTATCAATAACCTGCACAAGGCACTTCATAGGATTTAACCATAAGGGAGCTTTTAGTTGTAATCTCTGTCCTGCCTTTTTTATTTTTTACTCTATACGGTCCTGCCTTTTATTTATTAGTTTATCCTTCCTTTTTACATAATTTGTCATCCTTCCTTTTTTTGCGAAGTTGCTCATCCTCCTTTTTTTTTACTCAAAACTCCTGTTTTTCAAATTTCATTCTAGCCCCCCTCCCCAAATCAAATGGTAGCTCCCTAAACTGTATCAATAATTAATTTCGGTCATTTGTTGGCCGACAAATTATGCGGTACTCAGTGTTACAACAGACATTCGTGTAATCAAAGAGTGCCATCGAAATACTTGTAATAAACATTAAACGATTGAAAGAAATAGTAAAAAGGAAGACACTGACAAAATTGTTTTAAAACGCGAAAATTTGCAAAAGTATTCAAACCATGAGATATTGACTCTATATGCGTCATGTTTGATGCATTACTTATCATTTTGGTATCCCCAACCCATTTTCTGATTACTTACAATTCGTCTGCAAAGTTTAGCAATGCCACAAAGAGTCGTGCTGTTCAATTAAGTATCTTACAAATATACTTTATTATTCTCCTGACGTCTGATGCAATTGCTAATTAGCACAGGAATAAAAACCAAAAATACTGCAAAAAATAAAGATTGACAAAAGTACATTTTATTGTAAATTTACATGTTATTCAATTCAAAACACATCCTAACATCTTAAAGCTTGTATGCAGTGTAAATCCAAATGTAAATAAATTTAAACATGCAGTTGACATGAATATAGTTTCTGGATAATATTTACTGTTACAACACACCTTAGACAAACATTCATGCGTACTTTGACGCTCGCTAAAACTGTGATTTAATCTGCGGGAGTATTCGACCTGTAATCGATTAATCATATCGGACAGAGTTTAGAAATCGTATCGATCGGTATCGATCGTTTTGTCAATATAATCAACAGAACTTTATTTCAAGTTCAACCGGACAGTTTAGACAATCTTAATTATTCGATCGGAGGATTTCATTTAAATTGCGGATAATGGGCAATTCTATAACATGTTCGACCCTCCGTGAAAGTCCTGACTCAAGTCCAGGAGTCAATTTCTCAAAAAAACTTACGACTTAGATGATCGTAAGTATACTGAATTGTTCATGACTTACGATCAATCTCAGTCGTAAGTATTTTTGTGAAACCGATGCCTGTATTATTTCTTCTTCAAACGAATAAAAGAACAAATCGACGAGAGTGCCCACAGATGGTTCTTACATGAATTCCGGTTGTCAAAAAATCACGTGCTACCGAACATGTTTTGATGTTAATTAAAAAATAGGACCTATAGACGTTTTTTGCTTATAAAAATGAACTAGCTTGTCTTTCATAGTGAAAAGAACAATAGTGTAAAGTTTAGATATTATTTTTGGCTAAATTACACGAACTCTTGGCCATTTGACTCCTGCGAAAGTATACAGAGTGCATATCAACCTTAAAAAATATTAATATATATATTTACTCTATTTCAAAACAAATTATTTTGGAATATCTTAAAGGAAAAAAACATTAGCATATATAAGTAAACGAAAACATTAATCAATCCATACTTTTACCTTTCAGACGAAAATATTAAGAATGTAAGTAAATTTCTTTAGATAATAGATAATTTGAACTTTAACTTTAAAATTATAAGAGTAGTATTTCAAAAGTTTCTCACATTCAAGCCATTGTTTTGATTGTCAAAAACTATTTATAGGTAGTATAAAAATCCCCTCCCCACATACACTAATGAATAAAATGCACTATAAAGAACTGAGATAACATTGTCTTACATGGCATTCTTAACTATACCCAAATTTCAGTTGAAAACATTTTCGCTGGATAGTTGTCTCATTGACAATCATACCACATCTCCTTATTTTGATATTGATTGTAAGGTTTGGTGCTCGTGCTTTGTAAATACAGTAGGATGTGTCCCCGGGCTTGTGGTATATGGCCTTATATTTTACATGTTTTAAAGGACGTATGTTGACCAATATAAATGTTTAAATCCACGTCATTTGAACTCTGGTGGATAGTTGTCTCATAGGCAATCATACCACATCTCCTTATTTTTAAACCTATGTTTATAGGGGGGTTGGGCGCCAGCAAACATGTTTAACCCCGCCACAATCTGTAAGTGCCTGTCCCAAATCATAAGCCTGTAATTCAGTGGTTGTTGTTGGTTGCTGTATTTCATATTTGCTTTAGGTTTAGTTTTTTTGTACATAAACCAGGCCATTAGTTTTCTCGTTTGAATTGTTTGACATTTATCGTTTCGGGGCCTTTTATAGCTTACTATGAGGTATGGGTTTTACTCATGGTTGAAGGCCGTACGGTGTTAACTTCTACGTCATTTGGTCTCTGGTGGAGAGTTGTCTCATTGGCAATCATATCGCATCTTCTTATTTATACACTATATATAGAACTTTTTGATACGTTGATGTATTAATAATGTGGTTGCTTAATGTTTATATCATGGCATATACCAATCATATGCCAGTGTTCTAATGGATATATCAAGTGCGTTATACCATATCATATTATATATGCAGATAAATTGTAAACTCACCACAAAAAAGTGACAGTAGAAAAATCACATATAGATTAAAGACGTGGCTCGCTGGAAGCAGAATTAAGAAATGAGTGATGAGAACAACATGTATATAAGGAGACACTTGAACATCAGAGACAATTATACATGTACTATACAATTCAGTTTCGATCTTAAATGAACACTTTATATGCTACTGACGTCAAGTACATGTATTGAAGTGCATTTTTCATATCCATGCTGTCATTTTATGTAGCTATATGGACAAAGCAAAGTTTTAATACGATTTACTTTTGATGTCTCACTTTTAAGATCTTCTTTTTCTTTCATTTTGAATCGATAGTTTATGAATCTGTTTCCGAAAGCAGATGTCGAATACAGCCGATACTATAACTTAAGTCTTTTATAGTATACTATAAAATTTATAGTATAGGACCGGAATATAGTGTCTCTGTTTCAGTATGTTCAAACGATATACAATGAAAATATTACTTAATATTCTACCGAGGAAAACATGATATAGAGGAAATTTTGGGTCTATATATACCATCATGGTACTGAAAGACATTCAACAAATATCGGCAACAACGACAACATGGCAGGCGTTAAACTCTTTTCGGTTTTTGTTCCTTTAACGGAATTTCGTGTTACTTCATTCAATACGATTTACTCTCAATAACCCCAATAATTCAGTCCCGTAATCAATCTATCCTACTTGCGAGCCACCGTAGAGCAGCGGAATCTAACGACTGGATTATTTGGGTTATCTGATTACCAAAAAATATTATGGTAAATAAAACAAACCGCCATCAATAACCATAACCCAAATAGTTAAGGCGTTACATTCCGATCAAACGATAATTTGATTAACTCTGCATGACACAGACCGTAAGAGGGCGCAAAATTATTTGAGTTACAATAATCATGCAGGTAGAACCTGTTGCATATTAACTTTTGTTCTTTGTTTCTAAAATGAGACAAATGGACAAAATTTTGCTGTTGTTCATAGGAACAGATAGCTTAATTATTTACGGACCCGCTCAACATTGCCGAAACGCTTGGGTAATGGAACAATACCTAACGGGGGTATTCATCTTCTTTTCTCAATCCCGAAAAAGGTCCGTTGACTCTACAACAAAATGTATAGTTTATATTGTTTGAGCACCGGTCATGTACAACAAGTAAACCAGCTATGCACTTGCATAAAATTGTCATATATTTAATAAATAAAATTTTATCAATTCACTACAAAATAGTTCACGTAGAACCACATATGTTTATATATGACAGTGTTAGTTAGGGTATACATATATACAAATAAACCTGGTAACCGCGGGACGTAGAAACCACTGTGAAATTACTGTCGAACGGGAGAAGTCCATATTGCTTTACTCTAGTCAACCTGTAACTGTAAGGATGTCAAGTGAGAGGAGGTGTACGCTTAGCTGTTTAACGTTGGACAGTAAAGCACGTGATATGCCCGATAATGGGGTGGGGTCCGTTTCAGAGCGGGGATGTATAAATACATCCATTAGCGGTCGAAAATATCGGAAAAATCCGATGCAAAACATCTTTGCACGATAAAGGACCGTCTATTGCAATCACTCTTTGAGATGTACGTGGACGACAAAATGGCTGCCTTCTTTTTCCAGTGGCTGTTACATCCTTCTTATCAGTCTTTGCCGGACTTTTTATTAAATTTCTCCTGTTCCAGGATATGCATGAAATATTTGCCCACGGATTTTGGGCAAAAGCTATTAAATATTCAATCTGACAAACCTTTTATTGATATATATAAATGTTTTTGCATGATTTGGGTATAAGAGTTCGCTTCGAGCTGTATCTGTAGATTTTATAAATTTTCATGCAAACTTTTGTTCTACTAAAGCATTACACAAAAATTGATGCAAGTTTGTCAAAATGTTTTTTTAACTTCTGCATTATGTCCCACTTTTTTTTATGTAAATTGCTCATGAAATTACCGTTTGCATTGTTTTTTTTTCTAATTAGATTTGTTGTTAGTTTTTTAGCACATATCTTCCAATGAAATGTTGGGTAGAATTTATTTGAATTGATCATTGTGCTCATATAGTTATTTGAATGTTTACCGTTTGTAGGCCGAGACTGGTGCTTATTTTCAAAAGCGGTTGGTGAAGGCAAAGGGCTGCTAAAGGTTGCCAAATAGTCTTCCTAAATTTCCATTTTCACGTAAAAATCCTTCGATCACAAATTATGGTCCACGAGATAAGGGGACATCTACTTGCATATGTAAACTTAAGCAACAGATTACAAAATGTGAAAATTGATCAACATAACTCTTCAGCGTATACAGCTGTGGTAACGACTTGAGTAACTTCATTTTTCTAATCGTGAACTTTTCGTATTTATATAGCAATTACTTTCTTGTTGCATCTGCAGATGGAGTATAAATGATTGATCGAATATCTATGTCATCCATAGATGATCACGTACAAGTGTGTAGAAGTCACAATCCGGCCCTCTTTTCCTTAACCCGAATAATTCAGTCGTTATATTCCACTGATCTACGATGGCTACATCGCGAGTGGGAGAGTCGATCACGGGGATGGACTGAATTATTCGGGTTATCTTTTCCTCGTTAACGACAAGTTTATCTTAAAAATACGATTAATTCAAAACAAATTAACAGAAACAACATGCAGCAGTTACTACCAGTACAACATAAACTGTCTCCTCTTCCGAAGCAACTTATAATTTATCCTGGTCTTACGTGGGGTTTGAGTTCAGTGGGGAATTCAGGGGTATATTAAGGTATATAGGAACAATTTTTTCTGAGACAAGTGCCTGTGCTTTCGTGAGTTTGATGATGCACAATCTGAAAATGCTTCTTACTTTAGTTTATTGAGCCTGAACTCAATCGCTCAGAATTGTCTTTGGGTGGTCTGCCTTTACCTGTTGTTATAGTTGCTTGATTTCATTGCTATAGCAAATACAGCGATTGCTCGTTGTCTGATCATGTATGTGTACGATGGAGAAAAAAATCTAACCATAGGAGTGTTTTAAGGGGGAACTTTGTGTTGCTCCCTTTTTTGGCAAAAAAAAAAAAGATCAAAAATGGAAGAGGATAATGACTTTTAGCAGATAAGCCGATAGGAAAGCTTATATTCTTAAGTATTTTGCTAGCTCCCCAACACTTTTTAATCCACAGCTATATGCCACTGATATCCGCGGATTTAATCCACAACTATATGCCACTGATATCCACGGATTTAATCCACAACTGTATACCACTGATATCCGGGTGACGGATTTACACTACTGTTGAAACCATTTTTGATGCAATAGAGCAAAGAGACGGGGCCTATTTCCCCTGTTTTTGTTTCAGTCACATGGTCAGAATATACAAAGTTGTCAATTCAATCCTACAGGAAATTGAATACTAAAGAGTATATATATCATATACCTAGGACTAACATATTAAATTAATAGTCCTAATATACATAAGATATTGTTTCACAGGTTTACATATTTCCATTAAAGACTCATTAAATCAAAATAGTATTTGGCGCTATATGTTGCTGTTTAAGACATTTTGATACAAAAGAGCTAATTGAATATTTTTTGTCAAATTTTGCATCGAAGCACGTAATTTACCAAAATGAATTAGAGTTTGTGTCAGAAAGATAATACGTAGCTTTACTTTCAACATAATCCTCGGTTTTGGTTAACAATTTATGTCCGTCTTTTACATTTTGGGGATAAATACTCAAAATGCCAAAAATCTGTCAAAATTTTAACCTAGGGCTATCTTCGGGCGTTTAGAATTTGGTGATCTGTTTAGAAATAAACCATAATATTGTCAAAAGCATTTGGCTGGGATACTAATTAAAGCTTGAAAGACTTTTTGCAAATTATTCTGGTGGGAAATAATTTCAAGGGAAATTTGTCTATACATCTTTAATCTATTTTTGATAATCTTGGCATCGGAGGACATTCGAAACCTCAAAGATTTAGCTTTACTATACCGATACATGATTCAGGCTTTGTTCAAAGTTCAGCTGAATATATTGTAGAAGTAAACTAAAAATGTTCCGAAAACACCAATGAGATAGCAATTAAACGATTAAAAGATTCAAAAGATATCAAAACGAACGGTGGTTTTCAACCTTCAAATGGTGTACAGCTCTAAATCGCACAGAGTTTAGAAAAAATGAATAAATTCAACTAAGACTAGTTATGTCGTATACCCCAAATACCATAAAGGACCAAGGAATTGTATATCTAAAATATTTTAAATATATACTAGTATACAAATCATTGATAGGGCAAACGGCTTGGGACAGGCACATGAACATGAGGCAGGGAAAATTTAACAACTGTTCATTAATCAGAGTACACACACATAAAACTGTGATTAAACGAATTTATATTAAAAGATTTGAGGCTTAAATGGGCCTGGTGTGAAGAAAAATATGAGGCGAAACTGGCTCTGGCTCATGTCAAATACATTTACACTGAGACATCAGATATAAAAAAAGGTGCTTCAGCTTGCGTTTCGGTTTAGAGCTTGCGCATAGTTTAAATCAATCTAAAAAAGACAATACAACATATCTTCCATCCCTGCATAATTACACAGGACTCTTAGCGACATTGTCATAGACTTAGAGTTCTGGAGATGTGGTTGCTTATCATTGGTTTCCACGTCCGAGTAGAGTGTTCTGACGACCAAAACAAAAATCAATCCCTCCCATTTTTCTCTAAAGGGAAATTTCGTCACAAAATCAGATTTAATAATAGTCCGCAAATTTCCGTTTGAAGTAGTTAAAGGAACGCGTTCTTTAAGCGAGAAAAAAGATATTCCCAGATCATAGGTATTATTCGCACCTGTCACGACGGACGGGTAAATAATTATCTCGTTAGATAACTGTCTCCTGTCGTCTCTATTTTTTATTTTCTAATTAGAAATGATTGCGCAATAATAAGTTAACTTAAATCAACAAAAGAAAATGTTTATCTCTTTATGGTTTCCCTAGTTGCACGATTTAGAGGCTTCTTATCAGCTAACCTTTGGCAAACTTTGTCAGACGAGATTACCGTTTCGTTTGATAGGTTGATAAATGATTACAAAGAAAGTGTTATATACAAAATTATTGATAATATCGGGCCCAAGAAATGTCAAATCCTGTTCATTTCTCTGTTAGAATATGCCAAAATTATTTAGACAGGCAGATATACAGTTAATGTAATTACAAACGGATTAATTCAAGTCTGACGTGTTTACATTACGCATTGATTTGTAATAATTTAATAACAAAAGTCAATTCAATAAACTTCTTGTATCCTTACCGCCTAAAGAAATGAAAATATCGATTGAAATTCAACGCAAGTCATACATTTATCTCTCTCAATGTGTATTCGCCATTGAAATGCAGATTATATGCTACGATTTCATTCATGCGTGTTGTAAAATTCCTGATCACTAAAAATAATTCAATTTGCAGCCATAAATGAAATTTGGGGCGGGTTTGTTTGTATTGTGTATTCAGAATAAAAGGCGTGGTTTGCGGTCGAAGGTAACAAAACGTCAGTAAATACTGATTTGTGTTACCAGGCAACGACCAATTATCCAATCGATAGGTGATATACGACTGTCAATCACTGATAGTTCGCGCCTTTGAGAGACGCGCGGATGGCCCACCCACCTTAAACCAATAGTAGTGTAACGAACATTCAGTCATCCCCACGTGCAGTTCCTTGGATAACATTTGTAGTGTTTAGTTAGAGTAGTAGTATTTAGAAAATGAAGATGGATCCTGCTCAAAATTCACCAATTTCAACAAATGGCATCGATGATATTCCAAATGATCCAGGGTATGTTGATTTCACTTCTATTTCAACATTGTTTACTCGTTTGATCTTTTGTTAGTTAGCGTACGCGATCAAATTTCAATCAACTAGGTCACAATTCATTGTTTTCTTAATGCATTTCTTTTTCTTTTTGCAGGAAAATGTTTATTGGAGGTTTAAGTTGGCAGACAACGGCAGGTATGTGATTAATTCAATTAATGAAATATGTCATCTTCTTTTGTTTTTACCGATAAAGTTGTGATGTTCCGGTTCAAAGATCGTAGCACACCGTTAATTATTTTCAATGGAGTTTTTTGTCGGAAGTATTCGAATCAAATGTCAACGAGTTCGCCAGCAAGTGCTTGTCAGATCTATGGTCAATTTCAAAAATGTGCCTTTTTTAATTTGTAGAAACCCTTAAATCGCATTTTGGTGTTTATGGAGAAATTAAAGAAGCTATGGTTATGAAGGACCCGACTACAAAACGTTCACGGTAAGAAACTCATTGTTTACATTTTTCGTTACGGGTCATTGATTTCCAATGCAATTGTAATTGTTTCGCTTTCTATTATTAGAATTCACACATTTCCCATCGCCTCAAGAAATTGATTTTGAACTGGGAACAATTAACAATTGATTTTAAACCATCCAGTCATTTTCTTTGGGTGTATACACTAAAACATTCCACAAGAAAGCAGCAACACAATAGCCTAATTCATTGTGATGTAGATATTTAAATAATTAAATGATATTTTTATAACATATTAGGTAAAATGAATTATAAATTTAATAGTTCACCTTAGTAGATATGAAAATATATGACATTTACTTTTGTTCTTTTATGTAACCTATCAAAAGATTTAAAATAGGACATTGTTATAAAATAAATTACAAGTAAAACATTGTGTATTAAAATTTCCAAGGTAAAAGAAAAAAGCTATAAAGCAATAAACACATTCAAATAAACAGTGTATTTATAAAATAAACAATCTTACACACATTTAAGATCTTTATATTACAAGGGTAATAAATTTAGTACTTTTCAGTAATGGAATTTCTGTGTAACTAACATGTTCAAAGCTGATATCAACAAGTTCTTTACATATTTTAGTATCTTGACATTTACCAGATAAACTTTGTGATAAATGAAGAAAGTGATTCACTGGGTCCATATCAAGTTTCTTTAAATGCATGGTTATCCAGGTTTTTGGCATTTTAATTGAGGTGCAGATGGGGTGAAAAATCATTTTAAATATATAAAATCTTTCAAGTGATCAAATTTAAATTTATTTCTACTTTGAACATTTTCATAAATGTACCTTATCTATCGTAACATTCTGAAGATAAATCGGACCTTAATGAAAATCAGTCCAAAAATACGACCCTTAGAAACCTCTTTGATTTCTTATTTTAAAATGAAAAGGGAAATTGGGCATTAAGTAATTTAAGAGTAATTGCATCTACATGTAAAACAGAATGATAACCAAAAACAACAGCTATAAGTGCATGTAGTATCCTGCAGCACAAAGTAGATTTACAAGATTAAAAGAGAATTTGCTTCTAGGGTTATATGTTGCAGCATATGTCAATTTCTTTCTGATAATTATGACATTTTTTGGCATCATTCACAATTCTCAAGATGACTGGACTGTCAAAAATGTACATTTATCTGTTAATTATATTTGAAATTATGGTTGGAGGTTAATGTGTAAAGAAGCGTTTATTTCTCTCTAGATTTTAGCTTAAGCTGGGATAGTTTATTTGGCTGTCCTTTTTTAAAGTGTTACTTTTATGCTACATGTACAAAATGCAAAATTCACAACTGAAAAAGTAAAATTAAACGGACAGATCATAGAATTCTCCAATCCTAATTCTTCTTCTAGATTACTTATTCAGTTTTAATTTTGTAAGTGGATCAAATACATTTAAAGTGGATCAAGTCAAGCCATAAAATAATTCATCGACTATACAAAATTTATGGGTATTTTTAAAAAGAGTCAAAAAGAAAACAAACTTCCACAGGTGTATAAAATATTGAGGACCTGTTTGGCAATGATAAACCTTCTTCATTGCACTACTTGCATTAAAACCCAGTCAAATTATGACAGATCACTTTGTTATATGCAGACTACATAGATATTTAGAACAGTAGATACTGAAAAACTAGTGCAGCATTAGTATCTTGGGGAGCAATTCATCAGAATACTTTCTTCACCTGTCAAACACACTAACTGCTTATGTTACAGGTTGAAAATATATGTATCTGCATCTTGTACCAATAATGTAAACATTGTTTTATATATAACCTGCAATTTCCTTGAGAAAGTGGATGGTCAATTTTCCCACAACTAAATCCTCACATTTTCATTGAAAAACATTTTTCAAAATCTCCCCAAATAAAGTTTTTCCTCTGTACAGTCTTAAGTGATATTCCACTTTTGTGTACACATTTTAACTTGCCTAACACTGCCATATCATACATAGTGTAATATATCAAGTCAGGCTAACTGGATGATTTGTTGGTCATTGTTGTTTGTTTTTGGTATGTCTATTTCTTCAGAGGAGATGGTTCATATGATCTGTTTCACTGTCCAATACAATATTTTTGGTAATTCCTGTAATTGGAATTAACTCTGAAGTGATTGGATTCTAGATTTACACTAGCATGTACATGCAATGTTTAAATGGTGGAATTGGCCCATATATATATATATATGATAAAAGAGATAAAAGTCGAAAGTAAAATATTAAAACAATACTTCAAGGTATAAGTCATGAAAGCTTCTATGAGGTTTTTAAATGGAAGAACGGCATTTAAAAGACCACAGGTTGTACACTTTTCCAGTAATCCCTCTTAGATACAAATGTAAGAGAAAATTGAATAAATAGGCTTGTGTCTGTTAAAAGTTATATGCAAATTAGAAATTGAGCAGAAATTTAAAGATAGAAGGTTAAGAGATATAAAAATGTATTGGTTCTTATCTATGTTAAAAAACGTAAAAGATTTCTGATTTCTTCTTCTAAAAACTGCTATTATTCTGGTCCAAGATGAAATTTTTGTAATATTTCGAGTTGAAAACTATTTTGATTAATTTAGAAGGAAGACGAATTTACTGTCATTGTTCTTCTGTAGCCCATTTTTCTTTGTTACATATGTACAAATTGTAGCTATGAGATCATATGCTGGTTTATTCATAAAATACAGTTCATCGTTTTTTGCAAAACTTGTACATACATGAACTATACATGCCGCAATGTATGCTGATAAAAATTTGGCCTATTATTACTGAAATATTACTACAATGAGAAATCTTTACATTTGGACGTGCAAGCATAAACTGTCCTTCACGATTTACATGTACAACCATCTTCCTGTCATGCATAATTGCTGTGTGTGTCTAGTTAACAGGTTGTTAACCCAGAAGTTGTCTTTATATTTTCAAAAATTTTAACCGATACAACCATTAACCTTTAACCTTTCCAATTTTTCCATGTACATAGTTTTGGACAGTCATTGAATTTGATACCTTTTAAATTTCATCATATTCTGTCTGAACATCAAAAGAAATCATAGATATTAAAAACTGTTGTACATGAACTATTGTCTATGCAAACCAGGAAAATGTCAAAATATTTAATAACGATAAAAATGTTTTACGTCTTTTATTAAACATTAAAAACATATTAATATTGAAGAAATAGAAAGAGAACTGTAATTATGAGCAACAACCAGGCTCATAAATGACTCTGGAATTGAGTTTTTAAAAATTGAGAAATCTCTGAATGAAGCTTCGGCTATTTTCATGGGAATAAATAAAGGTTTAAGCATCTTTGTGAATCAATCTGCCATAAAAACCTTGGGAGGAAAATATAAAACTACTGAAGTATTTTTCAAGTGCCCATTAACAATTAACGGATGCTAATGATTATTATATACTTGAGCATTCTTTAGTAAGATTAAAAAATGTGTAATTATCTTCGGCATAAATGATAGAGCGTCTATGGAGGAAGCATGAAACATGTGACGGCTTTGCCTGGGAAAATTTCTATTTGAAAGCATCTTTTTGGCAGGTTTGGCACTTTTGATCAGTGATGATCATTTTGTTAAAGACGAGTGGCAATTAAATATCTTTCAGAAATGAACAGCTTGTTGGTTTCAGTTGTGTAAGTGAGGGAAAACAACTTACAGCAACCCAATGAAAACTTTTGCATTGTTGTGGAAAATGCAAATAAAATGTTCAATTTACATATAGATGGCAGCATGTAGGTTATGGTTCATGTAAACTCAATTAACAAATTTCATACAACATGGTGTATGGGGAGAAAGCTTCAAGCTATCTTTTAATGAAATTATTCAGAATTTAAGAAATCAGTAAGATGTTTGCTGAAATCTTCTCTATGTTGTAGTATCTTGGCCCTATTAGCATCATGTACATGTAGTATGGCTTATCTGATGCATAAAAAATACAATTTCTCAGGAGCCCAACTGGCAGCCATACTTCAACCATTTAGCTATATCTCTGTGGATAAGTGGACTAGCCAACTGCAACTTGAAGATTCAAATCCCTCATGCTCAACTTCATTCATCTAAAGAAGAAAAAAAGAAACTAGCTGTTCCAATGAAATTAAAGCAAGTCAAATTTCTTATTTGAAAAAAAAATACTTATGTTTAAAAAAAGATGATTAAAGTGTTCTTTCTTTTGGCAAATTACAATTTATTTTTTTTTTGGTCAAATTACCCGGATCTAAAAATAAATCTTTAGAGGATTCTTTATAATGAGGATATGGTCTTGATACTTTTTGTTTGTTGGCTTCATACCCCCATGGTAACTCAAATGTATGTTAACTATTTTGAGACTTTGTTCTGAAAACATTTCTCTGAAACTGGTGTGGTTTACTGAAGGCTACATAAAATGAAAATCACATGTTTTGAACAGTGTCTTTCATTTAGTAAAGTTATATCACTGGGATTAATATTGCGAAATAAATTGCGATTATATAATAGAACACAAACAGATTTGTGTATTCATAATGCACACAGACTAGTAATTGCATTTAATGCACAAGTACTCTTTTGTATTTTGATATTAAACATGCATTTTCTTTACAATGCATGTATTTTAAAAAGAGGTTGTCAATTTCATGCTATTAGGGAAGTTTTTCACAGTTAATGAACAACTACATACAGTGTTTGTACTGAAAGGTCATCATGCATGTGTTGATACTGCTCTGTTGCTTCAAGGTCATTTCAAGGTTATCCCAAGATAAGGGTAAGGCTAATTCAGCCATAGCTGAGAAAATGAAAGTTCAATTTTCGTTCATTCATGGAACACTTTTAATGTGCAGCATCCTAGAAGTGCATCGTAGACATATTTATTCTTCCAAATATTAGTCTGGATAATTTACCAATTAGAGGTAGTGCTATGTACTGGAAGACATATTAAGCTACTTAGGACTTGAGGACCTGTTTAGATTTTATAACAGTGTGAGAGTGTTGAAGTACATACATTCTAGTTGTTTTTCATAGACTAGCTCTTTGGAAATCGAAAAGTAATTTCTGAAAGACCTTGTCAGTGATTGTTTTTTGTTATATCATGGAAGTACATATGTACCGGTATAATATAATTATAATACACAAGATTGTTTTTGTTATGGAGGGTTTAGGAATTTGGTAATGTTAACAGATCTTTAAAGGTCATTTAAGGTTGAAATCTGTACAATATTTAGAAATTGTTTATACTCTAAATCAGTTCTGTTCTAAGTGAGTTTGGTAAGAAGTTTGTTCAAGGTAGAGTGAGTCACTCAGTTACCTGTATCTGTAAAATTATATAGATCAAATATTACAAGAAAGTTAACAGATCGAATGCATGCTTCTTATCATTGCATTTCATTATAGCAAACCAGTACCATTACCTGAAAAGGGAAATAACTCATATGAAACTAGAGTTTGGTAATAACTTTCTGGAATCTCGTCAGTGTTCTCCCTAGGAGGTTTTGAAATAGAGGGAATTCTCTGAAAGGATGGTGGTCATGATTTCGAAGGAGTAATGGGACATATAAAGGAAACGTCAAGTTTTTTAAGGATTGGGGTTTTAGTCTCCACCATGCATAATCCCTCTAGGTAAAACACTTTCTTTAAAAGGATTTTTGTGTACATTGGAATTTTACGATTGATATCAGATCTTTAATTTCATCTGTTATAATCTTACCCAATTTCCTAGAGGGTGACATTTTTACAATATAATTTGCTCACAGCCCCTTCAATTCAAAATACTTATATGTGTAATTCCATACACGCAAATAGGTGTCTGGAGCTTTGCAAACCTTCAAAGTAGATTTCCCTCAAGGACATATTTTTCTAGAGGGAAACTTTTTGTAGAAATGTTGTATTTCATAATGAATTCTATATCACTTTTTTTAATGAATTATCACTGTTTGATATTTGTTTTTGTGATTGAATTGTCTTCAAATTAATCCATTCATTTATGAGGATATTAGCTAAAACAACCTGTCAGGTAGACAAGGCACTCTGTATTGTGTAAAGAATCAATGCTTTGACAACCAATTGTCAATTTTAACAAGACATACCACTAATTGCAATGAACTAAAAAAAAAATACAGTGAATTAGGGAAATAAACTGGAGATTTGACCTCCCTGTCAGAATACTTAGAGCCCCACCTGATGACAATGTCTGATGCTTGATGTGGCAACCTCAGTATATATTTTTAAGTGTTATAAGTTTAATGGTTTAGATAAATATTCTAAGATATATATTGTTTTAAGATTAGATTGGTGGGCTCAAGTTTCTTCTGAATTCCTGTGACATTTAATTTACATGTACATATATGCTGTAAATATTTTATAAATTTAAATTTCTGTGAGGTCCATTGATAAATCACTTTTGACTGGTTAACAGCATGGATGCATTTTTTTGAAAGCAAAAGATACATATTCCAGGTATAAATGAATAAAACGTGGAATATTTCCATAATGAATTGAAATCATATGGCGGTCAAAACTAGTTTTGACTTGAATTTTGCTGAGGTGATCATAAAATTAAGAGAATTTTGAAATATGAAAATTCATCTTTCTGCTCATCTTAATACACCTCATCAAGTTCTGAAAATAATCCACTGTATTTCAAAATATTAATTCTATACAAAATTCTAAATGTAAAGGGAACATGTAGAATAATAATGAAGGCTCAAGTGCAAGAAAACTGTCTGAATCAGATTTAATAACAGTACATAATATTTTCTCCATTTAAGTATGCCTTGTAATCAAGGTAGATTTTCAAGCTGCGAAGCTATTTAAGTTTCATTCCATATTCACACCATCTTGAAATTATTCTTTTACCAATTTCGGTTCTATTTGGTTGCCTATGATGTGGATTAAATTTGATTGGCTAGAATGAGATATAGAATTTAGAATGACTGGACAGGAGAAGATATTAAATTACAGTATGGGTATCCAAGACGATCAACAGTTATTGCTTCATATTGCATTTAGAGGTTAAACTTATATCATTAAGGATCAGATTTAGAATTTAACCTGACAAAGTCATGTGTCCTTGGTGAGGACCTTCAAAAAAAGTTTTGTTCACACTTAATAGGTAAAAAATCTGGTTTAAAATTATTAAGATGCCATAAAACATTTTTATAATGTAAATGAAGTAAACTCTCCCCTCATTTGAATAAAATCAAATTGATCAAGACTTTATCCTGCTGTTTTGCATGACAGCAAAGTATTATAGATTTACATAGTGTTTGATTTATAATATGGAAGATATGATAAATGACTGTTTGATATCTACACAGAGGTGTTGATTTCATTTATGAGATGCAGTGGAATGCAAGTGAAATTTGTAACCCTATGACTTTTGTTCATGATAAACATGATTACCCTGATCCATAACAACATGCTTACCCTGATCCTAACAAGATAGCAGTTCAGATGTTGTTAGTCATAAGCACTCTTTGTTTGTAAGTGTTTACAAGCAAATGGTTGGTTATTCTTAAAACCTTCTGCATAGATTTCTCATTTAAGATCTAAATTAACTCACAGTCAGACCTGCTTAAAAGGTGACCTCTATTTCATGAAAATCTGTCTAGTCAGGTCACTCTCGATCTTCTCGTCCTGCTGTTGTAATATCTATGCATTTGAAATTTGAGCCTCAATTTAAAGGTCACATGTCTTATAAGATCACTGATACTGAGGGAGACCCTGTTAAATATGCAGGTTTGACTGTATGTGCAAATTAGACAGCATCCCAGCAACACAAAATATCCAAACCTTTTCAAGAGCTTGACATACTATCCCTCTTGAACAATTAAGGAGCCACTGTTCATTCAATACAACAAGCTATAAATTGCCCTGAATTTTAAAGAGCTGTAAATAAATTTAACTTTCACACCAGGCAAGTACCTTGAGGAGTACCACATGACTATTCAAAACGTTGATGATGTCACGGTCACATGACAAAATTATGTCTATGAGCCGATAGACAAAAACTTTGTATCCAGGGCTTATGGTCATAGAACTTAACTGAGTGCTCTGAGTACAAAATTTGTGCTGGAAACACCAAATCCAGTATTTCTAGGGGTTAATTCTGAGACTTGAGTACCATAATTGTTCTTGAAATTTTTATGACAGCAAGGCCTGCCCGTCAAACCTTAAGTATACAATATAAAAAGTGAAAAATTTCCAATCAATCATTGTTATTGAACCATAGAATTTTGTAAAATGGTGCAAAACTACCACTGCAACAGGTGATTTGATTATGGGAAGGGGGACCACCAGCCTTATTTTAGCATGTAATTTGTTTACAGGAAGGGGGTAGGTACAACACTTCCATACCTCTAGAATGTAAAATTAAATTTCAGACATGAGAAAAGCTGTTCATGAATTTCGTGGATCCTAAGGAATTTTCCAGTGTCTTAATGTACATGTCAGAGACATTTAAAACATAGGTAGTTTTCTTAAATGTCATCTAAAAATTATAAATTAAAAAATTTTAATACATCATAATTGTGGTACACAGCTGACACAAAAACTAAGTACTAATGTAAATAAAAAATATAAAATAGAAACTAAATTTTTATAGAGACATAGTTCACGAAATGTAGGTTAATATAGCTTTCTAACTGCATTTTTACATAAATATTTACATATTACTGTTGAAATGTAGATTTTGGTGACCATGGTGACTAGTTTTACTAACATTTTTTACATTTTCTTTCTTTTCAGAGGGTTTGGTTTTGTAACGTTTCAGAATCCGGATGATGTAGACAAGGTGCTAAAAGCATGCCCACACGAATTAGATAACAAAGTGGTATGGTATTTTCTACTTACTTTTTGCATGTTTCTTTCATCAATTTATTCGGACCTGACCATTGTCCAATTTGTTGTATCTGTCATCTATCCTACATGTTGTGTAACTAGCTGGAATAAGTATCTTGTTTAGCATAGGCATTCCATATAAGCCTGCAAAGCATTTAAACACAAAGAAAATTAATATGGATGGTTTTGTTTTTAAATTTTAATCAATGGTATGAAAAATATGAATATTATCAAATCAAAACTTGATATGAAGACCAAAATTAAGCGTAAAGTAACTGTGTGTTTTCCAGCATACTACACCTTAAAAAAATGGTCATGGTCTTTGATTATTTACAATGTTCCAAATTGCCACATTTTGTGATTTTTTTCTAATGAGTTATACCATGAAGTAAAACATGTCTTATAATTATAATATAAACGTATATATCTAATTGGAGATCTATTAAAAAAACACACACACTAATTTATCAGTGTTGTACAGACAGGAAGTGCATCATGCAAAAAATTATATATTCTTGTATTTCATTAACAATTTAACAAAATGTAATAGGATAGTAACAAATGACGAAAGGTAAGAGCCGATTAATTACATCATAATTTGAAATGCACAACTTATGTAAATTGGGACAATTTAGCATACTTGTGTTGTCTCATTATGTCATTTCACCAAATCTATTATCATTATAATTAGGTAAAAGATTTAAGATAACATAATGTTTGGCTAGGTTAACACTTAACATGGGGTACATAGATTATTTTTGACAAATGATTGCGTTACATGTTTTGACCAGAAGGCAGTTAAGAACCCTTTGTGTAAATTTTGTCACCAATGTTGTAAAAATGCCTTAAAATTCGCTAAAAGTTCAAACATCAGGTTTTACATCAATACACTTTTATTTATATAAGATATTAGTGTTGGTTTTGATTAGACCATACATTTTAAAAGTACGAAGGTTTATATTATGTATACATGTAATTATAATAAAATTTAAAGTAAGAGTTGACACACAGGACCGTTTTTTTTAATCAGAAGAGGGAATATGTATGCAATTTATGTTTCAAAAAAATCTGAAACATTTTTTGGTATCATATTTATTGGTTCATTTTGTGAAATAGAGTTATCTCCCATTATGGCATGGTGTAAAATGTGTACTGGGCAAACAAGAGTGGTGTAACATGATTCATTATGGTAATAAAGATGTTACAATTCCCTGTCAAATCTTGACAGATATACTTGTAATATTCATATTTTATTGAAGTCGGAAATGTCCTGAAAATTGTCAAATTATGTGTTTACAAAAGTTGGTTCAAAGTATAAAGATGTGATGTAGCAATAAAAGATTCTTTAGTATAAATATTATATTTTATTACCTAAAATTCTTTTTCAAAACAGTTCTTATATAAATGGAAAAAGTAATGTAAATGGGACTTTGTGACAAATTTTTTTAAGTTGGAATTTTTTTGTAACACTACTGATTTAAAATTTGATAAATGAAAAGCTGGCATTTTGTTTATATATATATATAGGTTTAAAAACCTATTTTCATTACAGTTTTGTAAAAAAAAAAATTATTGATGATTATATCTTTAACTTGGCTATGAAAAAAATCCAGATCAATGGTCTTCGTTTTTGTGCATTTTATATAATTTTCAAAAATTTAACAGTTTCCCCGATTCCAGTCTTAAAAGCATTTAATTTACGCCAGCGGAAGCCATGTGGGTTGGATCAATTTCAGGTTTATACTGATTTGAATTTTTGTTTACACTTTTCCGAAATTGCATTTCATGATAGGGTAGGGGGTAAATTAATTGCTTGTAAACAATGGTCAGAGTTTGAAATAAATTCGACAAGATTATTCTCACTCATTGTGCTTTTGTTTGCTGAACACTTACATGTTAAAATTATGAGGTTTTATTCCAATTTACGAAAATCCACTTTTTGTCAACATTTCTGATCCCTGTTTGCCTGCTTTGTTTAGAAAGGCTTTTATACAACGTCTGCTAATGACAGTCACTATCTGATAGACCAAAATAGATTTTTATACAATTTTCCAACTGTTACCGACAGAAAAGGATGCACGCCTTTATTTCGATCCACTAGGCTAATGTTTACTTATACATTTAAAAATTTGATGGGAAAAAGCAGTGTTATATCACATATGTTCCATTGTTAGCATATAACGATCCGTTTAAAAAGTTCAATACATTTTATAATGTCCAAACAATTCATCTGTGTGTAGAGTGACGTCGACTCTTCAAATCTTCAGAATTCACGATTTCTAATTGGTTCACAGTCAATTTTCACAGCCTGGTGTCTATATAGAAAGTTAATATTAAACTAAACAGTTATTTCAACTTGACTCACTTAGATATCTTTATACATACACAGACCTTGCAGAAGTGGGTCTCGCTGTTAAACACAACATCGGCTTTCTTCGTGTTCACTGCAAGCTGAGTTTTCCAGACAGAGCAACGTTTGGCTACTACAGTACACCAGAAAGTTCTCTGCAACTGTGTACATTTACAGATTTGATCACAAAACGTGAAGGGAAGAATTTGACGTGTCCACTCTTAGCTGTCAGAGGACCATAAACTTGTTGATTGACAAAGACATATTGTTTCTACAATTTTATTGTTACTTTTCTTGTTATATTTACCTTGGACTATCTAGACATTACCATAAGTCTTGTCTATTATTGTGTGTTTAGATTTCTCATCGAAAAAAACAAAAAATGGCAACAGTGGATTCTAACAATCTCTGGTATCTCTATCCACAGGTTGACCCTAAAGTTGCATTCCCAAGAAAAGCACAGCCAAAGGTTAGTATTTCAGTATTTATTTTCAAAATTTTTTTTTCATGTGTATCCATAGTTTTTGCATCCCACAGGAACAAGAAATGTTTGTATACTATATATAAGTATTGAATGTATTCCATCAGCTATTTTAAGACATTCAGAGTACATTGAGTATCTATAAATTTTTTCACGATTTACTGAAATAAGTACATTCTTACTACAACAAATATTGTTATGGCTACATTGTAAGGCTCATTTAAATTATTGGTTATCTTTTTTTTCTCAAAATATAGTAAGTAATTTTCACATGTTCTGTTTGTTTTTTTGTGGTAATTGATAGATGACTCTCATTCATATTAAAGATAGTCTGAGGAGAGAGAGGGGGGGAGGGCTTTTAACATAGCAGTCAGTTGATGGCCCTGACATATCATGCTCCCTTTGTCCAGTCTGAACCAGTTCTATCAAGTCAGGGCTTCAGGCTACCATAGTTTAATTTTACATGCAGATATTTTTTGTGCTGGTCTTTGGCATACATGTGTTCACATGTTTATACAACTTTATTAATTGTATTGCATCGAGGAACACTTAAGTCAAGATTTATATACTTTCTATAACAAAAATGTAGGAAAGTTCTGTACTGGATTAGATATTTGTGCACTTCAAAATTAAATGTACTTCATCATCCACATCGCTTAAAAGAGTCAGTTAAAAGGTTTTGAATTTAACATCTGGAAATGAAATTTTGCATTAAATATTTATCAACGGACATTATTAATTATGGTAATATGTTTTCATCTAGTTGATAAAGCTTAAAATTTTATAAGCAACTAAAAACAATTCCGGTAATTCTAGAAATATTATATAATAAATTAGAAAAAGATTAATAATGTTTTCCATTAACCTATTACAAGGTGCATTAAGGCGTGTTATATAAAGTAGGAAAACCTAAACACTTTAATTCATTCTAATTGGAAATTATACATCAATTGCTCTTTTAAATTGCAGAAAACTTGTTTATAAAATGAAAGAAATTACGGATGAATGAATGCAAGGCAATGCAATTGTTGAAAATATACTAGATATATCCCTGAAGACATTGAAAAAAAATTCAGTAGAATCAAATATCTTAATAGTAATACTGAAAAATTTAAATAGAACAGTGACAAAGTGGTGTTCTGCTTTGATCATTGGACCCACAGTGTTCAATTAAGCACATCCAGAGAGAGATTTTTAGATATCTGAGGCACATTACTAAATAACCCAAAATATTTTTGGTAAAAAATAATTTAAATATGTATAACCTTGTGGGAATAGTAATTTTCAAATTTCAGTATTTGTATTATATGTTTATATAAATAAAAAAACACTTTGTGTTCTGGACTGTGCTAAAATAAAATAAAAATTGTAGTATTAAATGCAATATTTTCTGTATACAGTGTGTTTAGCTAGACACATATCCTTATAGTAAAATGATGCTGAAATTACAAAAAAGCTTGCCTAAGGCCTGACCAGTGCTTTTGAAATTTTTCTAACAAAACAATATGAATACCATCTTGTATATATTGCAAAGTAAGTTAATTACAAAACATAATGTAAGATAAACATTAAAATATTGTAGCGTTTTGTGACTTCAGAGTCCTAGCAGTTTTATTTCTCGTCAGAAAACCCAGTATACACCCCATTTTCTTAAAACATTAATTTTAATGAATATGACATTTTTCAAGCCATTACTGAGTATTATTACAAATTACGCATTAATTATGGAATCTTCATATTGAATAATTGGAGAATGATTCTATATCAGATTAAAACTGAAGCCCTTGTGAAATGAATATCTGAATAAGCATGCAGCTCCATATCGGGAGTATCAATTTCATATCGATAATTGGAAAATTGTTTTTTACAACTATTATACAGGTTTTGTAAATTCAATTCTTTTAAAACTGACTGATATCGATAATTCAGATAAAATTGACTTTCTCGGAAAAAATGTTGATACAGGAGTATTTGGGTTTAAATTATGCAACCAGATTGGAATTCTAAAATTTGTGATTAACTAGGTACAATATGTCACCTGGGTGACAGAATAAAGTGCAAGCTTTACAGAGGTGGCTTTTGAAACATATAATCTAAGCTAGGTTAAAAAAGGGGGAGGAGTGTGGGCAAATAAAACTTGGTTAACCCAGCCATATTTTGTTCCTGTACCAAGTGGTGTATTTGCTCTAAGGTATTGTTTGTTGTTGTTTTATCTTTGTTTGTGTGTATGCCAATTTCCTCAAAGGAGTCCATTGTTTGTTGTCATTGTGGTCTGTTTCATCTGTCTAATATCTTGGTATTTCCTTTTATCCTTTTTATGAACCATGTTATACTATGCAATGATAAACATATATACAGCTCTCATAGCATTCTATTTTGTCATCTTACAAATCTTTTTAAATGTAGGTAAAACAGAATAGAAATTTTAGAATTTTGACATTTTTCATACCAATTCCTTATATAACCCTAGAATTTTGTAATTTTGTCATATTTCAAATCTTTCGAAATGCAGGGAAAACAGACATTTGAAATTGCAGAATTTTCACAAAATCTAGTTTTAGGATAATTTGCTTGTGAAAACCAAACTATTCAATGAAATGTTTAGGTCAATGCTTAAGGGGGCTTTGACTATCTTTGACAATAAAAGAATACTATAAGAGAAAAGTGTTAAGCTGTTTAGAGGATTACAACCTCCAGTTTGTTTTACTTGGAATCAGTATTGACCGTCATTGATGTAACTTTGTCATGCAAGTCTTAAATACAAGATATATATATTTTTTTTTTATTGCCGCCAGGAAATCGATTGATGGCCCTAAGACAACTATTCAGATACTGTAGTCAAAATACCAGCATGAATTTTTCCCATTGAATGATTTCAATATAGGATCTAAACGAAAATCATTTAAACATTTCCCTTATTTTCAATTTAGGATTTACTTTAAAAATTGAGTTTCGTAACGGCAGAATCCTGAGCTATTGTCCTCACTGGTCTATAAAATCTAATCTTCTTTCTTTGCATTAAGACGCCTCTGTCTTCATCAGTCGGCTTTATAGAGTGCCATCCAGTTACGTTAAAATCCAATAGAAATTCCTTCATGTCAGTTCATCAAAGTGAGAGAAAAAATCATTTGAAAACCATAAATTGACGTAAATGTGAGTTTGTTGGCGATGTTTAATCAACTAGAATATATAAATGTTATAAAAAGGTTTCTTTCTAACTAAAGCTTTGAATGTTTACGGAAAAATCAATCAGTAAATGTTCCTGAAAACTTGACTGTAAGAAAAACACATCATTTATTAGTTTCCATCAAATCCTACATACCTGTTAAACAATGTTCTCTTGTTTTCTTTGTTTTTAAGTACTGTGAATAGTCGTTGACATTTGAAATGTCCTCTGTGAAATTTGTTTCATGTTTATCTGCACTGAAACAGAACAGCAGAGTCACTGAATGCATCAAAAGATGAATGCAGTAGATTTGATAGACTGCATAGCTTCAGGGCTTCAAGTTTTCTTTTGATAATGAAAGGTCCTGAACCATTTGAATTTTACAATTTAAGAAAGTCAAAGGTCATGTATGTATAAAGCATCAGTATGAACAATTGGAGGTTCTTGACTTTTGTGATTCAAAAATAAAAAATCCCTTCCCAAAAAAGACAGGTCCAGGTATCGATCCACTCTGATTTACACCCCTATGGTTTTACCCAAATGAGAACACAAAGGGTTGGGTATCTGGAATACATTTTTGTTTTTCTATAACAATCTTTTTGATTTCTAAATGTAGAAAAATTATTTGCTACTGTTTATCAGCTTGAAAATGGAATTTTCCTTCCTGGAAAAACTTAGAAGGATGATAACTTCACTGTCTCAATATGAATAGGTAAAATGTCACTTGCTTACAAATCTATTCAAATAGTCAATGATGACATGAAAGATGGTGGAAATATTCAAACATTAATTTCACATTCTGTGAAGAATAGAAAAGTTATTGTTCCAATAACAGTTGTATTCAAATCTTTAATTCATGATTTGATTCAATCCATTTCATCTTGTGTGAAAGAAAATTTGATTAACATTTTTATCGATAGATTTAGCTCTCTATAGAAAAAAAACAACATATTTTTTATGTAAATGAATCTGAATAAAGACATTGTGTGTTCTGAAGTTCAGGGCAGATGTGTCCGTGTGTCCGAGGATACAACGCTCATAAATGAAATAGACAAAGCCTTTGAGCTCGCCAAATGATCACAATAGTTGGAAGGTCAAATATTCATTAAATCAGCTACAAGATTCATCTGTAGGACGGAAGGCTTTGAAACGTTTGCATATGACCATCAGGCTTAAAAAATCAATGTCGGATAGTTATGCATTGTAGCCATTCAATAGAATGTTGTTCTTGAACTAACAGAAAAGTGTTGTGGCTGTTCTGTTGGAATGAATTGGACTTTCAATTAAATCAACCTGCCTATATAAAAGATCAATAATATTGCTAAGTCGTTTTGGTTGTATATTTCATTTCTTCTGTTTTCAGACTTACAAGGGCTGAAAATTCCTTCCGTTCTAAGCACATCACTGCAGACGGAAAGAAAATATGTTTGTCCTGGGGATTAAACTTGGATGTAATGATAAGAATTAATCTTTTCAGATGAATATATTGAGAGTTTTTGTTTAAATGTCCAAGTGTACCTACATGGTATATTGTAGGTAAATTAATATCCGCATATTTATCATACATGTGTCATACAGATATGGATTTCATTACAAAAACAAACATCATTTATTACTCCAGCAATATTGATTTCAAATTTTACGTAAAATTAGCAATTATAATTTTAATATTGTTTGAAATAAGATGTATTTTCCAATATGTGTAACGAATTTGTCACAATTGGATTTATATGAATAGGGATGTTGAAAAATTGATAAATGTTTTAAAGATCTCAGCCATATATAGATCATGATTAATATAAAAATTTTCAGATATTGGCTTTTTTTTTTAATATATAATACATGTATTTGTTTCTGACACTTAGAGTAGACATTACAGAATTGCCAAATACCTTCTTGATCACAGACAAGTTTAATTTTCAATAACAGACTTTAGAATGATTTCTGGAGAGTCTTCAGTTATAAGATTTTTAGTATATACTGGATGACATTCTTTGAATTATGACAAGTAAAAAGCAACAATGACATGATTTTGACTGTGGTTGAACCAGGATTTAAAAAAGAATAGAGCTGAAATTTTTTCATTGATTGCTCTCTAATATGAAAGACCTCAATACAATGGCAGAAGTATGGATACTGTTAAGGCAGTTTATTTTTTTTGATGAATTTAAATTTCCTGTTTTTTAACCAATCCTGTCTGTGAGGTTTATTTATCACATTTTACTTATACCTGATCAGATTCTCAGATATTCTTTAAAGATCCATTTTATTCAAGGGAGCAATTTCACTATTAAATCTTATTCATGAAATTCTCAACAAATTTCTCAATATGCAGTTTCTCACTATAACATCTTCATGTTCAAAAATCAAAGTAAAAGCCATTAATTCTTATGCATTCGTTGCACTCTTTTGGATTAATATGTACCTTTTTTCAGAGTCATTAAATGTTTTCCTTTCCAGTAAACTGTTAACTTAACTACCTTTATAGTAGTACTCTAAAAAAAAAATCTAGCTCTCACCATCTGTTTAAAATTTGAAATGCAAAGCAAATTATATCCCCCTCCCTGTAGCTGGCATTTGTCTCAAACCTCTGCTTGGAAGAACAAGTATTAAATGATGCAATAAATCTATTCATAGCCATTGGGCTTTTGGTTGTGACACTAATAGTGCAGTAAGCCCAGGATAAAAGAAGGATTTTATTCTATAGAACATATTGATGGCATTAATTAGCAGCATAGCAGTACAAGATCTTTTAGTTTTATTTGAAAGCAGTTGGCTGTATTTAATCAGTTTTACTTACAGCAGTTCTTATTCCTAGCCTCTCTGACAGTTAGGAATTGACGAAAGGAAGGATTAAATCTTGCTGATGAATCGAAAAAAAGATTAAAAGAAAGATTACATTGATTGTAGATGAAGGTGAAAGAGGTTCAAAAAGAGATACAATATAAAATAGAACCGACAAGGAATACTAATTACAAATGTTTTATCATCCTGTAAATTTTCATGATAACAGAACATTTAAAGTCATTTTGGCAAAATTATTTTTGATATTGATGCCTTTATAATGAAAAAAGGCTTGGGATATAGGGACCCCCTTTTTTTTTTTACTTGAGATTAATTTACTATTTGGGGTTTAAATTTTTTGTGGATTAAGTAAAAATTGTATTTCTGTTGATATTCTATTTCATGGTTTTGCCAAAGTCTGCATATAGAAAATTGTCAATACATTAAACATCTAAATTTGTGGTTCATGTGTGCATACACACGAAATCAACGAATTGGTATCCCACGCACAATTCACTAAAAGAAAAACGATAATTCCTCTTTTTGTGCAACATGGATTCCCTTTTCTTAAAAACAGAGATTTGTTTCATTCTTTGATAACATTCTTTTTTAAATTAATAGCTTTACTAACTGTTTAATAAAAATAACATCTCTACTTGTTCAAGTAAATGAAACTTTAGACTAAAATGGAGATATTAAATTCTGGACAGGACTTTTGTGTGTTATATAAATATACATAATTATAACTATGTGCCTGACTGCCTGAACTAATAGTATAATATTCTTAAAGAATCAATATTTAGCCTCTGGTGAAAAGTTAGAATATTTAGTTGGTATTATTATTGAATTTTTCAAGAAAAAAAATTTACAAATGAAAAACTCACCATGCTAATTTTGAACAGGTTTTTAATAATGGCTTACCTTTGGTGATGAAATAAAGGAAATAGCCCAAATGTTGACAGAAAGTAAGTAAATATTGAAAGTAAACGTTGAGGTCGATTTGAAAAAGGGAGGTAAACAAAAAGCAGGGTAAATATTGTCCCAATTGTTTACACAATTTCAATGAGAGAAGGAGCTAAAAGCTTTTGACGCTTTATTTTGTTTCTTTGTGTATTATTGTTTACATTTATTCCAAACTTCTCAAAAGAAAATTTGTTCACAGGTTCCTTGCTTTTGTGGAAAGTTTGATCCAAATAAGGCAGACGTTGGTTTTCCCAGGATCTTGGTCCAGAAAGTGTTTGTGAATAAATTACATTTAAAACCGTGTTAAAATTGCCATGGTAATGATAAATTTTTAGAGTCTAATAAAAAAGAATTAATTTGTAAGCAAATTGAAGTGTTTTTTGGAAAGGAATTAAATATTTTGTAGAAGTGCAAATGGTGTCCTAGAAACTGCACACCATTACTTTATTAAACACACAAAACTTTATAACTGCAATAATATTTCACTTCAAATTAAACTTTAAAGACTTTACATAAGATATAAAACTATATACATACCACTTCACACTTCTGGTGCAAATATACAATTCTTGATAAGAAGTTTCTCCTCCTTTTTGAGAGAAGATTGCGGTCTACTTTATGCACAGAAGGAGCAAAAAATGTATATATGCATATGTATTAAATTGGCTTAGTTCATACTTGAATTAAAACTTTCATATCTTTCATAAGTTTTAAATTCTTTTAACAGTGTTATGTAAAGACATTTTAGGAAATTCTGAGTACTATATTCATTTCATTGATCTTTTTGAGATTCTATTGCAGATTTTGTCCACTGATTCCCCAAAAGTTTCTTGTTCAGGAATTTTGATTCAGGTCTTTTTTCTCCCTCCAACTCCTTATTTTAAATCCCTTTTGTCTGGGTATAATTTTTAATAGATGAGATATGATTCACATTGTACAACCTTTGTCCTTGAAATTTGTTTCTTTTTTTTAGGGTTGCAAAATGGCTATTTTATTCTCATGTTTATTTTGGTTGTCATCTGATATAGAAGTTACAGTTTATTATTAAGTTGTAGGGATATTTGAATGGTATTTATTACGATGGTCCTGTTACAGTGATGACCTCGTCGACAAGGGTTCCCCCAATTAACGGCAATTTAAAAGTTGTCAACAAAAGAATGTGTGTTAGGTGAATATCATGTTAGAATCTTATTAAATACAAAACTGAAAGAAATTGGCTCAGTAAAATTTGAAAAAAAAGTTTCAAATTGGGCCAATTATAAACTCGAAAACAATTGGCTGGCCTTACTGAAACAAATCTTTTTAATTTAAGAACTGAAAAACTTTCTGTTTTTCCTCTAAATAAAATGTTTTGGTAATTACCCTAATCAACATAGCATAAGGCAATTTATATCGTTTGTTCTCGTAATTATTCGGTTTTCTAATAACACCAAAAATCCTTCATTATCTTTGTCATCCCTATTGCATGGTTTGTCATCTCTATTGAAATCGACGAGTAATTATTTTTCGTGTACAAGCACTTCAGTATTCATAAGTTAATAACAAGGGGTATTTATAAAATGTTTGCTCAAATCATATGTTTACACAACTATTGTCGGGTTGATCGAATACAAGATCAGTTCTAGCTTGTACCAGCGACATTATTCTTGTAGACTTTGAAAGGAAGGGCAGGATTTTTTATACCATAGTTTTAGTGTTTTGTGATTTTTATCCCTGGGAGTAATATTTAGTCGTAGTGAAACATGAATTTGACACAAGCCATTGCTACTCCAATGCCAGTCACACCAATGCAACCAAAGGTCAGTAAATTAAAGAATTTAAATAAAAAAAAAAAATTTAATAACTTTTTTAAATGCAGACATGACACACAGATTTGAGTTAAATCTTTATTCAGTTAAAGTATAAGTAACCAAAATGTTTGACATGTATTCAAATTAGCTAAAGAATTGATTCTTTGAAAAAAAGTTTCAAATTCAAAAGATAGATTTTAAATTCAAATTTATAAAAGCTTGAAGAAGATCAGTACTGAAGAAGTGCTTAAGACATTCAGTTAAGTTCCACTTTTTCTTGGAAAAAGGAAATTTGATTCAAGTAAAAATCAGATTTATTAAGACTTTTGACATTGAGGATCGATCAAGGTTTTCTGAATATAGATATCAGTGAATCATCATGTGCATATATGCAGAAGTATTAAAATAGACGTTTTATATCGCCCATCACCACTTGTCTAAGAAATCAAGTATACCCAAGACAGTTTGACATTAAAGATGAAACTAAAAAAAGTTGGAAAAAATAGATCAGCTTAGCTACAGTTTAGTGGGAGTATAGTACAAAGGGATTATAGTACAAAGAAATATATGCTTTTATAACTCTTTAAGTTGCTGCAGTCTTTATGATTTTTAATTAACCTCACTCAGGTTGGAGAATTTGACCTTTCAACAATATTTTCATAATGGAGAAAATGTATTGCCACTTTTTCAATTAATTGAGATCACATTGATGGCAATTTTTTCAACTTATATTTTATGGAAGGGGTTTTATTTGAAACATACAATACAAAAACCACATAAAATATATTTTTATAACTCACTCATGATGTCATTCTGTGCTGGTGGCCTACAAATTTTATAGGACCACTATTAAAAATCTGAATATATTTTTATGTCATATGTTTAATTGGTGAGGAGAACAGTGATCTATATACATAGTTGAAAGGAATACATGGTTATTGCAATTTTTCCATCAAAATTATAATACTGGTTACTATATTATATTACCAACAAGAAACAGTTTTGCTGGTAATTAACAATACTGATATAATATTCATGACACTTAGAGTCAATGGATTTTAGCAGTTTGGTAAAGTGAGGCCAAAGTTTGGGGATAATGAGTTTTATATTGACAAAAAAACAGGATCTAAACTTATAATAAATAAATGAGATAATTATTGATGATCTTGATGATAGGGATTTAGTTGCAGTGTAGGTAAATTTGTCAATAATCTTTTTTTATTTTTTATGCCTATCTATCATTTTCTGTACTCATGTGAAATAATTGTTTCTTTTACTCGAAACTTGTGTTTGTGTTTTTTACTTTGGTAGAAAATTTTCAGTCGAAGCTGCTTCATTTATTAGTTCAGCTCCATAATTCATTATTTGTAATTAATAAACCAATTACAGTGAATCACTGTTTTTACGTAGGAGGGACTACTAACTTAGAAACTTTTATGTTTCGTTTGAAACTATTTTTTGAAGTGTTGAAATAACATTTAGTGAAAAAAAGATACAACTTCCACTGTGATAACTTCCAACTCGGGGACCCATTTCACAGATAAACTTACGAGAAAAAATACAAGAGCTCCAGAACTACTTGAGGTGTATTTAGAAAGTTTGATTAACATTCTACACCTGTGTCTGTTTTTTTTTAAACTTTATACTTTTTTCAGTCCATTTTAAACATTTTTCTTATTCTGTAATGAAAAACAAAAGTTTTGATCTTGGCCTGTATCTTTTTGCCTGACTTGTTCAGACATTTGTCCCGAGGAGAATTAATGTTGGGGTCAGTCATCTTTATCGATCTGTACTGGTAAAATTCTTCCAAGCTGATATCTATCTTGCATATTAAGTCTGTTTTAACTGTCAAGGTCAAGAAAAGTATCTCATACAGAGTTATATTCTCTTTACACAAATGTATTATTAATTCCCCAATAAAATGCTTGGACAAACTTGATTTAGAATATGATATTGTGGTACATTCTTATAAAGATAGAGAAATTCAAGATTTACCTATGACTGTTATGAGGAGATGTAAAAATGAATTTGAAATAATTCCACGCCTCCACGGTTTGATATGTGTAGACTAAGAGCTGCACCATAAGTTCAAATTGTTTGATTAAAACAAGTTTTTCCAAGCTGGACTGTTTAAAATTATAATTATTCTTGGTGGGAAAAAGCCTATAGGATTTGTTGTTCTTTAAACAGTGCCCCATGAGAAAAGAGTTTGAATATTCCAGAATTGGTTTGAAAAATCTTTTTTAAACATGTCAAGCAATTTTGTCTGCATGAGATCTGTGTGGCTATGCTGGATTACGTTTCAACAAGTTTGATCTTTTAAGCCGAATTTTACTTTCCATTTTGAAAGCGTTCAAACATTTATTTGTTTTCCATCATGAAGACTCTTGTTGATAATCTCTCATGTCAATATTGGAAGTGATGGAAGACTATATATGACAGTTTTAACCTCGAGAATCAATTATCTCTGAACAGGTCGCCATCGTCATGAGAGAGAACTCTTAGAGATATTTTACCGAATCTTTCATAAGATATCGACTACCTGTCAGATAGATTTGTATTCACTAAAAACATCTATCCTCAAACAAATTGAATATCCCGTAATATTTGTATTCATGAACTGCAACTTAATCCATGGGCATCAGAGAATTCTGAGAGAATTAAGGTTAATTTTACTCATTTTTGTAGGAAAACTATGCGATAAAGAGGGGTTTTGAATCGATCAATTGTGACATAAGTGACAATTTTAGAGAAAAACGTCTTGTTAACAATTTCCAAGGTTTTCACAGTTTTGTATTATTAGATAATAGGAGAAGACGGAAAATTTGGTAAATTGTGTTTCTGTCAAATTCAGTTAAAAACAAGATTCATTATTGAGCTCTGCTAGCAACAAGTGGGAGGTAGAATTCAATTGTATAGACTTGGTATTTATTTCTGCCTGGTTTTAATCCATTAATACTTTTGAAGACTTCCAGTTTTAAAATAAAATTATCAAAAATGAAACATCAGAATCAATCCAGTTTGAGCCAGCTTTGGATAATTAATAAATAATTTTCGTTCATGACTTTGGTCAGTAGTAAGTAGTTCATAACAGTGATGAATTATATAGAATGCACTGTATTTAATGACTAGTTAAAGTTAAGATGAGTAGTTACTGGGTTCTTTTTGTCTATGAAAAATAGACTGAATGAAAAATAGACTGTTTTTACTTTGTCCTGAAATAATTATTTTATAAACTTGGGTTGATGTTACAATGTCACTGCCCTAATTGCCCATCGCTGCGACAGGACACGACAACAAAGACATTCTTTATAGAAGGATCAGTTGCTTGGATAAAAAGGCTATTTATTTTCCTGAAGAAAAGTAAACTTGTCAAATCCTAATGAATATGTAAAACATTTAAGTGATCAAGTTTGACATTTTGGGAAAATTAGTTGGTGACGGTAAAGTTAATTTTTCCTCTATATGATCTTAAAAGGCAACATTGTTAACATATGACTGTAGTCCTTGATGTTAATATTATAAAAAACACAGAGTTAAAGATGAAGGTAACGTTGATAGTAATGGTTTTTTGGACCAAGGACAACATATGTGCTGTGGACTTTATAAGTTGTTTAACCAAGGATATTACATTTATTTTGGGACATCTCTGTGTTTTTCCTTGATCTTTTTGTAATTTAATCCAGTAAAAGGCAAACACAGTTAATAAATATAATTTTGATAAAGAACAGCTTGGCATTTTATAATGTATAGGAATTTATTCATAAATATTCCCATAGACTGGTCTCTTCTATAATTTTCAAATAAGTACTGTCAACACTTAGATTGTGTCAGTTTGACCCCCTCCCCCTTGTTGCATGTTGACGCCAATCTTTTTATTGACTAGTTGTGCCAGTTGTCTTTCAAAAAAGTCAGTGGTTCTCTGCTCTTTGGTCAGGTTGTTATCTCTTTGACATATTCCCCATTTCCATTCTCCGTTTTAATTTTAGTTGTTCTGTCTGGGTACTACAGCTTCCTCCTCTAATACAAACTGACCACTATAATATAGGCAAGACTGGCTAGAAGTGAGGTTAACCACAGGTGAATATAAATCAGCCATCAATTGTCAAATTAATACTCCACAAATGATAATTAAATTCCACAGTAAATTTATAATTAGAAAATATATAACTTGCATATATACTTGCCTTTTGGGATTATGTAGTCACTTTTTTACAGAGGCTTTGAAGATATATATGGTCTGTCAGTTATGCTTGTTCATCAATAATGTTAAAGAGTTTGAGGCATTTTTTGTGAGTCTTCAGAAATTTGTACAACTAACACCACATATTGTGATAAAGCCTAGGAAATTAATTTTTTCCTTCTCACATAGAATTATAAAATTCATTTCAGAAATAGACTTTACAATTATTGATCTTAAACTTCTCCTCTTCAGGAGAATTTTATGGAGGATAAAAAGTCTTAAACATCCTTTAATGAGTTACAAATTTCCTAACAGAATAAAAGCTCACTCATTAATCAAGGTAATTACATGCGATTTGGAAGGTATAAAAATTTTAATACTTTTTTCTTAACTGTGATTCTCCTTGATATATATAGATACATGCTTGTACATTTATAAGTCAACAAATTCTTTTAATTTCGGCAATTAAAGTCACCTGCCAAAAAATTTTCAGTGCATTTTTCTACAATTTTGTAAAACTTTGGTTCTTTTCCCTTTAGACGCCATTATTTCACGTTATAGTCATGTTATGTGTTAAAAATCACCGCCTATAATTATTGTTAAAGTCACAACACTTTTGTTTGAACGTGTTTTGATGTGATATTTATCTAAACATGCAACGACTGAATGCCTTTTGTGAAAAAAAAAACCCAGCGCAAATATATAATATTATATCAAACAAATCTATAAACTTTCATTTTTAATTTAAATATTCCATTTCCAATTTAGAATGTCTTGTTAGCTATCTATGGACCACACATTACAAATTGGAAACACTTCAAAATAGAGAAAGTGAAATTGGACTCCGTTGATCGTAAGATTTGTAAATTTAACCATTTGGTTTTAAGTAAATTTAACTAGCTATACATGTATACGAGAACCGTAATGATATCAGTATATATTTATTTTGCTTCAAACAGCCCCAAAAGTGTGAAATTATGTCTAACTTATTTTGGGACAATGTAAATGATGTAAATGATGTCATTTTATTGGGACCAAAAGGTGTAAATTGTTGAGTTAAAAATATTTTATTGTTGCTCAATAGTATGATATATGGTCAACATACTTTAAGTGGTTATAGTAAGTGGTCAGTGATAAGGGGTGACCTGTGGTTAATATTTGATTAGGTATGGGGCAGAGATGAAATTATTTTTATTGTAAAATCATTTGATTCTAATTTCATATTAAAATATTACGGAAGACATCAATGCTTGTGCTAGTTTTAAAACATGTTACGCTATTGGAGTCTAATAAGTCACCCTTTTTTGGGCCCCAGATAAGTCAAAAGATTTTCACACTTCCAAGTCTACTTTCCTAAGTAAATATTATGCTCACATAAAATCAGGAAGGGTAGAGATTTTATATGGGGCCTTCTTATCATCCAGTGAGATAAAAATATTTGTTAATATAACCTTGTTGATCTGGATTGGCGAGATTGGGTACCTGTGCACTTCATGCAAATGTATTCACATGTATATGTTAGATTTAGATAACAAAATAAACTCTCCCCCATTTTTCTGATTTTCCTTTTCCATTGTAAATCTAATGTTTAGAATTGAGAAAGGAAATGGGGAATGTGTCAAAGAGACAACAACCCGAAAAAAGAGCAGAAAACAGTCCTAGACTACCAATGGGTCTTTACACAGAGAGAAAATCTCATGTTTGTAGGTTCAGTGTGATGTATATACTGTAATATTGTCAGAAATTATATTTCTTTTAATATGCTACATATAACACTTCTACAATTTAAGATGTGTTTCAATGAGGTTACAGTTGTATCAAAATAAGGATATGTGGTAGTTAGACAACTATCCACCAAAAGATCAAAGGACAACTGCAATTGTAAAGGCCCTCAACAATGAACAAATGTTATGAATAAAAGTTGAACTTATAAAAACAAAATAGTGTGAATTAAGTTTAAGCTTGACATACCAAGTTAACATTTGAAGGGGGGGGGATTGTATTGTTGGGTGACTGTTTAATTGACATATATACTTCTGATTTCTTGTTATTTATCAGAACTTATACCATCCCCCTTTTTTTCCAGTTTTGAATCTACATATAAATAACAATCAGATGTGAGTCATATTACAAAAGGGTCATGTTTGATTATCGGTACAGGTATAATAAAGATAAAGTTATAAATGTTTACCTGTGTTTTACCTGTAATGAGAATGACAGGTATTAAGATTGATAATCTATTAAGGGACCCAAATGACCTTCCATTAGACTTTTACACAGACAATTGACCCTTGATGTCACTAATGAAATGCATGGTCATTAGTACAGATTTAGTGGTCTGTGATTTCCAATATCATGTTTTATGAATGTATTTGCATGTATTTTGGTATGAGAATATAAGTTCCTTGAGACTTTCGGTCTACAAGTCATGTCATGAGTAAATGAAATCTATGTGAAAATTTTTGACAGTTGTGCATCACTAATAAAGATATAAGATAGGCAAAATGATAAAATCTTGGGTAAAAATATATTGATGGAATTTTTAATACACCTATAAACTTAAATTGGAATTTTGGGCTTAAGTTAGTGGGCTTGGGGAAAGTGCAGGATGAGATAAATAGGGTCTTGACATTGTAATGGTATTTTTCTGTTTGGTCAAGATACTGTTTTCTAGAAGACAAAAAATTTGTTTACTGCTAAAAAAACCACACTATGATGTAATCCATTTCCCCTTTGTCTTTAACTCTTAATGAATTTGAACTGTTATTTTTACGTTCATTTAAAGGCTGGGAAAATACCTTTCTCAACAACAGAAGCATTTGATTGCACCACAAACAGAACCAGCTGCAACATTAAAAGAAAAACCTCATTATACTTAGAAAACCGCAACAAAAATGTGAATGTTGCTAGGTGGTATCTTGTTTGTCATCTTAATAATATTTACGTCATTTTGATTCGCGAGTAATTAGCATCGGTATGACATAATATTCAATACGCTACACCAATCGTTCTTGATTACATCGCAATTCGTTTGTAATCATTTGACAATTAAAGCATTTTGTGCTAATATTAATAGGTTCATTGTTTCATGATTTATGAATCCTCTTTAGAATTGCTTGTAGTTGACATTAATCTGAAGAAAGTGACAAATGGAATTGTTACATTAGTGAAGGCTTTATTGAAAGTAAACATTGGCATTTTGTAAACAAGAGTTTTAGTTGAGTATAAGTGTATGATACCACTTTCAAAGCACATGGCATGATGCTTCTGAAAAGGGAAATTTAATCAATATCTCAAAAAGAAACTTTAAGTTGTCAAAGACTATCCATGTAAACAATTACAGAGTCACAAGCAAGAAATTCACATGATGTCTTGGGGGTTTTTTGTCGTTGGGTTGCTTTCTCAAAGGCATATACATTGTCCTGGATTATTCCTTCTAATCCTTCTAATACTATGAGAAGTCAATCATGAATTTGTTTTTAAATTAGATAAGTTGTTACTAAATGTAGAATTGTCATCTGCTGATGACATGTTGGGTGACTGGTCAAGACATTCAGAAGGGTTGGATGAAAGAAAAATCAATATTTAAAATCTGATATACAAATGAAATGATGTTAGGGCAGATGTACTAAAGCTAAAAACTCAACAATTGAAGTTCACCTGATCTTGAACAGTGACCATTTACTCCACAATTTGCATTTAAGAAGACCCTGTATGGTTTTATGCAATAAGATTATATAAACAAGACTTTAGATTTATTTTAATTGTGAAGTACAAAAACTGTAAGTTAACAATGAAATTACAGAACCCATTGTCCAAATAATAATAATGATAATATTGAAGACCACATGCTGACCTCTAGTCCTGTCTTTCTCTTTAGTGTTGCTGGGTTGTTGTCTCATTGATGGTAACTTTACATAGTTTTATTTTTAAAAGAAATGTGGGATATAGGTCACACATGCCACATTTGTTTTCTTGTCATTTAAAGCTGACATTTGGGTCAAAGAATTTTGTACAATGTTTTAGCAAGACTGAAAGAGCAAACCTTTTCTCATGTAAATAGTAAGCCCATTGACTTTACTAAAGATGTTGTACATTAATGCAAATCCTGTGTACAGTAGATCTCCTTTAGAAATTGACAGCCGATTCTAAAATTACCTCTTGTAATCATTACATAACGCTAAGTGCTGGAGATGTTATTAGGGCATATACTATCCAGGATAATTGTCACTTACTACACAGTAGTCATATTTCAATAGGCAATTAATGTAGCAGTTTTTTATGCACAGAATAAATACATTTTTGCAAATTAGTTTGCAATTAAGATATATTCATCTGTCACATCTGTGTACTACATGTAATAGTTATTAATTACATGTTCTTAGAGATCGGGAAAATCTAGTGACAACTTGGTAGAAACATTTTGCTGTGATTTTGTCTGTCTTTTGATGGTAAAGATCTAGACAAATAATGAAATATCATCTGACTGCAGATCTCTGGTGTTGATAGAGAAACAAATCTGAAGACATTTTTGACATAATTCATTTTCAAGAAAATCCAAGTGGGCTTATATATACTCTTTGACAAGATAACCTAAAAAAAGCTGGACTCATTTTAGGCTCATGGGTGTCAAATAGATCTTTAGAATATTTTGGAAGAATATGCTATTCCCACCTTTAGAAACAGCAATATGTCTAGTTTTTAACAAAATAAACATGTGTTAAATATTGTTAAATATGGGTAAATGTTTATGTATAATTTAAAATTTTTTTTTTTCAGATGGTTACAAGAACAAAGAAGATATTTGTTGGTGGTTTATCAGCGTCTACAACAGTAGAAGATGTCAAAAATTTCTTCTCAGGATTTGGCAAAGTAAGTGATGTTTATTGATGAATTTAAAAGGGCATTGGAACCAAGATGTTGTAATAGGTCACACTATAGACTTTTCTGTTGTCCAGCTGTTACGCATAAACATGAACAATAAAGATCAAAATCAAACCATCTTGTGATTGAAGAGCATGACATTTGTTGAAGATCATGGTTTTCAGAAGGATATTTGAAGGATTTTGTATGACAAATTGAAATGGCTAGAATAAAAGTTATTTTTCAATATTGTTTAAATCTGGCAGTTTCAAAATAAGTAGTCCTACTTTCCAGAAAATTTCTTGAAAAGAGTAAGCAAGCTTAAGATATTCTATTAAATCTTCGAAGTCCCATCTGGCAAATACCTCCCTTTTATACTCATCAGAGATTGCAGTAAATATCACCCTGACATGATTTTACATTCAAATAGCTAACATTGTATTTACCGATCTTAATATAGACTCAAAGCTTCTATCTTTAATTGGCCACACGTTAAACAAATGTAAAGTGAGTATCAAATTTTCATAACATGTTTTTCTACGTTGTTTTGGATTGAATTTTTTTGAATCAGTTCCAAAGTTGAAAAGTAATTATTTACACAATAGCACCTTTAAATATATTGTTATAAAGAAGAAAGGAAGTATAACACTTAACCGTTCAATTTATTCTTGTTCTATGTTAAAATTCTAATCAGGGTCATAACTTACGTGTATATATTCGCCATCAAAAACTTTATTGAACTAAGGTCATTTCAGTTTTCTATATCAAATTTGTAGTCTATTTTCCGTAGAGATTGGGAGATAAAGCAACAGTTGCATTTTGCATTTCAAGTCTGTTTTCAGAAAAAGCGTTTTCAAAACAATTTTCTTAAAAGGGCAATTTGAAGTTTGTAGAACATACATCTATGTTTCAATACATTCCTTGATGCACTTTCCTTGCCATCAGCAAATTGTGCTGTGAAAAGAAGGTAACATGGGTCTTAACATCTTAATTAAACTGTAGCCGAGGTCATTAACAAAGTCAGAACATAAACGATAAAAAGTTTGTCATGTAATGAGGATAATAATTGATGTAAAATTGTATGTTTTCATGTTCATGCATACCGTACAGAATTTAGCCTGTAGGGAATAAGGAAAATAGAAAAATAAGTTGTTTCTGTGGTAAAGACTTTTGCTTTGACCAGTCTTATCTAGTTTCCAAGAATTTACGAAAGGCAAAAGAATCAAGACCAGATAAATGTCAAACTACTATATAGATATAAGAAGATGTGGTATGAGTGCCAATGAGACAACTCTCCATCCAAGTCAAAATTTATAAATGTAAACCATTATAGGTCAAAGTACGGTCTTCAACACGGAGCCTAGGCTCACACCGAACAGTAAGCTATAAAGGGCCCCAAAAATTACTAGTGTAAAACCATTCAAACGGGAAAACCAACGGTCTAATCTATATAAAAACGAGAAACGAGAAACTTACAATGAGATTTTCATTAAGTTAGCATATTTTGGCAGGGGTGAGGGAGGGTTGAATCCTCGCTGCAAAATGTCTTCTGAGACTTGGTTCTTTTTAGTAAAATGTGTTAAAAGACAATTTTGGGTTCATTAAGCCTCAGCCAATCTCAACATGATAGGAATCCTCTGCAGAAGATGCTCTCATAGTTTTCTGTTCCTTGGGTTTGGAGTGTTTTTACCTTTTCATTCTATTTAAATGCTGTCATCTGAAAATATAGAGTAATTTGATTAGAAGAGCAGGCAATGAAATTTGAACTTTTACTGAGGTTTCATTGTGAAGAAAAATGGCTGTCAAACCATCGATGGACCTATGATACCACTACTCCAAATATTGCGAATTGATTTATTGCCATTTGTTTCATTTTTGTGGATTAAGCAAAATTTGTGTTTTCATGGATATTTGTTTTCAGGGTTTTACAAAAGTCTTCATAAAAGCCTTTAGAAAATTTGTACTTAAAAATTAAAAATAGGATGTTCAAAGTCAGGATAAACTAAGGTCCTTCAAACTTTTATTTCTCATTTTAAATTGTAGTGTCTAACTGACACATCTTCTAACTATAGGTTTACTGTTTGTTGATTATTACTGATACAGAAAATCAATTAACCTCCCTCACTTAGAATTAAAGAATTATTTCTTGAAAATGTCATGAGAATTCATTTCCAGTCTTGAGTTGCAACCTGTGAAAACTTGCAGTAGCCAACAAGAATCAATGAAAAATGTAAATACGATTGATACTAAGTCAAACCAGTTTTAATATTCACATATTTTGTTGCTGCACACTGTTCTCGCAATGTACGTTAGATATTAAAATCAGTATCTCCGATTAAACAATGTTGATGTGGTAAGGAAAATCAATTTGACGTGAATTTTGTGTTTAGGCATTGACAATAATTATATTTAAATGAAAGGATCACGCAATGGCGTGTGAACATCATTTGAATCAAAATTTCGTCAACGAAAGGGTTTCAATTGTTGTGGCCTTATATAAACATTAAACCGTTAGTATTCATATGAATTTTGATATCATGTGATTGGAATTTTAAAATCTGCGTCTTTTCTGGTCACATGAAGCGGAAAGTTGATTTTGGTGTATATTGTATGAATAGATGTATTGCTTTATTGGAAATAAAGATATTAGTTGTTATAAGGGCAAAGTATCCCGTACAAAATACTGTTTTGAATTGAAGTCTGCCATTGATGGAAGAAAAAAAAAACATCTATTATGTAAAGCTCCTGATCAAATTTTAGGATGTGAAAGCTCTACTGTTTAACAGGGAAATCATGCTTAAAGATTTAAATAATCAGAATGACTTATGAATAGATTAAAAGATAATATTATAAAAAATATAAATCATTCCTTTAGGATTTTTTTAAATGTTGAATTCTGAATAGTTTTAACAGCAGTCTGTCCTAAAAATATCCACCAAACTAAAAAAATGTATCTTAACTCTATATAACAGTAAAAGAAATAAAAATAAACTTGTCCTTTCAGTTCAAAACCCCATTTTTCTTGACAATAAATATCTTTTGTCTACTTATAGACAATCGGTTACAGACAGAAAGGAAATTCAGGCTGATGCAAAGACTTTAATTGGACAGAATCCCTTACATAAACTCCTCTATCCACAGTGAAAGGCATCTTCCATTGTATCTAAAACAGAAAAATGAGCTTCCATTTAACTTGTTTTGTACTCTAATTTGAAGAGTAAATTCCATACATCCATACATAAGTGAAGCAATTGAGTTGAAATAAAATCTTATATTAAACAGTAATTACTTTTAATGTATACAAATTGTGTGTGTTTCTGTTACAGCAAACATTATGTATTTGTGTGTTTTGGTAATGGTCATAGCAATCATATTATGCTATGTCATTTTATATTTGGTTTAGGCTTTAGATAACTGTACAAAATTGGCTATGTTTACCTTGTGGTTCTCGCTTCGATGGAGCAAATCCGCCTTCTTTTATTAATGTGAACTATTATGGTTAAAGCTTATAAAAGATAGAAATTATAAATGCTGATCAGACCAGTATTATATGAGTCATGTTGTGGTTTTGACAAATAGATAGTACATCTTTTCAATTTTTCATGAGAAAACTATTAAAAAGGAAAGTTTAATTTTTACATAGATACAAGGAAATGCATTTAAAATACTTCTAGATGAGTTAATGCTTCATTTGTATATTTATGTTATTCATTTACAGTGTCAATAACGTATACCTCGCATCTCTCTGTATTCATATAAAAAATGTTTGTGTTAAAACAAGATTATGGGGAATCTAAAGAAATACAAAGGCTTTAAGAAGGGAAAAAGACTGAAATAAAACTATCAAATCAGGTAGCAAAATCATACAAAGTTACTGTGTAAGAAGTATTTAAGCTTCTGCATAGATTTTTGAGCATTAAATGAAAGGATGATAAGAGATTAGTTAACACATGCCCACTAAGCTTATGGAATAGCATATAGCATGCAAGGTATAAACAAATTTGGTACAGATTAAACCACCTTACCATTTTAATCAAATATAAAATCATTTATTTTATATTTCTTATTTAACTAACCAAAGTCAGCTGCTAAAAAAAAAAAGTGAAGATATAATGGTCAGTAATCATATAATTTTTCTTTTTATGATTTTAGCTTGCATAACACATGTTTCTGGAATAAACTTCATCAAGTTTGCCCAAGACCATAAGTTTGGAAAGCCAATTATCCTGAGGGGGTTGTAGCAACAGTATAACATTACATAGTTATATGAACTGGAAAACGAGTTCTTTTAGTCTTCATGTTGTCAAACAGCTATACATGTACATTTTAGGTTGTCTGTGAATATTCCTCAAGAAGATGAACCCAGAAATAATTTGTAGGTCCCCCTCCCTTCCCTGTACTTTTAATAGGTTATATTTTTCCTTGGTGATTACATAAAGTTGATAAAAAATTGTTTAAGCCCAAGGAACACCCTTTTCATAAAGGCTACATGTTCTTTATAGTACAGTTTCTTTGCCTTTGATGCTTCAAGAGAAAAATGATTAACAATTTAATAAAGCAAGCAGTTGGCTGAACAAATTTATCCATTAAATATTCGTCAATTTCTTTGGTTTAGTGACTCTTTTGTCTGAAAATTTAATTAAATTTTAAATTGCAAGAGAAAGTGAGAAACATTTCCATTATTTTCAATTCACATAATGATGAAAAGTAGATCTTTTTAATACAGTTGCGTTCATGTATTTACAAAGTTTTTTTTTCTTCCTTTTAATTGTTCATTGCTAATATAAGGTGTTTTAAATGTTTATTTGATTTCATATGAAAAAATTATAGAAACTATGTTTTATGACGTAAATATAAAGACATTACGGAAATTGATAGCAATTAATATAAAATTACAAAGTTGTACATGCGTTACGAAACAGGATCTGAAAGGATAACACATGATTATATAAATAGGAAAATACATATTTTTTGAGTAATTTATACTGTCAGATAAAAATTTAAAGTTTCACTACAAAGGTTATGAATTTTGGAATTCAAGACTAAAGTTTATTGTCTTTTCATGTGAAAGCAATTAATTTACAATTTTATGAAGTAGAATTTCAGTACACACGTAAACATGAAATAATAAGTTTTTGATATGGTCGCTTGAAACTATTGTATAACTAAAAGATGTGAACAAAACCGGCAAAATCAAAATTTGTTAAATAAGAAAAAAAGATAGAAAAATAAAGGCAACAGTAGTATACCGCTGTTCGAAATTCATAAATTGATTGAGAAAAAAACAAATCCGGGTAACAAACTAAAACTGAGGGAAACACATCAAATATAAGAGGAGAACAACAACACAACAGAAACTCAACACTAAAAATGCAACACACACAGAAACCAACTATAATATAACAATGGAAGTTAGTAACTGCAGTTCTTTTGCAAACTACAAAATGATGTTCTGCATACCAAGATAGGATACAAAAAGATAAAGGAAAGATTACACAGTTGTTTAAGTCAATAATAATATATTGCAAGAATAACAGGAATTACTAGTTCCAAAAAATTATAAACAACAACAGCCACCAATGCCTGACTCTTTTGAAAAAATAGACGAACAAACAACAACAAACAATTGATAGCTTGACCTGGTACAGGAACAAAATGTGGTGGATTTAAACCAGTTTTAGGTGCACACAAACCTCCATATGTTGTTTTAAACTTGAATAACTTTAAACCTCCATATGTTGTTTTAAACTTGAGTAACTTTTTACAGCAATTAAAAGGTTTTACAGCAATCCCTTAAGTTTGAATGTTTAGAAACTATTATTTAAATGCATAGATATGTGTAGTATACTATCAAAAGTCCTGGTATACATTCAAGTTGACTAATGCAAGTGACAACAGTCTCATTACACTAACCATATTGCATCACTCTTTATCAATTAACCAAATCACCCTGCACTATTAGCTATTTAATGGCTGCAATGCTACCTTTTAGCACCGACAGGGTCCTCTACTACATATGTCGTCCGTCTCTGTTCAAAGGGCACATAACTATTCTGAATCCTTTATACCGTTCTTTAATTTCCAGCACTTTAATATACAATATGGAAGGAAACCTCCCACTTGTTGTAAAAATTCAATAAACGAAAAGTATCGCCACATTAAGACAAGATAAATTTAGAATAATGTCGTTTTGTGTTTTTCTGAGCCATAAATAGTTCGACTGATCATTTGTAAGGATGTAATTCGTAAATAATTAATTTGTGTACAAGAAGAATTTATTCTCCATGCAATTAAAGTGAAATGTCTTCCTGGATAATTTTTATTCTTTTCTTTGTTCTTTTAATTAGAGAGTAGGTTTAAAAACCTATGAGAACTGAAAATTGTTCAAAATGTTAGCTTTTGTCTTTGGTTTATATGTTCATTAGGGTTCTCAAGTTTTAGCTAATAGATATTAGTTTTCTAATAGTAATAGCAATACTATCTTTCCTGCTGGCATCAAGACAATGACAACAGAACAACAACACTATTAGAATTTGAATAAAGCATTTTTTTAATACCTTTATAGATAGTTTCATCTATTCATAATACTTGACTTTAACTTGCAAGGGTAAAGTCCTTGATAAAGAAAGAAATAGTTGCAAATGGACATTACACAAATATCAATAAACGATAATCAGATGAAGGTCAATTGAAGTTCATGCAAAAAGAAGATGTCTTAATGTTGTCGTTGTTCAGGGTCACCTCTACTTTTTTTTTTGCATGGTTACTGTGAGTAGTCTGAAGAGTTTACCAAGTTTTTGTTTATGTCTTTTTAAAAATATCTTTCATTTTATTTTTTGTTGGAGGAATAAACAGAACTATTCCTTAGCTTGCTTTTTATATGATGTTTGTTGCGAGGCAAACTTTCTGTCCCTAACGCCCAACATATCCTTGGTTTCCAGTGGCCATCTAACCCGAATAATTCAGTCCCTCCCCGTGATCGACTCTCCCACTCGCGAGGGCCTGAAGCCTGAACTCTTTATACGATAAAAACGTGTCACGAATCCAGGATTTTGATTGGTGCTCTCTGTGAGAGAGAGCCAATCAGCTATTAGCTAAATGTTATCGAGAAAGGTAAATCCCGAGCTAATTCCGAATGATTTTTTGACAATTTTTCATTGACTAGGCCTTCGTAGAGCAGGGGAATATAGCGACTGAATTATTCGGGTTAGTGGCCATCCAACATTTCTCACCCTTCATCCCAGTGTTGTCCCATCTTTCAGAACCTTGTACCTATTGTATCAATTGTTTCTCTGCCTGAACCACTGGACTAAAGCAAGCTACAATGAATCATTGTTGATGATGTCACTTAAAAGTTGTGTAATTTTAGAACTTATCTAATTTCACAAAAAACTGTCAACTTCTTTTTACAAAAGAGGCAAAATTGGGGCTTTTCACAACTACAAGTTACAATATATAATGAAAATTGGAATTCCCAAGTGACTTTATATAAAATTGAAACTGAAATATACCTAAACAGAGAAAAGTATTGTTCATATGTATTCTATAAAATGTTTCGCTGTAGCAGTCATGATTTATCATTTAAAAACACTTTTATTATTCATGAATTTCGGCAACTAAGCGGTGAAATTAAACATGTACTCTCTTGTTTAATATATGTAGGTAGGCTGTATATGCAAAATATGCTTCAGCTGAAGAAGTTAAGTAAAGGAGCGTCTATACAAATTGTGCAATAGGGTGTATTCCTCCTTACACTTGCTAATAAAAAGTTCAACTGATGTGAAACTAATTTCACTTTCAAATGGTTTACAATATTGCTTCTAGAAGGGAGATTAAAATGGTGGACAGGGGGTGGTTGTATTTGGATCAGTGCTTGTATTAACAAGAAAAATAGTCAAATGATGGCATATTATAATATCATGAAAGGATACGATATGTAACCATGTCATTAAATGCAAATTTGGAGTTGTTTTGGTATATATATTTCATGACGGTATTGTCGAAAACGAAAAGTTCTCACCAAAATAAAGATAAATGTATTCAGGATGAATATTTGATGGTACGCACACAGTACATGATGTAAATTTCTTAAAACTTTAATTTAAAAGCAATTTTTCCTACTTTTAATGTATTTTCTATAAAAATCTAAATTAAAGATTCTTAGGTCTGCAATCAAAAATAAGTTTGTATTGTGTATAAATGTCTTGAAATAGAAATTGTATGAGGATTCCTTTTGTACTACTACAGTTCTCACATGTCACAAACCCTAAAAACATACTGAGTGAATTGATGTGAATGACAACTCTTACCTACATGCAATACTTATCTTTTATTCATTACTTCTAGAAAAACTTATATAATATCATCTCTCTGTGAAAAGTCCTTGGATCAAAGGGAAAGCTATCAAGAAATTAATGATTATTTAATTAGCGTTGTAAACCCTTTGGAAAGATCAAAAGCAACCTATTACCTACAAATTTGGAATTCTGAACATGTTCCATGCAGAAATACATTTCGATTTTCTAGTATGTAGTTATGATTTTTTCCTTCTGCATTTTGATACATGAATTAGTAATGCAACTTCACACTACCTTTCAAATACTGCAAAAAATGTTTCGGGCTTGATGTTTAAAGGGGTGAAAACTTAGGTGTTCCTTTTCAATTGTTGATGAGTTGCTGTCTGTCTGATGTTTATAGCTGATATTCTTCTTTGGAATTAATCCCACAGAAACAGAAAACAAAATTTGGAATTTGTTGCTAAATTTTTCAAGTTGTCTTTTTACCATATGAAAAATGCAAAGTCCTCTGTTCTTCTCTACATTGAAGGTCAACTATTGCAATAACTGTTTTCACAGATAATTTACACTCATGGAGACATATTTGTGTACCCTCAAGTCACAGTTCATCTGCAATTTATGTGTCTGTTTTCACTCTTCATAATTATATACAATTACAGGAGAGAAAAAAAAATTGATTTCTGACAAAAGTACATGTCTTTTATTTAAAAAAAAGACTATTATCAAGGGAGCTTATGGGCTAATTAATTGAAATGGATTGATCACTGATACGTTTTTTTTAAATTAAAAAAAGATACCTATTACAAGCCTTGACATTTGCAACATGACAAGAAGAACGCATAAGCATGACAAATAAGCGGGAGCATTAGTTATTAGTGAATACATCATAATAAAGTATCGCTTGTTAAACATGATGCATGGACGACTATATCAAAATGGGCTTAGATGGGCAAACTTGTGAAAATTTAATTTCTCATTTCACACCAGAATGGATCCCTTTACATCAAATTTGTTTTGGATATTTGTAATTGTTTTTTGGTGGCTCATGATTGATAGTCTAGTTGTGTTATGGAACAAGTTGTTTTTTATGAAGACTAGCACTTATTCTATATGAAAAAAACTTGGCAAGCAGAGGTTAATAAATAAGAAGGTCTAATATTTGTGAATTGATCGCTGTAAAATTCTTCTGTTTCATATACTTGCTGTACTTTGAATTTTTTGTTCACATATTAATGGATAATCTGAGTCTATATATATATGCTCATTCAGAGATCTGGACATGTCAAAAATGCAAATTATGAGTTTAAATTTGTTCTCAGTATTTAAATCTTTTGAAAATAGTGCTGTGGCATTAAAAATACAATATATTCTCTTTCATTTACAAATTCATTTTTTTGCTGACTGTGGTTGTATGGCTGAATATGTAGTCACATGAAACTGACAAATGTAAAGTTGGCTAGAATCTGTAACATGGTTCTTGGCATGCAGGGTGTGACATATTATCAGATGAGCCCTTAATTCATATGTATACTAAAAAAATGAGTTTCTGTAGAATTTAATTAAGCCAGATCACCTGGTAAGTTAAAGATGACATCTGAAAGACTTTTTAAAAAAAATGTTCATTTCAAACTGTGAAACATACATCCCTTCAAGACAAACACAGAATCATGTTGATTTTTGCAACAGCATAAGTAGAAAATGTCATCTTCACTGAATATTATTGACTTAAAAATGTGATAAATAGCATAATTTTGAAGTTTCAACTTTTTTGAACTTGTAAGAATTTTCAAATTTAATTGTATTAATTATATGAAATTTACATCCTCTTTAAAAAAAAGTATTTAAACTGGATTTAAATGTTCGTACACATAAGTGGTTTATCCTTTTAACTTTTAATGATTGTAATGTTAAGAGATAAAGTGCTTTGCCCTGCTTGACCACTCTTGTGGTAAAATATAACAGAAATATCAAAAGGGCACATATTAAAGTTTACTGGAAGAAAGCATGAATTAGGAAAATGCCTGTTACAAGTCAGGAATATGTTAAATGTTTTCCATTCGTTCTGTCGGTTGATATTGTCATCACAGTGTTTGTTTTGTCATTTTTTATGGACTTCATGTTGGAGTTTGGTATTTTTTTATAACATTTTTTAGCTAGTTTCTGTTCCTTTTTTCCATAGTGCCTTCATTGATCTTAGTATAAATTGCGGTCCCAGTTCACTATGAATTAGCCTCAGTATTAAATTGTTTTCTTTTACTTGACTGTTTTTTTGTTTTTTTTAAGAAGAACATTTATTTTTAACAAGTTTATTTTCCTCTAGGGTAAAGTGTCAAAAATTTTCCATCATTGGTAATAAAACATGATCAGTATTAACAAATTAATTGACAAGTCTTTTATTAGACAAAAAATTGTGAAGCGTTACATCTTGTTACAAAAGTTGATACTGTTTTTAATTTGTTTTGACTTTAATTTTCACAATTATTAAAGTTGATCATAAAAATGAAAAATGACTTAATATGATACAAAGTTGAGTAAGAAACATTTTTATTGGAAAGTTGTATTGAATAAGTAAATATTTTTACACTTACACTAAAAAGAACATGTACTTTTATTTTGAACCAGGGGATAGTATCTATAAAAGAAATTTTTGAGAAGATTTTTATCTAACAGGCCCTGAGACAGACACGACTCTGATAAAGTTTATGATTTTGATGCTTAAGGACAAAGATTTGAGAAGTGCTTGGGAAATTCAACATACAAAAAGAATTATTACTTTTATTGATTTAAAAAAAAAAAAAATTGAGTTGAAAAAAAAAACTTGAAAAAAAGAAGAAAAAATTTCAGTTTTTCAAATTATGTTTGAAACAAGGGAAAGAATTTCGATATTTATTCAGATTAATTTAACTTTTATTTTCTGTTTAATACAATTGTGTTACAGGTGAAGAGACAATTTAGTCATACTGAACCACAAAAAAAAAAAAAGAAAAAAGAAAAAACAGTTGTTTCCTGCATGTATTACGCATGTGCTTGTAACTTCTGAAGAAACATGAGAAGGGTCATGTCGTCTGTGTTCTAGAATAAACCAAACATTCTTGTTAAGATACAGACACAGTGTAGGTCAAAGGGGACACAGTGAAGGTCAAAGTATGGTTGTCGTGGGAAATATTTACATCCTATCATCCTCTTGTTAATGTATGTTAAAAAGAAGACAGAATTCTGTATTGTGTCTAAAAAGACTTGTGAAAAGTTGTCAGTTTAGAAAATAGCCTCAGAGAAAAAATTTGTTTTGTCAAAATAGTTTTTAGATAAATTGTGTCATTTTCAGAAAGGCATTGGTCCTGTTGATAGATTGTGTCATTTTCAGAAAGGCATTGGTCCTGTTGGTAGATTGTGTCATTTTCAGAAAGGCATTGGTCCTGTTGATAGATTGTGTCATTTTCAGAAAGGCATTGGTCCTGTTGATAGATTGTGTCATTTTCAGAAAGGCATTGGTCCTGTTGATAGATTGTGTCATTTTCAGAAAGGCATTGGTCCTGTTGATAGATTGTGTCATTTTCAGAAAGGCATTGGTCCTGTTGATAAATTGTGTCATTTTCAGAAAGGCATTGGTCCTGTTGTATATCTTACTTAGAAGTTAAAAATATAAGGGTAATTTACTGTGGTCACATATCTAACCACTCTTTATTGTGCAGACCCATAGCCAGGATGTCTCAAAGGGAGGTTATTTGGGATCTAACTTTAATAGTTGAACTTCAGTTATCTGAATCTTGCATTACATAATAGTCTTTAATAAGAGTTTTGTTCTCACAGTCTAAAACTGCCTTGGCTGGGGATATGCTCTTGTCACTTCACGTCACTTCAGGACTTCTCATTTTTCAAAACTCTTTTGCTGTGCTCACCTGTCAAAATTCTTTAAGTGCCATCATTCTGAACTCTGATCCCTCCTGTCTAAAACCCCCTTGGCTACAGATATGCTCCTATCACTTCCCAACTTCTCTTTTTTTGAAACTCTTTTTTGTGTTAGCTTGTTGAAATTCTTGACCTTGCTTACTTGCTATCATTCTAAACTGTGATCCCTCACAGACCAGTAAGTAAGCAACAACATGCCATTAGATATATATAATCAATAAAGATTACCCTTAGTACTGTCCCTGATCTGATCAAATCATCTTCCTGCAAAAACATGTCTTTCACACTCACTGCTGGACTACAAACATAGCAGATAGGATTAAAAAAGTCCTTGATAGATTACAGGCCATTTCTAAAGCATGCAAGACATAAGATCTTTAATCTGCTTAAAGTGTCACACAGCATTCTTACAGCCTCGCTTGAAAACCTCGGGGGAAACCGATGACAGATCGGCATCAATATTCGACAGAATTATAAGATTACAATGATCAAGAAGATAATAGACAATGAATTTAGATGCCGATGGTTTGTAAATAGGATTGTGGCGCTGTTGCATGAATACTGACAACCTCGGAAAACGTTAATTGAATTTTCCCAATTTGGTATGGAAATAGTTTGATATAGTGTACGATGTATTGTTTTGTGTTGTCTGAAAAGGAAAGATAATCAAGGTTATTTATTAACGATAAAAAAAAAAAACACTAACAGAGTATATTCTTAGAGAGGTTTATTTTAGAAATTCTTAAGATTCGAAACATGCAATATTGGTAAAAAGAGGATAATTTTACTAATGATAGAATAAGAATGTTTTAGATAATGAAATATAAAAATCTGCTAAGTTGTAAATTTTTAATCCTAAGTAAATATGCGCTTTCTTTTGTGTTATAAAATAAAATTGAGAATGGAAATGGGGAATATGTCAAAGAGACAACAACCCGACCAAAGAACAGACAACAGCCGAAGGCCACCAATGGGTCTTCAATGCAGCGAGAAAATCCCGCACCCGGAGGTGGTCCTCAGCTGGCCCCTAACTAAAATTGTGTGCTATACTTGTTTATTCCGCTGCGATAACAATTGAAAAATGCAAACACAATTAAAAATTCATCTCCATTTAAAACCTATTAGAATATGAAGATCTGAATGCATTGTTTTAGACTAAGTTAAAGGTGAGGTGCACTTAATCATTTGAAAGCACTGTTTTATGTTCACTTTGAAAAAATACGAATAGATTTTTTTTTGCTTTAGGACATGATAGAAACAACCTCCATCTGGGAATTCCACATGACTTTTTTTTCTCGCTTACATTACAAGATAATATTGATTAAGTGATTTTACCAATACCCAGTCTAACATTAAATATATGATTAATGAGAGATCGTCCCAGGTACATAATGTCATAATCAATTACAATTGTCGCACACCTTGCAGGTGCTTGTAGGAAGCCTGGACAGGAATTATAGGTCGGAATAAGTCATCGGTCACTCTTCGTGTGATGTGATGGCCGAAACTTGATTGGTGGTCTTATGGGAGGGTAATGAAGTGTGTGGTCGGAACTGCACATGAAACTCACTGAGATGATTGGCTTACCATTCTAAATGTAGTGGTCTGGATCACGCCTTGCCATAATAATGTCAAAAATCACACAACTCATGATAAACACTGTCTGTGGCATGGATAGACCTGCAAGAGTTTTAATTAAGTGCTGGGATATGTCACTGGACACTCAATCTAATCCTGTAATTGTCTGAAATAAATTTGCAGTCAGATATTGTATCACACAGCTATATTCTTCACTGTCTGTGATCTATTTGTAAGGGAAGGGTACTGATTTTAATCAAAAGGGTCAGTTTTGCCATCAATGTTTTCTCTTTACTGTTACTATTGCATTGATCAATTTGTCTGAGATTTTCAGTATGGTAACGCTGTCGTCCAACTGCAAGTGTATAAAAATCTTGATTCTAGCAAGTTTTCTTTATCTACAGTCTAATTATGTTGTTCTACAATTTCAGTACATATATTTTACATTTCCTTTAAAATTATAATATAAATATAAATATTTGATACATGTTCCTCATTGCACAAGAAAAACACATTTATGTGTTTGAATCTGTGATTCATTTCAAGTCTCAAAATCTTTTAATTCAAAAGTACAGAAAAGCTGAAAGTATTGATTTTGTGGTAACAGCATGTACTGGAAATTAACTTGTGGAGAGTACCGGAAATTAACCTGGAGGTAGAAAATGCCCACTGTCATTGCCAAATGTCTCTTAGAAAAGCCTAATCAGTTGTCTAGGTGTTTTCAGGGGCCTTAATGCATTTGTCAGGTTAATGAATGATAAATTGAGTACATGTAGTGTTATCTTCTTGGCATTAAGTATCTACCATATCAATCGTTTTACCTGTACTACTAACACCTGAACTGTTGGAGTCTTTGATCAGCTTCTAATGTAATTAGCATGGCTTGTTAAGCAGATTGTTGTTGATTGGTAAGTAGATACAGGTGGATAAGTTAAACTAGAAGATTATAAGCCAGTTGTAATTATTGGGACTTAATCACACTTAATATGACAGAAGGAAAAAGAATTATAGTGGACAAGATAGGAGGGTGTGGATGGGGGTTTACAGAGTAGAGAATAATGGGCAAAAAATATAAAGAATAGAGAAAAATGTACCAAAAAAATAAAGATTAGAGAATAATGAGGTGCTTAAATATATTAAGAATAGAGAATAATGGACAAAAGTATAAAGAATAGAGAAAAATGGCCTAAAAAATTAATGAAATACAGAAATGAAGGACCCCAGTGTATTTTTTCTAAATTTTATTGATCAAAAGAGAAAACGCTGAACATGCTGATTTTAAAGTAAAACAAATTGATATCAAAGTTTGTTGTTACAAAAAAAAAAGAAAATTTGGAAGAAGAAATTTAATAGCGATCTATCAATAGTTTGATTAAAAAAAAGAAATTAACTTAATATTCAGTAAACAGGAAAAAGCATACAATTTAAAACTGTTTTATTTAAAGTACTCATCCTTGTTGACGCTTTCAGACTAAATATAGGCCCTAGATTTATAGTAGTTGCAAAAGTCCATGCAAGATTATTTTTGGTTTAAATAAATATTTAAACCAAATTGGACAAATATAAAATAGGTCAAGAGGTTAAATGAGTTGCATAGTATCATGAGTATTGTACCGAAGAAACATGCTGTAGATTTATTATCTTAAACTTGAACATGTTGAGAAGAAGTTAATTAACATACTTGATAACAATTAGACCAACAATATGCATCCATAAGTCTCTCAATGAATTTGGAATTGAGACCAATTATTCGACTTATTTGTTAATATATTTATAAAGAATTCTTTTAATTGAGTTTGAGTGCAGTGAAAGGACTTAATTTTAAGGTTGGGAATCACATTAACGATTAATTGAACTTCACAACTAAATAATTTCATTCCATATTATGTCATTGTCAAATTTTTTAACAAAATAATCAGTCTTCAAATTAAATATTTATAGTTCGTTCAAATTTATTATGTTTAAAATGTGTGCAAGTTAGGATTCAAATCATAAATGGTAATATCTTCATTTAGGAGAGTGCAGAAATGTATTGCATGTATTTAATTCCCCATTGAATATTGAAGAGAAATTCCTTAGTCTGTCTTGAAACAGTTTCAATTGTGGTCAAGTTAAATTAAACCAGAGGGAAATATTAAATTTCCACGAATCTTATAGTATTATTCAACTTACTCAGGAGTCCTAAATCTTTTATAAAAGTCTCAATTATTATTTATCTACAGTTACCAATCATTACTGGTATTGTGAGCCCAACTGACGTATTACATTGTTAGAGACTTTTTGTGTTTTTTTTTTAAAAGTTGTTAAAAACTGTCAGATCTTTATGATAATATGGAGGAAAAAAAAATATTATGGCGTAATGAAAAAAATTAACTTAGATTGATTGAGCCTTAAATAATATCAATTGTTACTTTTTATGCATTTTTTTCCCAAACTATAGAAAGGAGCTATTTGTTCATGTTCGTTTGAGGTTAGGGTGACATACAATTAAAGATTTTTTAATGACAACTCTATCAGATTGAAACGTTAAATATAGTCTGCACTTGAAGTTTTTGTTTGATCTTGAGAACTTCCCAAGTAGTAATTGATTCTTGGACATTGTAAAATTTGAATAAGATTTAAAGAAAATTTCAAATTACGTAATACTGTTCACTACAATTTACATACCAAGCTTTTTGGAAATGATTGAGACTTGTACCTTTAATTTATGGCTATTGGACCTGTCTTCGTACTTAGCCATTTCAGACAGGTATGATTTAAATGTACATGTACTTTTCAACAGCTTTATTTCAGTGTCAATTTCATTTTGATCAATATGTTAAAAAGATGCAAAATCATTGTTTGAAGAAATGAAAATTCTACTTGATAGAGTTTATTTAACATTTTTTATCGGACTTATAATGTCAAGATGGTTTGCAATGGGATCAGATTTAAAATCTCTTTTCCTGTGGTGAGATTAACAGGATTTTCCCTCCATGTTTTATCCCTTTTTTGTGTGACATGTCTATTTCAAGCCGTTATGGCAGATTATCACCTGTAGGCATACCAATTTTTGTATTAATCCTGCTGCACCATAATGTGTCATGTGGGTTCAAATGAATGCATGACTTTGCACATCAAAGGAAATGTTTTTTTTCAAGACATTTCAAGATATTTACAAGTGTAGGTGTGCAAAAGTGTCAATTTGTTTACAATTTAAGTCTAAGAATTTAAACTGGAGATAAGTTGTAATACTTTTTGACAACCCCTGTCATTTCTAATACCATTGGTCAAGAACTTCACCTTTAACAGGGTTAGACCTATCAACCAAATGGGGTATTATAACTTGTATGTGAAACAGAAGATACTAATATAAATTCGGTATAAATGAATATTTAATGAAAAAACAAGGGCTTGTGTGCACACACCAGAAGTTTTAAAGAAATTTAGAAAAAATAAGTTCCCCATCTGGAATATATATCTGTAATGTTTTGCCATTGTATGTGTAAAACAATTAAATTAGTTTCTCATTTCTGTTCAGACAAATAGTTGATTTACTTGAACTTTCCGCTGTGATCAGTTAAATTTGCATTTAAATAAACGAAATATCCTGGCGTTGTAGTACAAGTTTTTACTGAATTTGAATATTTGAAAGTGTTTACAAATTTGATTTTAACGATGTAATTCAAATCTAATATCATTAGACTGTTCTGATTTGTTCATCCAAGCCTATGATTGTGTTTTTCTATATTTTCTTCAAATTAAAATTCAGCTGAGGTTCCTTGTGGGAGATTTTTAAGGTTCTTTGTAAATTTTTTCAGGAGATTGGAAAAAATTGATCTCTTCAATGTTACTTTTCTTGTCATTAACTAAAGACGGAAGAAAATCGTTAAATTTTAAACAAACCTCCAAAGGTATTCCCCAATAAAGTGAGATACTTCAGTTCCATTTGAAAAAAAAAAAATAATGCTGAATTTACAGAAATTTCAGCCAGAAACAGAAAATTAACAGCTAAATTCAATGTACATTAGCTGTCTCCCAAATGTGTGATTGTCTGCAAGTGACACAATATTGTTTGATTTGAGCCTGATATGACAGAAATCAACAGTGGTATTGCTGTATGACAATCATGATTTGTGAAGGCTTTTCACCACAAACGTGCCTTAATCCTACTATAAAGAGTAGCTACAGAATCGTCTTCGGTATGCTGTAGTTGTAATCCCTAGAGACAAAATCTTTAATCATAGAATCCATCAATTATGAAGAAGTGATAATCGTAGAATTTTGTGAGGTTAATTATTCTATATTAAGGTAAAAAAAAAAGAACAAGAATAAGTCCCAGTATGATTGTGATGATGATATCGTGGCCAGAAACCTATCAATTCGTTTGTAAAGGAATAAGAAAAAACATAGGTTGTTAGTCTATTAATTATAAATTACATCTGGGAGACAATTACAAGACTTAAGGACAATTACTTGTTACTTTGCTGCATAAATTTTTAATATATGCAGCCACTGCACGGAAGTAATACTGGATCAGTATGGTATGTTTCCGAAGGAATGAACATCCATGTATCATTATTAAGTTGCAAATTTTTATGCAATCTTTTAAACATCATGGTCAAAAAGACTAGAATTTATATGGAAATGCAATAAGGCATTGGGTTCAAAGAAGGCCCAGTCTAGAACATGAGTTGTCGGACTAGAATAATTGAAACTCTTCCTTCACATTCAAAGTCATTTCTTGGATGAGAACCCATTATATAAGATTCCAAACAGCTATGAAACTCAGCATCTGACAATTGATGTCATTTTCAGAAATAAAAACAGCAAAGTTGGCAGTTTCAGGCGAAATCAATACTGGTATGCCTTTAAAATTGCAATCACGTTATTATGTCCAAAATTTTAACCAAAGTAAACAAAAAGTGTCAACAGATTGATTTGACTGATTTTTTTTTCATTCATTTCAATGTTTGATCTAATCATTTTTGTCATCAGATACACAAATCTGTTTCACCATGATTAACTGTATTGTTTTGTGTAATTGCGGATACAAATTGGGTGTCATCTGTTGCTGCATTGATTATCGTTACCCTAAGTAAATTTACTATAATATTCTTCAATGGCAAAAATCTTAAATTTCAATCCCAACAGATAACAGTCTTGAAAAATACCCTTCAATGCATATCAGACGTCATAATTTTCTTCAGAAAAACCCTGCAAGCAACAGCTTGGGATAGTATTATGTACTCCCAAGTCTCAAGTTCATCAAAATGATTTATTTATTATCAATATTGTTTGAACAGTAATTTTATAATATGATTTGACAGAATTGAGATTGTGTTGGCGATATGTGTTTGTGTACTGATGTAGACTAAACCCATGTAAGCATATGTTCTGCGACATGTTGTGTATTGTTGTAAAGTATCAAAGATGAAAATGATGGAAAATTGACAAGTCCCAAGGATTTTTGCATGTCACAGATTTGTTCATATAATGAAGCTTTAAAACTAAACTGATAGTTATCTTTTTAGATTGAATGATTCTAAAATCGAAATGTTTTTCTCAATTATAGGAAAGAGCTGTAATGAAATTAAATTGTTTGATTTATGGGATTTTTAAATTTGAATATTTAGTGTAAAAGTTCATTGAAGTGAATTAAGGAGAATGTTTTATTTAATCATATTTTGAAATAATTGGGCTCTCTTTTATAATTTTAAGACTTTAATGTCCTGTTTTGAAACTAATAACAACAGACAAAACCATTATATTTGAAAATGTCTTAATCCATAAAGAGAATTCTCTGTGATTCCCAAAAGAGGCCATTTAAAGAAAATGCACGACTATAAATTGCAGTATGAAAATTAGAACAGACTTGTACTTAACCATAAATGTCAATTCAACAGACCAGTAACATTGTCCAGAGTGGGTGATTGTCACCACATCGTTCTCTCAGGGGACTCACCGATTAGTTTTTATGACCCTTTTAGAACATGTAGAATCACTATAACAAAAGTGCAATGATCATTCTTGGTTAAGTGTAACATGTCATTCTGTTTGCTGAAATGCATGTTGTGATTATAGCTAATTATCTTGTATCCGGGGCATTTTATTCAAAGGTTTGCTATTAAAAGGTCAAAAGGTCAATGATTTCAAAGAATTTTTATCTTAATTTGATTTAGAGATAGTTTGGTAATAATTAGTATGTCACTTCATCCAATAATGTTTGAATTTTAAACTTAATTAAATCCTCGTCTGCACAAAATGTTTTTCATTATTCACGTCTGCACAAAATGTTTTTCATTATTCACACAGGTTGGATCTTGGACCTCAGGCAAAACAAAATGCCAACAAATCTTTAAATTGCTATAATCTCTTGGTAATAATAGAACCTAAAAATTTTCTTAGTGGTAGAATGTGATATCGTTTCTGATCTCCATGTTTTTATTCCGACCTAATTATTATTGAACTTTCTTGCTAACCATTGGTATTCTTGATTTTTATGCTTTTGATTTTGGCGTATATTGGCTTTTACCATCGTGTAATATATATGATGGCCATTCAAGCAGACGTTACAGCTATTTCCATATTGATTTTGGGTTTTGTTTAGATTGGTATTTTTCGGCTGTTAGAGATAAGCATGTAATGAAAATCTTTATTTGACACGTTGAAAAATTGCTTGGTGTTTCTCATGCTGTCTGTACATATGTATAGCCCTATATCTTCTCTCTTATTGATCCGAATGCTTGTGCCGAGATTTACCATGTCTAAATGTATCGCAATCAATGGCCACTTCATTTATCGTAACAATCCTGTATACTTGTGCTAGGACTGTCAGGGGAGAGGAAATCATTAATAAGTTTATGATAAATTAGGAGAAATCAGTATCAATGTTAATGGTGAAAAAAAAATAAATGAGACGGTTGACGTTAGGAAAGGTTGAGGTGGTAACTCTTGACGGATTTTGATTAATTGATTTAATTTGTGATATAAATGCATACAAATTCTGAATTTATATCATATACCGTTGATTATAATTTATATTGAGAATGGAGAAAAAGAGGGCAAGATAAAAGAACATAGCAATCTGGTTCTAGAAATGAAACAATATTTATTTGATAGATGTGCCTCAAGAAAAATATAGTTTTTGAAACAGGGAACACTCACTGAGCTCATTTTAATTGCTGTAATAAATTACTGCAAATACCAGTTGTATTAAGTATTATATAGATAGAGGTATTATTTTGAGAGTTAACAATTTATTGAAATTTCAACCTGTGATTAATATATCATTTATATAATACTTATGTCATTAAATTTTAAATATTCTTATTAGTGACATTTTAGATCATTTTACAATAATGATAAATTTTTCTACCTACAGTTTGAATATATAGACATTATTATTTCAATTTAAAATCATGAACGTAAATGTGAAAACATCAATGCTGAGCTCTAAATGACCCTTAATTAATCATTGAAAATATACAAACCATTTTCTATAATAATATATAAAAGGTCAGAGAATATAGAAATCCATTTTAGAAATAAAAGGTGTATTAAGTAATGAATAGTTCTGATTTTAGATTAGAATTTGTTTCAATGGAATCCTTGATATTACCAACTGAATTGATTTTATATTATCAGATCCTGTAGTAGAAAATTAAAATGAATGATATGACGTTATGTGAGCACATTTTTATGCAAATACTGAACTTGGGTGATGAGTACTACTTCAACGGTGTTCTTTCCAATTCATAACTTCCCCAATACAAGTTGTTAAAGAAACCACTTTCTTCTTATGATGCCTTGAAATGACATTTCCTTTAAAATCAACTTTCAAAAATTAGATTTGTCTGTCTATTGGTGAAAAAATCCATTACAAAAAACAACTTTTAAATTAAACCTTTTTTTTTTTTATCATTATAGTCTTTCGGAACTTTCATTTGTGTAAGTGGTACCGTTTTATTACAAATTGACAGTTATATGAACGGTGACTTGAAATGGCTGGTGGGAGAAAACACTTTTGTTGGCTTGAAGCTACAATTAGATTGTCTTAAACGTGATATTATATGTGGCGAAAATTACACTAATTTGAAGTTGAGTTGTCATGGAGAGAATTAATAAAATATTGTATGACAGAAACAAATTTGGCGACCTTTCTTGGCGTCTGCTGAGTTTATGTAAGTTCAGTTGGTAGTTTCAGGAGAAATATAAAAAAAGACTTAGACATTAAAGCTTATAAGTTAAATTGCGCAGACTCAAAGCTTCTCAAAAAAAAAAAAAAAAGAATCATCATACACACAAATTAATATCATATAAAAAAAAAAAAAAACATTGAATTCTATGTGTCATTTTAATGTTAGTGGTATGCTGTCTTAGATTGATGTAAATCTTATGTCGTTTTATTCGAAAACGTAACATTTATATATAAACAGTTGTTTTAATAGAGGATATGAACCTAACATTTTCTCCCTTAATGAATTTCATGAATGTTAATTAGCAATTGTTTTGATACAGAATCGCTTTGATATACTAAAAGAAGTTCACATGTAGATTTGACAAGGTTTTGACACGTCAAGATTAAAACCACGATTGAAGAATGCGATGAAATTCATAAAAACATATCTGATAAATTATGATATAATAAAAGACTTCCGTGGTTGTCTAGCTTCAACGCTCGTATTATATTAACCGTCCATCATGTTTGTTTGACAGTATATAGTTATTATCAGGCATTGTTCGTAATTACGTTATGATATTTATATGCATATTGGCGTTGAAAGGCGGGAAGAATCAGCATTTGACTTCAGTTTGATGGGGCATGCCTTTGTTAGTCGGCAATTTATACAGTCAGGTATAATCGGATTTAAACTTTGATTCTATTGTGGGTGGTAGAACTTGACGCTATTGTTGCGTTCCTTGTGTTGGGAGATTTTAACGATAGTAACAGTTTAACAGTTGTCTATTCTTGGTAACTGACAAGTCTATTGAGGGACCTATTGTTAGTTAGTTGATTGACAGTCGAGTGACTAAATCCCCATTTTGTAAGGCTGCAACCTTGAAGGATCAAGTAATCAGATGGTATTTTGTTTTGGTCTGGGGGTAAATTTACCATCTAAAGTCTGTTTCAAAAAATGGACAGATCTTCAAGTATTTCACCGATATTGCACTTGAAAACATGATATTTGATTCTTAATAAATAAAATAACCTTTTCTTGTTTTTAGATTTTCCGCTTGTCTTGTTAAGACAATGAAGGAAACCGCCTCAATACTAAGTATAGTGCATGAACAAAAAAAAAAAAAAAGCTTTTGTTTTATGTAAAAGATTTGATTTGTTAACAGATAAAAAGTAATTATAGGCATTTCATTAGACCTAGGGCATAAAATAACTTGTCAACAAATGGTATGATATTGGTATTCAAATTAAAATGAACTTGTACTTCTTTGACAATTTGTACAAGGGAAATTATTTACATATTTACATATGTCTTCTGTCAATTTTTGGTCAGAATAAAACTTATTGTTGTTATCTAATATTTAAGTCTATGTCAATTTTAAAAGATAAAAGGAAATTGAAATAAATTTAATTAAATGGGGTTAAATTTACCCTTTCAGTATTATTTATAGATATCTGTCTGAAAATGCCTTCCTGGTGTTTTTTGACAGCCATTTAAGAAGGATGTGTGGCAAAATATATGATGTCATTTACATAAGGAAAATGTGGGTTATCTGTGTATAGTTAAGGTTCGCCAGAAACCTCTTCGGTCTACAAAAAGCCCATAAGAGGTACTGGCATCAAAAAGGCTAGAAGGCCGAAATCAATTACAAAGTTGAAAAGCAAACAAAAAAAAAACAGAAGTTATGCCAAATCTGTAATACTCAGTTAGACTGTAATGTTTTAACAATGATTCTGTGGCAGGATCGTCTGATTTGCCTTTAATATGAAGTGATGATTGCCAGGGAGAAGGAATTCTGTTTCGCCAAATCTTTTAATTTAACAGATGGGTTCACCTAATAGTGATTTTAATCAAATATGCTGGGGTGTCTGGCGAATAATGAAAGCAAGTTTTTGCTTTTTCTCTCTCAAGTTCTTCTTGATGCAATTAAGCTTGATGGGTTTTGGTTCAAATACTAACGTACAGTGCATGATATAATAACACTATATAATCATTATTTATAATTGAGAAATTAATCGGTTTTCTAAATGTTGATGGAATTTCTGTGTAGTGTATAAATAGCTGCCATATTGTTCTGTATTAATGTTGTGTGCATGATTGTTTGAAGGAATTGGATTTGGAAAATCCAGATTGGACAATTGTAGTACTCAAATTGAGTTTGGCATTAATGTGAAATTGATTACAAAATATAATAAATTTGAACGATTTAAAGGATTGGAGTAATATTGTATACATATGAATAAAAAGATAATTGGGTTTCCAATAGTATATCAATGACAACCCTTAAACATTATAAAGCCAGAAAGACGCCTAAAGAGTTACCCATACATGATGCCTATAAAACACCTGAAGTTATACAAAAAATAGGCATACAAAGTACCCTAAGGTGATAGTGTGAAATCACCTTCAGAAAAAAAAGGATGCATACAGTTGGAGATTTTGTCTAGCTTCTTTGAATCTGAGATTTTTTTTTTTTTTATTATTATTAACTTTCAAAACAAAAATCGGTTAAAATATTAGTAAAAACCAAAGCATTATAACAAGTTTGATCATAATTAAGACTAAGTAAGTACCTCATGATTATGAGATGATTACTGCAACATCTTCTATCCACTTTTGTCTAGCAGTCATTTTAAGAATACGAAGATGCATTGTGATATCAAATGTCGCCATTAGACGGTTTACATGCAAAGAACAAATCAGAAACGATTAATCAACTATAAATTCTCCTTTGCCATGCATGATATCGTGATCAGAGTTAAAATGGGATATTAGAACAAAGAGCCTTTGGTGAAAGATGGTTCAATCCCCTATTAGACATTTTCCTAAAGGGTCTATTCTGTACATTCATAAGGGGAATAGTTAAGTCCAACATTTATCTTGATCAATGGCAAAAGAGACTGATATGTTGTATTTTTTAACAGAAGGTGGCTTGGATAATTTATCATTCAGAACATATGAGGGTAATTGCATACAGAATTTACTCTCTTTTGAATGCCTTTCCAGACTATTGATATGTACTAAGAATATATCTTTGTTGAGAATGGTTTTCTCTTCTGGGTTCCGTTTCACTCTGCAGCATCTCTTGGCCTATTGCAGCTTGCTGTGGGGTATGGGTTTTGCCAATTGTTGGGAAACCGTACAGTGATCTGTGTTTGTTTACATCTTTATTATTTTGTTTTTATGGATGGTGGTCTTATTATTTTTGCAATCATGCCACATCTCATTATTTTTATATTGAAAACAGAAAGCAACCTTTATGGGATCCCAGCTGAAAGTTACAAATTGAAAGATATTTGCTGGACCAATTTCTTTGATATTTCATTTCAACTTCCTTTATTTTGCAATCCTCTTTCAAGATGAGGCTATTTTTGGGCTTATAAACTTTCCAATAAGTCCTTGTTAGATATTGGCTAATAGGCATAACTAAATTAGAAGTTCGTTTGATGTTGTACGATTTTCCGCAGCGAGGACTGAGATCAAATCAATCAGCAAGGACTCTAAATAAATTCCCATTGATTGCTACCACATCACATAAAATTTCTAAAGATCGTAGATCTAATGAATCTGTCATTAAATAAAGTTCATCGGTTTTTCCTCCAGAGGAAAAAAATATATTCAAATTGACTTCATGTTTATAGCTAGCATAATGTAATTAATAGGAAATCATGATATTGATCGAGTTGTCACAACCAGTTTCATTTGAAATCTTTCCAGTAAAGGGGAAGTATAAAGGTCTGGCAAAAAAGATATGGCTTCTGTTTTGGGAATCTGTTTTGGTCCTCTAATTGTAATCACATTTAAAGTAGCCTCTTTTGATGTTTCTATACTGGGACGGGGATTAGGTAATAAATACAAGGATCAAAGGTTAATATTTGTCTCAAAGCAAAAGAAAATGATTGGATTCTTCCAATTGCAAGTTGCTGATGACCAAGACATATTTTTTAGCAACCGTCTTCATTTTAATGATGTAAAGTGGGCAGTTTTTGTGAAGAATTTATTTGTGCTGAGTATATGATTCAAATAGATTAGCAAAAATATCTCCTTGTGTAAGTTTAATATTCAAGAAGGAAAAGATTCAGAGACAAGAACAACATAAAATGAATCTTTGCCAACAGCTTTGGCTCTAAGAAATTGTGATATTTTAAAACTCAGCGAATATAATTCACTTTTCAGTAATATTTTCAATGCTTAGGGAGGGAACTTCTTTCCAAATGATATTTACAAAAAAATCATTGAAATTGATGGTTTACAATGTTAATTAAAATTAGAGTTTGTTTAAATATGGCTTTTTAATAAAGGGTCCTAAAATAAATCAACTTTATTAATATAGTGTTTAAACAGTCTACTTTGTCAAAACTTTAATTATATAATTACATTGCATAATTCAATTACTGTTTACAAAACATTGAAAGCAAAGTGGTTAGAAGGTGCCAAAAATATGTATTTGACCCACTTGAAATCAATTATAATAATATTGGGTCATTATGTTCATTTAAAAAATCATTTGCAGTATTTGCACAAGTTCAGTCGAAATTGATGCATATTTACTTAGCATGCAATATGCGATTCTCAATTTAATAATTTTTTATTGTACTTCTCGAAGAGCTTAGTACGATGTACCTTGAATATTTTTTTGAGAAGTCATTTGAATTTGATGTCAGTTAGAAATGCAATTTGTAAAAGAAATATTTGAGGTGAAAGTACTTTTAATAAAGCACTTTCAAATGTCAAATGAAAAAAAAAATATTTGTAGAAAGAGATTGGATAGTAAGCAAGGCAATTAGATAAGTTTACTTATGTTCAAATCTTGCAAATCCAGTTTGACTAAACAAATCAATTTAAAACAACGGAAGGAATCATATGAACTCTTAAAGGAATGAGACTAAGATTAATGCATCTACAGGGTCTACAGGGTAAACAACAATCTCTTGCTATGTAAATTCACACTCATCGAAAATATAAGATTTGGAATACTGACCACAATAGGTACATTAACTGACCAGGCCACTAAGATCTAAGACCTCTAAAACATGTCTATGACGTGACTAAAAGAGATATATTTGAGTTAATCAGCTGAAGTCAGGCAAAGTTGGCATACCAGTGGGCTGCTATAGATGCATCAAATAACATATATTTGTTTCTTATTACTGTAAATTCAGAAAACATTGCGTGCATTTATTATTGCGATTGTTGAAGAATGGACAAAATGCAACTTTAATTATTGCTATTTCAGGAAAATCTGCATATACAAACATATGTATCAGATATCAGAATGCGAGTTCTTATTTTTGCGATACTCGACCAGTTGCATTATTTGCATTGATAAAAACCTCGCAATAATTTCTGAATTTACAGTAATCTATTACAGCAACAGGACTTATCTGAAGCAAGAAAAAGATATAAAATCTGATTTTCCTACAGATTTGTTTTGACCAAAAGGTCTAAAATATTCTCTTTTTATCTTTGCAGATTGAAGATGCAATGCTTATGTTTGATAAACAGACAATGAGACATCGAGGTAAGATGGCTGTATGGAAAACCCAAAGGGAATTATGGGAAAATTAAAAGTTCCCACAATTCCCTGACATATAAGATCCAAATTAGCTCAGTTATGTCACACTGAAATAAACAGTCAAGATACTAAAATTGATGCAAAATTTGGAAACTATGGGAGTACTTTTCTTCGGGTATCAATTTTTTCTAGGTTTGTGAAAATATTGTTGGTTTTGGGATTTGGAAGCAATGGAAAATATGTATTTCCTGGGGGACTTCAATTTCATTGTTGAAGGGAATCAAGAAATCTACAAAGGATTAGTATTCCATGAGCAAATTAATTAATGAAGAAAATTTTGGCCCTGTTAATGAAATCAAGATTTAAAGATATTTAGATTCAGTTGTTTTCTTTGAGCTAATTTGGACCAGTATCAAAATGGAATTTTGAAATGACATTTATTTGAAAGGTCTGCTGTTTTAGAAAGCTAATAAATTTTGGATTGATTCAAGATTATTGTTTTGTACAAAACAAAATGTACAACATGCATAAAACTTGCTTACATAATCTCAATTTCTTTTAAAATTGGACTAGATTTAAGTATAAACTTTAATTTTGAAAACAATTGACGTGATTTTTGGAAAGTTTGATAAAAATCTTATAACTTTCTGACATTTAAAAAGCCTCAGTAAACAGTGAAAACTTTGAAATAATCTTGATTTTGAATTGAATGTTCTTTTGTTGTAAAAACATGGGTGTTTTTTAGATCAATGATTTGATAATGATTTAGATATTATATAAAAATAAGCTTATAAAATTTGGCGTGTTAAAAATGAATTTAAATATTTTTAGAAGTTTGGTCGAATTTCACTAAACTGAAATCACTAAAAAACATTACAAAATGATTTTCCCTTTTCTTTGACTGAAGAGCAAAGTTATCAGAAGGGAGTTGTGAAAAATCTGTAAAAATCATCAAGGAAAGCCAAAAGAGGCGGGGGATTTCGATCGGAGCCAACATTTCATAACATTCTGCATGATAATCACTTGATTTTGATAAAAGTAACAGTAATTACGAAAAAATTGTAAAGAAAACAAATGAAAAAGAAAGTATCAAATGTTTTCTATTTTCATCAGTTTGATTTGATGCATCGATTGCTTGGCAGATCCCCAAATTCCTGACTGATGTCTGTTTTTTTTACATATGGACGTAGATAAGTTGGGTTTTTTGTTGAACACACGGTTTGAAAACAGCTGTCATCTGCAGCGCCTTTTGGAAAGCAAACTTTTTGCCTTCTGTTCCCCACTCTTATAATCTTTTAAACACTCCATCTCATTATCGCTACCGTAAAGAAAACGAATTTGCTATTAGTTTTGCTAGAACGCAAATAAACATTGGGGTTTATCCTTCGTGACCTACAGGCAGAGAACCATGCTGCTGTAGCTGTGTATTTTGCACTTGCTGATTTTGATGTGTACTCGATAATTACTTGGTTGAATGTTTTTGAATATCTGATTGGCAAACATCATCAATACAGTTTTGAAAACATCTGCGTTGGCAGTAATTGCTGGCCAATTTAATTGCAAAGAAAGTGGAATGCAGGCTTTGATTTTTAGTAACGAAATATAGACAGCGAAATATAGACAGCGATGAAGGCAATTGAGGTTATTGCAATGTTTTGTACATAGACAGTTAATGTATGGAATTTCAGAGGTGTTACTGCTTATGTGAAGAAAGTATTGTGGCATGAAATAGTATCTGTTATTACTGTAATAGTCCTAGTTTACTTAGGGTAGTTAGTCCTTCTCTATGTATATTTTTAGCATAGTCTTTTCTTGTAGTTTTCTAACTGGTGATTGGCTTCTTTAAATGTCAAGTTGTAGGTTTTCTGTCTATAATAGTGCTTGAGTGGTCTCTAATAGTTAATTTTTTAGATAGTAGTAGGCCTTAGATTTTGTTTTCTGTACAAGAAAATGTAGGTTCTTATGGCAGATGAAAAAAGGGAGGCTCAAGAACAAGGAATTGTGTTGGAGGATGATTCTGTATGGATTAAAACGGGAATTGTATGTGCTCCTTTGTTTACTATGTAGATTGCGAATGTTTAATGTTTTCATCATCGTACTTACTGAAAAGATAATGGATTTAAGTGCTCATGTAGAGAAGAAATGTCTCTTTCATAAATGATGCTTTAAAGTGTTAATTGCTTGCACTTTTTACCAGTTATTGACAAATGTTTCAGAAATGTGTTTGGATGGAATGTGACGTACATTGTTATTGTTGCTTGTGGATTTATTTGTTCATCTTTAAACAATCATATCTATTGTGTTTTACAAGCATTATTTCAAGACGAAATGGAAAAGCACTTAATATTTCATATCGATTATCCAATAGAGGTGTCACATTTATCAATCTTCCTTGGAAATAGATTGATCTCAAAAGTAACATCATTTTAAAATAGTGATATAGATGAAGGAAATAGGTTTGGGAAAAGAATTTTGAACAACAAGACAGAATGAATATGACATGTTAACAAAGATGTAGCAAGTGTTCAGAAGATCTTGATTGCTTTGATCTGAATCACTGAAATGTTTTGCAACAAGTAATATGAAATTTTGATCTGAAGTTTTATGTTGCATAGAAGTATAAACATTTGTGATAAGAAAAAAATAAAATTTCACTTAATCAGGATCGAAAGGTTGGTAATTAGGTAGATTTTATGTAAATAAAATATATAGTCTCTAGCGTAGTCTTATTTCTCATAGAATAGATGCCAAACACGGTTCTGTAATGTTTTTCCTCTTTTTTTGCAATTAATTGTCTGCCTGTTATGTTTATTAAGTGAAAGCCTGTGTTTCATTTTTGGTGCTCTCTCAAGGTTCATTTACGGGAATAAGGTGAAAAGTCTTTTTTTTTTTTTTGCTTTAAACAACTTGTGGAATTGCAAAAATTAAGATGATTAATTGATTTGGCACTAGCTGTCAGTGATATGATAAAAAATTTCACAAAATTCTTGACAACTTTCAAGAACCTAGGCAATAGGATAAAAGAAATTAAATGAATACATTATCTTGTAAATTTGACATGAACTGTGCCCTCTTTGTTTTGATTCATGCTGATTATGATACTTTATATGTCAAAATTTTATTGGCATTTTTCAAATGAAGCAGTAGAGAACCTGCTGAGAGCTGTTTCTTATCTCTAAGACAGAAGAGTTCCATTCACACCTCACCTGTCGAACCAATTAATACCCTATCCTTTACATGCTGAGACAGGAGTTTATGTGGCCAAGAATAGTCAACCATAGTATATATTACTGATGAAAACATTAAAAACTTATATACTTAATCTCATTGCAATTTTTTTGTGGTATAGAAATTTTTCGATTGAAGTTTTATAGAAAGCCATGCGAAACTTTATTTGATCACCCTGCATAGGAATAGATTTAACAGACTTGCAAGAAGAAAATTACAGAAAAAAATTTCTTATGGTTGTTGATGCCATTTCTGCAAAGTGCTCAGTTAGGCAGAAACAAATTTTTGATGAAACAGTTTATGCTGTTAGAACTAGATTTACAATAGTAATTTCAGATATTTTTGTGAAGTGCAAAAAGTTTATTTTACTTGACTTTTCATCAAGTTTCTTTGTTCATATATTTTTTTTTTTATCTTTTAGCAATGTTTTAAGAGTTTAATTTCTTTTCGTGTGATTAAAATTCTTAAATGTTCCACTCTTAAGAAAAAAAAATAAAGTTTGTAGTGCAGTGCAAGAATTGCTTCCCAGGATGTAAAACACTTCATTCTGAGAAAATTTCAAAATTGATAAAAAGAATTAATTGGTTTTAAAAGCCATATTTTTTAATTGTAAGGTTTTAAATTGCTGTAGCTCTTTTCACAAAACTTCTTACAACTAAAATGGTTTAACAGTTAAACTAAATTGTTCAGTAATTAATAAAAGAGTAATTGTTCACCAATGTATTGCTCCTGAGTCACTGTGAATGGATATATTTACAAATATGAAGATAAACAAGTCTTGTGGGGTTTTTTTTTTTCGCATCGAAAAATATGTTAAAGTTGTACTTATATGATATTTTGTGTCTAAAGAGAAAAAAAAAATTAATTGAAGTTGACTGGGAGTTAATTATTTGGTCACTACGTATCCATGATAAGGGCTACAAAACACACAGATTAGCACAAATCTCTCTTCTGCCATTAACTATGACTCTGATAAACTCTTGATCCTGCAAGGCAACCTGCTTAACATTTACAAGCAAAACAATGAATAAATCTTGATAAATATGATAAGATTTCTGTGGCATGGATTTATTGTAAACTTGGTATGCTGATAATGCTTTATCTAGGGGTCAGTCTAATTCAATTAGAATTAATAGGAAACTGGTTTCTGGGTAGATATGAATGAATATGAAGTCCAAAAGTGGAGAGTAGATTTGTTTATCACTGATATTAAAGGGTTGTAAATAAATTATTCAAGGTCAAATGTAAAAATGGACCTTTTATTAGTTTTGTATAGTTGTTTGTTTGTTTGTTGAGTCATATATCAGATAAGGAAAAATATCAGCATTGTTCAATCATTGGAGAATTTAAAATTAGAGTAAACCTGGACCATATTTTTATCAACATTTGCAGAGACATGTCTTGTCCATTGTTGAGGGCCATACAGTGACATTGTCTCATTGGCAGTCATATACCTATTGTATCATTAGTAGCAACACATGATAGACATATTCAAAGACCAAATAGCTCCACTGCTTTCAATATTATTATATATCAATATAATAGCTTGTTAATTATTACATGTCTAAGTTTTTGGTTTTATTTTAGTATAAATGATCATACTTAAGCTCAGATTTGCTTTTTTTGTAATTATGTGAAAAAAAAAACAAACTTGTAATTAGGGGTGTTGTTATATTGCATTTAATTTCATAGACTTTGCAATTTCCTCTCCATCCATTTTAGAAACCATCAGTGAAACAAACTGTAGTATGGCTTTAATTTACTGTATATTTATATGAATATAAAGTAAAATAGTCCGGCAGACAGATGGGTTGCTTAGCGATTAAGACACATAAAATAGATGAATCAGTTTTATAATAAATAAACTTTGTTTTAGTGTAAATTACTCATATTTGTGATGAACAAAGAAGAAAATTTTGGATGCCATGTTTGAAATTTTGGTTGCTATTGACTGACATGTTTACAAATATTCTGATATGGCAATCATGTGTGTATGTGCAGGCAATTAACTTTGGATTCATTTTTGCACACTCCATAGATTTCTTCATTTAAATGAATTTTTTTCCCACAAATAGCTGCAGAGTTGAATATATCTATGCAATTTACAGTGCATATCCTATTAATTTGTACATAAATGTTTTAAAATGGTGAAGATAATACAGGCAGACTGGCACATTTTGCAGACTTATTATATGTTAATGGTTCCAAGTGTGTTAGAGTGAATACCTGAAATGCTTACAAAATTAGCTCTTCTCTGATGAGCTATTAAAGAATCTTTTCTTTAGTCATAGCCATCCATCTTCCTGCATGAGAAACTTCTGCTAACCAAAGTCAAGGTCTTTCTTGTGTTTTATCAATATACAATTTAATTTTACAAGTAAATGCATTGATTTAACATTGATGGAAGAGTTAATTTGTTTTCTACAGATGAAATAAAATGTTTATCAGTCACCTTTGGTATTTGGCTTTGATAATTTGTAGCTTTAATAAGACTTTATTGCGCTTTGATTGACTCCTGATAAATTTACTTGTGTATTCAGGCAATGTAATGATTTTCTTTGAATTTATAACAATATTACAGTTCAATATATGCCAAAGTGGAATTAAAGAAACAATGTTTATATTTGGTTTTAAAGGTAGATAATGGAGGACAATTTTTTTTTTCAACTTCAAGTTAAGTAAGCAGTATGTTCACAGTGTCTTGTGCATTGCAGGCACATTATTTGAAAATCATAGAAGATTTTATGTAAACAAGATTTTATGTGATAGAATCAGTCTAAAAATTAAATTTCTTTTCTTTTTAATGTTGGTTGTTGTTGTCTTATTGATATACCTTACATCTCCTTTTCTTTTTCTATTCCTTAGACTGAATACATATCAATGTTGAATAAATTTAGCATCCTAGAAAACCATTTCTCTAAGATTTTTGAAATTATGACAGGGTGCAAAAAGGCCTGAGTCTTACTTGACATATACTTTCAGTTATCTTCCATTTCTTTTTGATAAATTTCTTTGGTAAAGATGTGATATGTTGCTATGATAAAGACTTTGTATTGTTTTGGAAGGAATTCCCTGCATATGAATTGTTTTGTTTCTGGCTAGTATGAAAAGGCAACAGAAAAGTTGCTACCAAAATATCTTTGATTAATTAATGTCATACCCAAGGCTTTCATATTTAAATTTTTATTATTTTCAACCTCTTAAAAAGAACATTTTATTACCATATGTTAGTAAGAAAAGATTGATTTTATTTTGAGGAGAGGGGAAAATCGTAAAGTGAAATGAAAACACTAGACTTGAACCTGTTTAACCTTGCAGCAACATCAACATTTAATGAACATGACAGGGATTAGATATGATGAATTTGCCCATCTTCGATCATTGTCCTGATTAATTAGGATTTATTGTTTAATGGGCTTAGAGTAAACCAACACATCTAAAAAGCCGATTACATGTAATTACAGTGTATTGTTAGGAAAATGCACAGCTGTGTAGTCTGTATGTAATTTTAAACTTTTCACATCGTTTGTCTTCTGCAAAACGGATTTCATGAAGTGAGAAAGCTTCTTTGTAAAATTTTGAGTAGGCATTAAATGAATTAAATGGAAAAAAAGACAAATGGAAAGAAAGCACAAATATCCAGGATACTTCTGAAGCAGTATATGACCTTCAGTCTTAAACATATCAGGGTAATGAAAAAATAATGATAGCATATGTTATTCAGCTTGATAGGTTGAACATGTGTTTTTGAAAAGAAGATCGGTGTTTTAGATACTGGAAATGAATGGAGTGTTTTATTTTTCTGAATGAGTGATTTGAAACATGGATGCACATGCATTTACATACATGAATTATCCAATATAGATAAAAGGGAAGGAAGTCAATTTCAAGGAAGAAAAACATTTTGATAAGGGTGTCTCATTGGGGGGGTTTGATCCTGGATCCCACTTCTTGCTTTGGCAGAATCCTGTATCTTGCCTATCATTGTAATAATAGCGCCTGTAATTTCATGTGTCCTGCCCGACTTTGTTTCCCATTTTCACGGAGATTAATTTGACTTTTCACTGTCACACTTACAAAAAATTGGCCAATCCCGCATCACGCTTACACCCCATAATGAGACCCACTGATAAGAACTTTAAAAAATGTTACCAAAATTTATTGTTAGCAACTTTGATTATCAGTGTTGCTTCATCATGGTTCCCTGCATTCTGGACAATCTGGTTCATTCCTTTTATGTTCATTTCTAGTACAAGTGTGGTATTTACCACCTATTAAAAGCACTGTTAACATAGGGAACATTTGAAAAGAAATTTTAATGTGATATATGGTTGTTACATAACAAAAATTCTCATAAAAAGTCAGAATAACAATAAAAGACAATTATAATCCTCTTACATACACCCATAAACACATCCTGTTAAATAATAGTCAGATTCTTCATATATTAATTTGTTTTATTGTATGCTTATATTTTTAGGACTAAGTTTTATTGCAATCGTAGAGGCTTAACTCCTACTATTTCAATTGTAGAAGCTTTACTCTGTAAGAAATATAGATTTTCATATCTTTCTTTGCAGTTTTTGCTTGTGATCTTTGTTGGTTACATGTTAAGCATGCATGGGACATTATTTTACAGACAAATGAAACGCAGGTTTTATTTATGTGCTGATGCAGGTGGTCTAAATATCAAGCCATTTTTATTCTGAATTTGACTTTCAAAAAATAGTCACGGTTTATTGTTGAATTTTCTGCATGATAAACACATTTCTAATGGAAAACTGATTTGAGTTTCATTTTATTCATAATTCTCATTAAAACACAACTGCAGTCAAGTAATGTTAGACAGGGCCGGATCCAGCCATTTTAAAAGGGGGGGGTTCCAACCATATGTCCCCATTCAAATGCATTGATCGGCCAAAAAAGGGTGTTCCAGCCCCAGAACCCCTCTGGATCCGCCACTGTTAGAAGTCTGATAAGTCCGTGCAATCCGTTGACATTTTATACTGGTGGATGAACAGACTTTTGGGACAAACAAATTAACTAGTCAGCATGTTATCACCTTTTAAGGGTTTTATGTATTGTTCAGAAGAATGAACAAGTATAAGTAATAAGTAGATTATCTTAGAGCCTGGTTCATCAATTCAGATTTTCTTGGCATTCTTAAAAATGATTATTTTAAATCATTAGTTATTGACGACTGTTATCAGGACTGAAAATTTGACAATATTTTACTTGAGTGATTTTATTTATTTCTATGAGATAAGGGTTAATTAATACCTGCAGAACTGTTTATGAAGTGAATGAACTTTTACGTCTGACTTATAGTTTTATACTTGGGCTTTACCATAGCCATTGACAGAACTTTCCGTTGTTATCATTACAGAAACAATTGAACTCTATAATTGGAATGTAACCTCCAGTGATGCTAACTTTTATATGCAGTGACAGAATACATTAATTTATATAACTTTTGTTGATAGAAGACCAAACCCTGTTCCGGTGAAGCTGTATATTCTGCAGGATAAGATTTCATTTGTCATTTAACTTAATATAAATTTAGGGATGTCCCACACTTTTCAGTTTCTCAGTTGCTTGTAGATGCATTCACATGTTTTGTTTTTATATGTTATACACTTGTACCACGGATTGAAAAATAATTATAAATTTGTCTGACTTTAATACAGTTTTGGATGTTTTATTAAGCCAAAGTATTGAAGGACAATTTTGCCTGTAACAATGAACCATTATAAATAGGGAACTCCCCACATACATTTTTTAAAAGCTCCACATTGATTATACATGTATAGTACCTGCATATGCAGAAAACCTGCCATCAGAATTAATTGCATTTAGTATTATGAAACCACAAGCACATGGATGGATAAGAATTCTCTCAAGTGACCTTGACCAGTTCCCAAGGTTGAAGTACAGGAAAAAATTAATTGAAGACAAAGATCATAACATAATCAAATAACTTCAAGGCAACTGAAAAATAATTAATGAGCCAATCGGGATCAATCTGTCATGTTCGCTATTGTGTGTTGTGGCAGGACAAATTGTTTGAAATGCATAAATGCAGCAACTGTGTCCTATCGATTCTGCATTTTGTGCTGGTCTCATTCAGAGTTGGAATTGAAGTGAAAAATAACTACCGATACATATTTCAATTATTGAGCACAGCTGAAAGAATTCATTTTAAATCAAATCGGTTGAATAAATTTCTAACAAAATAGGACACTTACATAAGATAAAAAAAAATTCTTTACCGGTAATCATTATGTTTTGACTCAGAAAGAAATTTGAATAAAAATATGGCAGAAGAAGAAATTTAAGAAGATTGGAAGAGAAGTATGTGGTTTTTTGTTTTAAAGTTTTACTGGAATCATGATGCTCTTTCTCTGATGAAAGACCTAGGTTTATAAATCGCTAAAAAAAATAGAAATACACAAATGTCTTATGTTGTAACCAAAAGTAATAAAGGGCAGACAACTCTAGCAGTATGCAATTTGACCTTTTTTCATCACAAATTATCTGTTTTTTTTTTACATCATAAATATTCTGTGGCAGGAAATTACCATCGACAGAACTGTCATAGTTAAAATGAAACATCGTAATTGATGAAGTACTCTCTTCCCCTGTTTGTCCTTTCCACTGGTATTGACGTTTACGAGAAATATTGAATATTCCATTCTTCTTAAGTGTTGCTGGTATCACTAACTTGTTGCTTATTGAGTATTTGATATGAAATGTGGTATTGGCAGACATTTAAAGTGGTCTTCAAATTTAGAGCTGGTTGTCCAATGTCATTTCAATTGAGTTTATAGCTAATGCTGTTTCAAATTGTTTACATGTGTATGGTCTCTTCAACTTTTGGTCTTGATATTGTATATTTGATGAATGTTATTCCTGAAGCATTGGTGCACACATCACATTGGTGCACACATCACATCACATTGGTGCATACATCACATTGGTGCACACATCAAAAAACCTCAAAAAATATTACTTTAGAACTGATTATTTTGTGTAAGTGACGACAAAGTGCTAAGATAACTGTGCTCATATAAAAGTGCATGGAGATTAGATGACTTCAAAGAAATGCAGCTTTTTATAAGATCTGTCAAGGACCTCCCTTAAAAATGAAGTGTTATAATTACTAGTAGTTAAATGTATTGAAAGAGACACAAACTTGTGTGGGTGGAAAGGGGTTAATTGTTAATCACATGTATAATTTATAATAATGCATTTTTTTTCTCTCAACATTTTGCTACAATTTTATTGACCCCAAAAAAACAAGAAAATATCATTTGAGGAAAAATATCCTGGCATGCATTAAATGACACAGTTTGAAGCATTTGGATATTTCAGAAAAATTGTCCATTTATGAAAATATTATAGATTTGAATTCTTGAAGTATTAATTAATATGTATATGCATAGAACAAAAAATAAGACCAAAAAATGTATCTTTTTGAAGACAACATTGGTGGTACCAAAACAGGAAATTGGTCTCGCTGCAAAACTTATAGGATGTGTCCAGCACTGAAATTCAATTAAATGCAGATGAGACAGCAAAGAAACAAATCAACCAATCATATCTTTTTTCCAATAACACGTAAATCAGAAGGAAAAAAACAAGTTTGTAGTCATTCAGCCATTCAAATTATCTTTTAAATTACTTTAGAATCCGATAGAAACGGTGTCATTCTTTAAAGCAAATTACATTGAATTTGTTCATGCAAGAGAGGGCCAATAGTCATTGATTTAGAGAACTCAATAAGGCTAAGTTTACTTGTTTTTTATTAGTATTTTGTAAGCTACGGCTTATTGATAGATCTGGTTCCCAGGGGGGAAGGAGAAATCATGTCCTGTTAGTATAGTTGGCTAAATTTATGGTGTCTTTTGGTGCTTTGTGGTATTGATTCCCAATGATCGTTGATAATTACGTGGAAGCGTGTAGCGGTAAAAGGATGTTAGTTTGCGTCTGCTGGAAATAATACAGTATTTAAGATGGATTGGAAAACAATGCTTTTGCATAAAGTAATTTGTTGAAGAGATTGGAAATATGTAAGATTAAAGAGTGATATGATCTCAACCCTGGATTGTATTTAGAATAAAAAGAAAGCTGAGTGGATAATTTGTTATATCAAAATCTCTCTTCTATTCAAATTATTTTAGATTTAAAAGTTTATTGAAATTACATGTTTTCTCACTTTCGATATTTTGTGAACAAGTTTATGAAGAGTATTTTTTTTAACAGAATGCAGCTTTAAGATACTTGAATAAAATGATGTTCTGAGCAAGAACAAAAGTCCTGAATAAATTACAAAAAACCAGCAAAATTGCCATTGCATTGATACGTATAGCATTAATTTGATTTTTATGCCCCACTTAGGGGCATTATGTTTTTCAGTCTGTGCCTCCATTCGTTCGTCCGTTTGTTTGTTCGTCCGTCTGTCCCGCTTCAGGTTAAAGTTTTTGGTTAAAGTTTTTGGTCAAGGTAGTTTTTGAGGAAGTTGAAGTCCAATCTTGAAACTTAGTACACATGTTCCCTGTATGATATGATCTTTCTAATTTTAATGCCAGATTAGAATTTTGACCCCAATTTCACGGTCCACTTAGAACATAGAAAATGATAGTGTGAGTGGGGCATCCATGTACTATGGACACATTCTTGTTTAAAAGTATTACTGTTGAGAAGTTGTTATTTCTTTATTTTATTTGACCTAAAATAAAAAAATATATATCTATTCCCAGGAAGAGTTCAGATTAAGTAGGTTCTGTTTCGTCTAAAAGTTATTAATATGAAAAGTATGTACTTTTAGAGAGATAAGTAGTGCCTTAACTTCTTATCAAAATTATTTTTTCTCTTTGGTTTATTTTGAGATAGTTGCCAAGAGAATCATATATTGACTCAAGATTGTGTATAGAATAGAAGAAAAAAGACAGTATTTTAATGTTTGATAGATGATGTTGAAGAATATTTACACCTGTTCATTTGTATCTGATTTCAAATCAACGAGGAGAGAAATACTGCCAAAATTTCGGAAATGCTGTTAAGCTTCAAGTAATGATTTGAAACTAGCAAAAATAAATCATTTGATTTGATGTATATAGAAACCATTAATGTTGTTGCACTTAACTTGTATTTACACAAATGTTGTTAATTAATCTTTGTTAGTGAAAGAATTTTTAAAGTTCTGTTTTATAGTTTTGATGAACATTATGACTGTTTCACAGCTTTGGTTAAAATCAGATAAATTTAGTTGATGGCTTTCAAGCTGTGGAGGACCATCATTTTATATTATTTGTCATATGCATAGTCACAATGTTTGTGGACACACTTAATTTATTGAAAGATTTTTAATTTGTCATGTCATTCATGAAATGATATTTTGACTCTTCCACTTCTAATTTATTAGGGATTTTAAAATTTGGATATGTATTGTCTTTTGAATTCAGGCCTTGTATCTTTGTTCATTTCCATTTATATTTTTTTGAAAGTTAATTCTATTAAGTGGGTCAATTCGTTAAATCATTCACCTTTTCTACTTTTAAGAGGTATTAAAGATGGAAGGAATGCAATCATCCAATATCAACATAATTTCTGACTTATGGTTCTATCAAAGCCAATCACCTCTTACACCCCATCAAACCACCCTTGCCTGCAATTACTGAAAATCGCTCCATCACACGGATTTTCATTAAGATTCTGTAGTAAATGAGAGGAGAAACGAGAAAATATCGCCAAAGGTGTCAAAGGTCGACGGAATGTTACCTTATTGTTGCATTGTAACTGGATGTGCAGCAAGCTAATAAGATTGGGAATAAATGTCAAAATGGTCTGAAAGTGCTTTGAAGATTTGGCCGTTAACAACATCTTCACTTTATTGTCATCTCGCTGGCTCAGTTCTTCTAGATGTGCGTGTGTGTGTGAATAGTAGTAGCATTTCTGTGTGTAACATTCTGAAAATGGCCTTCGTGATCTGTGACTGACTCAAGCTCGAGGTTACAATGCAACCTTAGAATATAAGTATGTTAAAAATAGTATGTGAATATAATATGCCACCCGTTTACCTTGGAACAAATTTTAGAACACAGTCACCCTTGATACACTTGTTTGTTCATCAAAAAAGTAATAACTTCATTCAGATAAGCCCTTTCACATCTTACTGTTGTAAACCTAGCAAGAGAAAAATTTTCTTCTTTCAAATACTGAAAAAAACCCAGATAACCTAAATGAGTCATAAATGATGGTATGTACTTCTGAATGATAAAATTAGAAAAAAAAAATAAATTAAAATGACAAACCACAAGAGCTACAGTACTTTCTAGGACATATTCATTTTAAATATATTTGGTAATTATACAACTTGAAATGAAATACGATCAGTTAATGTTTGATCAGCTATTTCCTGGTACATGATATAATCAAAAGAAAGTGTCATGTTTTCTTCTGAATAAGGGAGGAAGGGTGTAGTTCACAAACACACACATTAGAAGTTCCGGTAATGAGATTTTTGTAGACCTCAAATCCATCAGAGAAATATTTTATATATAGTTTATCAGTCTCGTTCTACCCAAACTTGTCTCTTTAGGTCGTAAAAGGTCAGGGTAGTTTTTTTCTTTCCATTTTGTCGTAACACCCTGTTACTCAGGAATGAAAGCTTCAGTTAAGTCGATATAAATTTTAAAAGTATTTCAAACTGTTTTGACCTTGTCTCCAATCATATAACGTTATATGTTTAATCTCCATTATTAGTTGATTTTGAATTTTTCAAGTCTATATTTTACGATAAGTCATGAGTTCGGGATTTTTAGATTTAGAATAGAAACTTTGGACTCGTAAATTGGACAGTTTTGTAATTGAAAATGGACATAATATGTGATTTTTGTTAAGTGTCAGGTATTTGAAAAAAAAAATTGAAGGATACAAACATGTGTGGTTCATCGAAAGTTCAAATTAAAATGAGATTTTTTTTGTGATAAATGAATAATTTAAATTAATCATAAGATTTACATAAATTCCAATTTTGATAACAAAAAGATTTAGGTATTTCAATTTTCAAGTGCCATTTGATTAGCTAGGCTCCAATTTTTTGTAAACAAGATGGCAGCTAGACCTTAACATTGGCTGTAAACTTAAGCTGCTATCTAGATAAACCAAGCAACAACTAGCAATATTTACTAATTGCATTTCAAGTTTTAAGGTCAATATTAACTTCAAACTCACTTCAAAGTTTTGTTTGAATACATTTCAATCTTTGTCCTATTTTGAATTGGTAGATTCTCAACCTACATTGGTCAAGTTGCGTTTGAGGTATTTTGTTTGACCTCAACTTATTGGAATCACAATTTTCTTGAGTGTCAAAATAAATCACTCTCTCCTGATCAAACAGAGGAATATTTTTTCCTATTTAGATTTCCTGTAAATAGCCTGCCACAGTTGTTCTGTAACTAGGAAACACTCCTTTGATTAGAAATCAAGTTTTCCGTTGCCCTGATTGCTAATAATAACATTGGTGGTTTTAATAACACAATGTTTTTCCTTAATGGAAAAAGTTTATGATTTGATGTGAACCACTTGTCCACTGAAAGCTGAGACATCGATTGTAAAAGGTATGGTTAATAAGTCTACTGGCGGCACTATTTAATTTCGTTTCACTGGTTTGGAGAACGTGATTGACAATGTGTCTAATGACTTTATTTCGCAAAGTGCGGCAGATTTTGACCAAGGTTGTCATTCTGATTCAAAGGTTGTTTATCATTGCGAAAACCTGATAGGGATAGATTTAGAAAAAACGACATCAGAATGAATCGCTTCTCTTTATCCAAATTAAATGGGAACGAGGGTCTCTTTCAAGTAATGGATTCATTTATTAGTCTCTGACTTAATTGAAAATGATGCTGTGTCGATATAGTGTATGCTATAACTTGTGAAATTGTTATTTTTCTTCATTTCCCTAAGATTGTATTATATACTGTACTATTTAGATAAGGATGGAGTATGGAAATTTATGATTTATCTTTCTCAGAACTGAATTTAGCACAGATTGATGCCTGTGAGACAAAAGGTTTTATCTAAATAATTACCTCAATCATGTCAATGATAGTAATGTACAATTTTCTCATAATTTTTCTCATAAAATGAGAGAAAACCTTATATTTTACTAGTTGTCTTGTCTGTTTTTATTGTGTCTTTATGTTGTTGTCACATTGGTGACCTTTACCCTGGTTAAAAAGTTCTGTTCATTTTTTAAAGCGTTAAAAAAAAGGATTTATCTGATATTGCTTTTCTTTGCAAAGATTTTTAAATTCATCAGGTTTTAGTTCCTGTAAAAGATCTTGAATCATGGCAAACCCTATCATTTTTCACAAGAAGCACCAATGTCTACCAAATATATGCACCAAATGTTTTGCTTGGCTCTGGTTTTCACCTGCAGTGACCACCAACAAATGGAATTCACAACCATTAACTGAGCAACATTTGGATAGTTTCATTGAATTTGATCAACTGCACGTAGCAGATTTACAATCAGAAAGCTGTCTGCATGTACTAGAATTGAAATATTACAAAATTCGGCAGTTGATATTTTTAGGATTAGATAAGATTGATTCCTAGATAAAATAAACTGTAATGTGTGATAAAACTGAAATCTTACATCATATCTCTCACATTTTAATGAATACTTTACCAGTATGAAGACACAGCCCTCCTAAGGGTGTTACCTTCAAAACATGATATTATATCACATGATTGGGAATATAAACAGCTAAATATTATCAGTTAAAAAGCATTAAGATTTTTATGATAATTTGTAAGATAGAAATAGACCTGCTTTTTTTTTCACAAAAAAAAAAAACAAAATTTTTGGCAATAGAAGATACTTTATATTCGTGTTTACAACACAAAAACTTCTTTTAAAATATAAAAACAAAGCGTTTTGTTTTGAGAAAGCATTAACTTTGAAATAGTAATTAATGATGTAACAAATGAATAGAGGAAAAGGAAAAATATGTTAATACTAGCTCTAGATTCATCTACTTCTTTTGTCAGAATGTTCCATTAAAAAAGAGGATTGATGTGACTGTGACCTTCAATAAATGCTTAAATCATTTTATTATAACCTTTCTCTTGAAAGCAAATTTTCAAAAACAGTTCCAGTTCTTTTGTAATCTTCCTGGAAAGATTATATTACATGTCTGTTACTAACATCTTGAATTTTCAGAAAGGTCAAACTAATTAATAAACTAGTAACACCAATGTCGGGGCAGCTGTTTTGGTTTTATGTTGTTCTATAAACCTTTTGCATTCCACTTCCAGGTGTTCCGTTTATAGTTAAAGTAAACTTATCATACTCCCAGTCATAACAAAACCTTTTGTAACATTTCCAGGCTAGTAATTATAGCTAAGGAACCAATTTCAATAAAATAACATCACTGAATTCTTTAGAATATTAGGTCTACTGTTCACTTTTTTCATTGCTTCTTTGCATTACTGCAGTATTAATTAGTGTAGGACCCATTTTCCATATTTCTGCTTTGCTTGTTTTGACATTTACAGTATGACAATGCAGTATAAATCTGGTTCAGAATACATTAGTACACATATAAATAAAAAGAGGTAGAAGGTTATGTTTAACCCTTCATTTCTATAATGAGGACACACTTTCTTTGATGAGGAGGGGAACGTGTAATAGCATTCTCTAACAATCTGTTGAAGTGACAAATTGTTATGAAGGTACAACAGTAACATGAGTAATATGGAGATTTATACATGTTGTCTGTTGGTTTTATGAGCATTTTTGTGGTTCCATGGATTTTGGCAAACAGTTTGCACACTTTTCATCAATGAAATATTAAATTCTATAATTATAGAAAAGATTTTTCAATGAAAAAGTTAATTGAATCTTCTTTGGAAGCATTTTAATTAGATGAAAAACTTTTGGTAAAATCAAAGGTCTTATGATTTTTTTCAAAGCACATATCTTTCAAAGTTCTCTCATCAAAGGTTTTAGCGGTATTGCTTAAGTTATATTCTTATGTAAGCAGAAAGAAGATAAACATATCTGTTTTATATTATGACTTTTTTGTTTGAACATTAGAAACCATATGTTTTGCTCTAGGATATTCAACAATGACTTCCTCTTAAAAACAAGAATACACTCCATCCTCTTGTGCAAATCGACATGCCCTGAGAGAAGAAAGTATTTAAAATCACTGTGTATATATGAAAAAGCCTTTCAGATGCTATTTCAAGGATAGAAATAGGTGCGAAACTGTAGAAAACATAAATGAATCGATATACAAATAAACTAAGGAATTGCTAATGAACTAGTTATGGTAGACAAGTGTTTATTCATCTGAAGCTGTTGGTGTGCTGTATGCCTTGCAGTTAAAAAAGGAAGAGATTTCGATCTGGTTTAGTTAATTGACAAGTATACAGGAAGTTCAATGTTTACAGTAAAATTCTATTTCTTTTTAATTGCTTGTGTCTGCATTTGAATTTCTAAGTTAGCCAAGTAAAGAAAAACTATCATCAACTTTTATCTTTCTGCAGTAACCCCAAACATGCCAAAGATAGCTAGGGTATAGAAGTATGGCTTCCTTGAATTTTTCATTTGGCAGGAAGATCAACAATACATGCTTAAGGAATGTTTAGTTGGCTGTGTGAGAAATCAAGAATTCATTGTACATTTTTTAAATAGAAGGTAAAAAATGCTACTTGAGGGACAATCCTTTGCATTATAGGGCCAAGTATTTTAATTTCAAAGGTCAAGCTAACGAAACACAAGAAGTAATTATGCTAAAAGTGTTGATTTACAATTTATTTGTACTTTTCAACAGGTTGTAATTGCTGATGAATGAAACAAAGGAAAAATGTAATAAAAATAAATTGCATTTATTATCGTGCAATGGCGGAACTGATCACATGATAATACTTTGTTTATTGGTTTAGGTTCTCGGTACCAATAAAATATTCTCCTTTTTAATTGAAAAAAAATGATATCCTAGCAATTGTCTACCTAAATTATGAGAGTTATGCAGTTTGATAATAGTTTGGCCATGAGCTGAGTATCCTTAAACATGAAAACCATTTTATTTCCTCAGATTTTCTTGAGTTATCACTTTATCTATCTCACGTTTCTGTCTATTTCGGCTAATAAACTTGATATTAGAGAACATCAGATACACAGTTTCTAAACTGGTTTGAAATGTAAGCACTAATTGATGGTTTTAATCAATTTTTATGGCTTGTTGGAAACAGAAGTAAATGTATGCTTAATATGGCGTTGTAGTCGGTATGCTAGATTGGCTTAACTGGTGTGTTGTTAGATTAAATTTACATAGTGAATTTAATTCTTGTCAAATTAAAAAGCCGTGAACAATGCACTTGGGTACACTTTTTTTTTTCGAAAGCTGTGTTTTGTGAATTGGGCATAATTTGATTGCATTTGCATACGAGATCTGGCCCAAAGTAATCTAATTAAAATAAACAAGAACTTGGGTAAACATGAAGATTTTAAGTTCAAAACTGTTAAATCATGCTTCATTAAATCTTGATTTACATATTTTAATAGGAAGTTGACCTGAAAATTGTAGTTAACGAATTCCTTTTAGAATCTTAAGCAAATGTTGATGCAGTTGTTACTAGGTTTCCTCATTGTTGGCCTGGCCTGATGTATCCCTCTAGTTCCTTTCTCAAAAATGTACTGCTAAACTTGACCCTTTCTCTCCAAGATTCTTTCAATGTGTATTAAATACAAGTATATTTTGGGATATAAGTCATCAAATATAGGGTTCATGATATTTTTATTAAAAGGCACCCTAACATTCTATTCATTTTATGTTCAGTCTCTAGATCATCTGCACCAATGCTGACTTGGCCATGAAAGTGAAACTCCCGAATTCTGCTACTAGTAATGACAACATTGCTCATAAAAATTATTTTCAGAAAATAAAAGAAAAAGTGTCAAGCCTTTTTATAGGTTATGGATTTTTACTAAAACTTCCTGTTTAAGATACATAATTGTCAAGGGAAATAATAAGACAATTATTCATAATTGTTACTGCTTCTTATTAATCAGATAAGGAGATAATTCTTTCATCTTGTCTGTCATTGCTAAGTGTTTAATGGGAAGGATAAAAGATAGATTGTAACTGTAGTACTGTATATTTTAAAGGATGAATATTTTAGAATGCTGCAGAGGTTAATCTCTAAAGATTTCAATAATTCAGAAAACAGATATTATTCTTTATTTTTTTAAAAGATCTTTCAATAAAAACTGGAATGAACTTGAGCAATTCTCAAGCAAGGTCATTTGCATGCCAGATTACATTATTGAAATAGTTGCAGTTTCTGTTCAGAGTTAGGGTTTTGACATTCTTTGATGCATGTGTGCAAAAAATCTCTGGACAGTCTTGTGCAATTAGGCGTTTATTGCTAATGAGAATAAAATGCATCTTCACATGTTTGGTTACAAGGCCAGGTGTAAAAAAGTCAGTGCTGTATCAATTTTAGCCAGGGAACCAGAACTAATTGACTGAAATTGCCTGTAACACTGGTGATGGGATACCAGTCTTAAGTGCATGGCATTTTACATCCATGGTCAATTCATCCCATTTGCATTGTTGTGCTACTATTTCCTGTCTAATTGACTGGAAAATGGATATTTCTTGTCAATTAAAAAATTCCTTTTCTCCAAATTATATGTAATCAAAAAGAATTTTTTATAGGAATTAGAAGCAAACAAGAATAACCCACAACTGTTTAATTTACCATAATTTCAGAAAAGTTAAGACTTGGCAATGATGGTTGGGATGAGATCAGAGAGTTCATTTCTCGTTCTCAGGAGAATTTGATGATTTTAATTCTTATATTTTATTCAATTGCTGTCACATTGGCATAGTTGTATCCCATTGAGGAAAAAATTCAGCTAGAAAAAATGTGGCACAATTTTATTTGAAGTGGTTTAAGAAAATCATTGATTGCTAATTTTAAGGAAAGGATCCAATCTTTAACTCAAGTGAGGAAGATACCAAAGCGCTTGCACCTGCTTCATTGGTTAAATCATGAATTTAATCAAAAAGTTTTACAGTTTTATTACTTGGTTTTTATGTCAAACAGACTTCAATAAATTCTTTTTTTTGGCTATAGTTATCATATTCTTCAAACTCAGTTGGAAATAGACATTTAGATGAAGAAGACATGAAATGTATCATACAACAAGGTTAATAAAGTTTTCAATGATTTTTTTCTCTCCCCATTTATTGTTTATCATAGATTGGATCTTCTTGTTTATTTTCAGAGGATTTATCAACTAAAATTATTTTTGATGTCTTTATCAGAATAAATCCTCTCCAAGAGATGCTAGCAGCAGCATCCTTATCAATTATGATAAGTTATCAACTTGAAATTCCCTCATTGCTTCAGGGGTTGTCTGAGGGAAAAATTCACAAAAGAGGGGTACTTTCAGGATAAGATTTAAAGCCTCCTAAAAATTTCTGATTAAAAAAAATCGGGTATTTTTAAACTTTTATACCTTAAATGTTAGTAAGAAGGAAAAAACTGACCAATCATTGTGAATCTTTCTTTTATCCTAAATGCATTGTTGCTTAAAATATGTCATTTATTTTTTTATTTTTCATCTAAAACATGTATATAACATTTAACCTTGAATATAAAATCTATTTTTAAGCAATCATTAAGGATTAGAAAAATAATCAATGAATTAAAAGAAAGATTTCATACTACAAACACAGCTTACCAGAACATCAAAAGATATTAGTTCATTCTGACAATCATCTGTACTTTTGCCTCCAAGCAAAATAAATGAAATCGTGATTGGGGTACCCTACATGAGGATAAATGGTAAAATTTGGGTAGAATAAAGTGAAGATGAACAGTTATCCCTTTTTTAAGCTGACAGATAACTAAAAATAAGATATAATGTTACAATTTACAATTAACTTTTAAGGCTCATTTGATGCTTACTGTAGTAAAAAGGGGATGTTTGACGCTTGATCATAGAGCCCCCATTAATACCCTCATAAATAACAGGAAAAATAAATATTTAACACAAACATAATATTGCTGAACAGAATTCATTAAGAAAGCAAATATTGCACATGGAAACCATAAATAAGATAAAAGTACTATAGTGGGAGTTGAGATGTAATTTCTGTTTTTTTCAAAAAGACTCAAAATTGAAGAAGCTGGCTTTATGTTGATTTAAGAATTTTAATGGGAACAAGAGGTGTAGGGGAATGCGTTGGATGTTAATTGGTCATACCCTATGTTCGTTTCTTTGCAGAAACTTTGTAAATAATTGTAATATTCTGGTAATACTTTTGTAAAAATGAGAAGTTGTTAGAAATTGAATAATGTAACTTTTAAAAAATAGAAGAAGCCTTGCTGCAGATGTACTACTGCATCAAACCTGTTGTTTTATATCTGTTGAACACATTTATGTAAGTGAGTTAGTTTAGAATAATCTTGTGCAAATAAAAATTGGGCAGGAATATTGCTTTTTAGATGTTTATAAATTTTGTATATATCATTGCAAAGGAAATTATGTCATTTCAGAATGTGGTAACTCCTTTTGATTTATGAGGAACTAAATAAAGATCAAATTTCTTCTATTGCATGTACTAAGATTCCTTATGTAATCGTTTTGCCAGAAACATTTATGTCATTAGTGAAATCAGTTTTAAGAAAAAAATAAAATTCTCCCCTACAGAAGGCCATTTTTCTCCCATCAACAGACTGAAGTATAGTCAAATTCAAAGTATTCAACTGGATCCCAATGAAACAGTGGAAAATTGATAATTCAAATAGGACAAAAGTTTACATTTGTTTTGCATAAATTAGTTGGAAAAACAGAGAAGAAACTTTCCACAGGGAGTAGAAAAAGCAAACAGTGAGTGATTTGTATTGCACAGTCCTTTCTTTGTCCAACTCTATCCATGATTTCCAAAACCCCAAAAAATGGTGATGACAGTACACTGCCTTTTGAATATCTGGTTTTATCAGTGTTATCATCTGAGGAGTAGACAGGAAGAACTGATACCAAATTAATGGCCTACTTCACTAAATTCTTCCACTTGATTTTTTAATTTGATAAGAAAATTACAGAATGTTTCTAGGTGCATATTACAGACTACATGCTGAGTACATTTGAGATGTACCACACAAAAAAAATAACAAAATTTTATCAAAATCTTGTATCTTCTATCATGCCATTTAGCTTATTTGTCCAAGATATTGTATCAAATACTGGTATCTTTATATACATGCAGCACTGTGCTTATTTTAATAATGAATAAAAGAAAGACTTTTCACAGCTGTATGAAATTTAAAAAAAACAGAAGTTGTTTGCTTTTTTATTAACAAATTAAAGATTTTTTTTTATAGCTACAAGCTTAAGTATTTTTTAACAAATTTGAAGGGCAGATGAGTCAATTTGACCATGAACAGATAAAAGAAAGATTTTAATTTTAAGGTTCAGAAATTTAACAAGTTTAAGGCAGCTAAGCCAGGTGGGTTGATTTGACCATAGAATGATAATAGAGAGATTTTAGACAGTTATGAATTTTAACAAATAAGATAGGCAGGTGGGTGATTTTGACCATAAAACTTTATAACCTCAATATTTAAAATCCATAACCAATACAAATACAAAAGTAAACAAGGCTTGAATGTCAAATTAAAGGATCAGTCAATTAATAGCTCCAATAATCGGCTCTAATGCAAAACTTTGTTGCTTTTATAAGGCATTTCCATGTGTTTATTTGTTTCTAAGTGGAAATCCTACTAACATTATGTGAACACTTTTCTTTGACTAAAAGTTAATGCTGCCTTTATATCTTTAGGGCTATTGATCGAGTGGTCAATATTTGAAAACAGACATTGTACACAAGTTCAATTTTATAATAGAAAAACCTACAGTTGACACATAATTAATTTGTTTTCTTAAAAAGATTTGAATGCTTGTTAAAAAGAATAGTTTATGATAAATACAGCAGATTTAAAGCTAACAGTCATAAACAGCATGAAACAATTTTGAAATATTATCGTTACTTCAATATTAATCACTGTCTGCAAAGTACATATGTCAAAATCATGCCAATTTCTATCAACTCAAATCCTCCATTGACTTTTGATATTTGAAACAAAATCAGAACTTGTTGGTCTTGTGTTGTCTTTTAGGTCATTTGCCTTATAGCTGGCAGCCTTTCACACAGATCAAAAAGGTTGAGTTGTGATGGCTCTCAAGTCTGAAAGGTTACATCAATGTGTCATTATTGCTTTAGAAGAGCTCAATATAAACTGATTAAAAAGTCAAGAATCTTAAGGATTGAATTCTTCCTGTGTTATGCTATGAGGAGCCTAAAGCGAATTAGTTTCATTAAGTCTTATTACGACAATTGAATACTTTCTTGCTGTTTCAACTTATTTTAGTTTATTGAAAAAGAAAATGGGTATGAAGTAATGAGAGGTTAGAATACAAGTTTTTAAAGCTATTTTCAGCAAATTTCATGGCGTGATATGATTTTAAGGTGGTACCTAACACCTTGACTAATATTAATTTGGCTCGTTTAATTTTCCTAAAATTTTGACAAAATGTTTACTTTGACCCTTTGACAAAAATATAAAAATTTCAAATAATTTGAACCAACCACTTTATCAGAAAAATTTCACTGGTTATATAGCAGTTTGACAAACACTAATTTTGATTGGGGGATAAGAAATTAAAAGGTTTAGCTCTTTTCTTATTGGTATTGATAATATATGTAAAAGGACTAGTTGTTAAATAGCATTGTGACAGCAACTGCAGCTGTATCTTCAAACATGACTAACTAATATTATTTCTTACTTTGTTTTTATGAATTTTCTGAAGTAAATGACAAATGATAAAAGTGTTGATAGGTTCTGGTTTATCCCCCTTCCACAAGGCCCCCTACCTTTTCTCCTCTGTAGTGATTGGCAGTATTAGGGAAATAATAAAAATACTCTCTATTCAGCAATTCCCAGTTTTCAATATGCAAAGTTTCAGTCTCATCTTTTGGGTATTGTGCACAAAAATATTTATTCCAGTGATATCATTGTCTGCATTTGAACCTGAAGACTTGGAGAAAAGATAGTTTTACAAACTGGATAAAATTTTCTTAGTATAATTAGTGTGAAATATTAACTTGGTGTAAGACTTTCAAATGATGGATTCGACAAATAAGAGATTGGAACTTTCAGAAAATATCTGTGGTCAATAGATACTGTAGTCCCAGGAGTTTTAGCTTCATCCTTGTTGAATAGATATTGTTCACACTGCAAGTTTGTGGTTAGCATCCATATTCCAATATTATAGTATTTCTTTATTGATTTTTGTTGTCAGTTTGAAGAAAACAGAATTACTTACCGCCTTCATTTGATTAGAAGTATTTTTACATATCAACAAATTGGCTTTGATGAACTAAGAAAGATAACTCAAATTAAAAGTAGGGAAACTGTTATTGAAACATTTGAATGTAATAATTTGAATGTAATAATGAAGTAATCAAAACATTCAAGCTAGTTATAGAGACCAAGATATAATAATCCTTTCATTCACTAGTCTCAAAATGGAACGTTTCAGTTGTTATTTGGGATAAGTGAATAAATATTATTGTATTAGGTCTTAGTGACCAAGTTAAAAGTTAAAAAGTCTTTTTAAATATACATATTGGATCAGTAAATTTTGAAGAATGGTATTTGTCCTTGTAGAGTTTGTTTTGCAAAATAAATAAACAGAACTTGTTGGTACAGAAGTTGTCATCATTTTTATCACTAAGTATACAAATGATTGAAGAAAGTGATGAAGAAATTATTTTACCATTTGCTTGAATTTTTCAGGAACGGTTATAAGCTGACTGATGATTGGCAGAAATTAAATCGGTATATCTCATCTCTGTAGCTAGAGAAATTAGACCTTAGCCAATCGTCTAGCACACCGCTAGCTTTACGTTTAGTGTCTGGTCCTTGCTTCCTTTGCAGCCATGTTTGAGGAAGCTTGGACCCTAATGTTCAGTAATGGTTCATGAGCAGTATATACTTAGCATATGTAGGAAACTCTTTGTTCATTTTTTTTTTTGGCAGACTTTTACTATTTGTAGAGTTAAATCTGTCAAAAACTAAGCATAGAATTAAATCTGGTGGACGGAACTCGATGCACAAAACATAAATTCCAATTGATGATTTCTAAGTCATTTTAGACAATTTAGCAAAGTCATTGTTACAAAAGATTAATTTCAAAATTTTTAACTGAAATTGTTGATTGGAAGTCACATTTTAAATGCATGATTATGTTTGAGTAACTATCACCACTTAATAGTAGAAAGAAAAGTTCTTTTAGGAAGTTATCTCCCCTTTTGACACTTCTTTAAATATCTTCTACACAAAATTGTAATATCGTAGACTTGTATAAGAATGTTCATACTATATTTAGATGTTGTCTTCATTTTGCATGACTGTATGTGGTAATTTGACCACCTTCACATTGGTTCCAGGATTTTTTTTCAAATGCATGTTGGGTAATATACAACCCATATGACAATGTAGGAATTGACTGTTAATTTTGGATGAGTATTGGGACCTTCTCTAGTAAGGCTCGGAGCAGAAGGCCCAATGTTTGTTTGCAACAAATGAATCTGTAAAGAATAACATTTATGGAAAGAGAATTTATAGAAAGATAAAATTAGGCTGGCAAATTGGCACTACTTTTAATTTGATTGATTGGTGTTTAATGCCACTTTCATCACTATTGTGCTATTTCCTGTCAGTCAGTTTATATTGGTGGAGGAAGCCGGAGTGCCAGGAGAGAACCACCAACCTTTGGTAGGAAAAACTGACAATCCTAGTCAATTAAGATTAGAGTCAAGTGCACCTACCACGTGTGGGATTCGAACTCACAACCTCAGTGTTGACTGACTAGTGATACAGTAGTCAACTACTTAGACCACTAGGCCACTGAGGACCCCATTACTTTTAAGGTCCCTATCAGAAAATGGTACGAAGATACCAGCCAATCAATACCTCACCAAAAATACTGTTTGTCAACTTTTTTTTTTCATTGGAAGGACGAGACTCTTTTTCACATTATAAAAGTTTTAGAGTAATTATTTCTTTGTATTCACAAGCTCACCACACAGGTGGTAACCTAAATTTATTTTATTCACAACTTTATCAGACTTAGAAGGAATTGGAGCTTTCCATATATTATATAGAGTACTGTAGACGACCTTGTTGCCCTCTAGATATCTTTGGAGTATTTGTGTCACTGGGTTTATCTTATTAAATTATTTTTTGCAACCTTTATTTGGTAATTCTATGTATACCATAAGTCCTCTACTGGTTGTAGACATGAAGTTTTGACTGACATCCATAATTAACAGTTATAATTTATAAGTTGTAAAATAAAACCTGATTATTATTGAAACATGGTTTTTATATTGGATATCCTCATTTCAGATTAGATATTAAATATAGATTTGTTATCAATCTTATAGTTTTACTTTTAATCCAGTTCTTTCTGTCAACTAAATGATTCTTATGAATAAAAGTTTAGCAACTTGTATTTTCTGTATATACATTTACTTTAAAAAAAATCTTATTCAGACTTTTAATACTTCATTTAAGAATTTATGATTTAATATTTTGAGTAAAAGGCAAAAAAAAAAAAAAACAGCCCTACGGTTTATGCTTTTAGGTCTTTCCTGTAAATGTTTTTATATTCCATATGTGTAAGGTGTTATTCATATGATATATACGTAATGATAAATAATTGGTCTAGTAATAAATTCTTGTATACTGTTGATCTTTTACAAGTACAGTATGTAGGCTAGTACTCTTTCTTTCCAAGTTTGTCTACCGAAAAAAAAAAAAAAAAATAAACAAGAGAATTAGAAAGAGAAAAATTTATGATCTTATAGTAATAGTCTTTGGTAGTTGAATAGCCACTTGTCAAATTAAAAGTAGCACTTCATACATAAGTATAGACCAATAAACAAGTCCAAATGCTTTTACGATCTACTCAGAAATTTATGACACTTCTTTTTTATTACATCATTTTTCAAACAAGTGTAATTTAGTTCTGAATTAGTTGATTTTAGTTTCTTTTGAAATTTATGAAGTAGGGTGGAAATTATTCTATGTGTTGGTATAGTAATCGGCAGTTGCAGAATATGGCGGTATATCAAGAACAAGATTACAATTTTTGCACATTTCTTTGTCAAGTTGATGTGAAGGTTCTTGTGAAAATTCACACATAGTTAATATATAGTCTAGTTTCTCAATCCAACTAGCCAAGACCTGTCCAATCTTGTTTTTATAGCCACATCAATAACTTTTGTTTGCTAGTTTACTGTTATTATTTATGGATTTTTCTTGAATAAATAATGAAACCAAAGTATAAAGACTTGAAAGAAATTCAAAAATAATGGAGGGATTGAACTTCTTGTTTTCCTAATCTCGTTCAAATATTTACAAGTTTGGAAGACTTTTCTAAGCTTCTTTTGTTGTTTGAAGTCCGTAGTTATGATAAAAGTTAAAATACCCTTTTGGAAACAGGTTTTTGACTTTCCAATGTTGGTTGATACTTAGTCAATATCCTTTGTTATGAAAGTTATGAAAATTCAAAACGAAATAAAGATATTTATTTTATTGTTATTCGGGTGAAAGAAAGTTTAAATGTTATTTTATCTATTTTCTTTTACATTGTAATATCGTAGACTTGTATAAGAATGTTCATACTATATTTAGATGTTGTCTTCATTTTGCATGACTGTATGTGGTAATTTGACCACCTTCACATTGGTTCCAGGATTTTTTTTCATATGCATGTTGGGTAATATACAACCCATATGACAATGTAGGAATTGACTTAATTTTGGATGAGTATTGGGACCTTCTCTAGTAAGGCTCGGAGCAGAAGGCCCAATGTTTGTTTGCAACAAATGAATCTGTAAAGAATAACATTTATGGAAAGAGAATTTATAGAAAGATAAAATTAGGCTGGCAAATTGGCACTACTTTTAATTTGATTGATTGGTGTTTAATGCCACTTTCATCACTATTGTGCTATTTCCTGTCAGTCAGTTTATATTGGTGGAGGAAGCCGGAGTGCCAGGAGAGAACCACCAACCTTTGGTAGGAAAAACTGACAATCCTAGTCAATTAAGATTAGAGTCAAGTGCACCTACCACGTGTGGGATTCGAACTCACAACCTCAGTGTTGACTGACTAGTGATACAGTAGTCAACTACTTAGACCACTAGGCCACTGAGGCCCCCATTACTTTTAAGGTCCCTATCAGAAAATGGTACGAAGATACCAGCCAATCAATACCTCACCAAAAATACTGTTTGTCAACTTTTTTTCCATTGGAAGGATGAGACTCTTTTCACATTATAAAAGTTTTAGAGTAATTATTTCTCTGTATTCACAAGCTCACCACACAGGTGGTAACCTAAATTTATTTTATTCACAACTTTATCAGACTTAGAAGGAATTGGAGCTTTCCATATATTATATAGAGTACTGTAGACGACCTTGTTGCCCTCTAGATATCTTTGGAGTATTTGTGTCACTGGGTTTATCTTATTAAATTATTTTTTGCAACCTTTATTTGGTAATTCTATGTATACCATAAGTCCTCTACTGGTTGTAGAAATGAAGTTTTGACTGACATCCATAATTAACAGTTATAATTTATAAGTTGTAAAATAAAACCTGATTATTATTGAAACATGGTTTTTATATTGGATATCCTCATTTCAGATTAGATATTAAATATAGATTTGTTATCAATCTTATAGTTTTACTTTTAATCCAGTTCTTTCTGTCAACTAAATGATTCTTATGAATAAAAGTTTAGCAACTTGTATTTTCTGTATATACATTTACTTTAAAAAAAATCTTATTCAGACTTTTAATACTTCATTTAAGAATTTATGATTTAATATTTTGAGTAAAAGGCAAAAAAAAAAAAAGAAACAGCCCTACGGTTTATGCTTTTAGGTCTTTCCTGTAAATGTTTTTATATTCCATATGTGTAAGGTGTTATTCATATGATATATACGTAATGATAAATAATTGGTCTAGTAATAAATTCTTGTATACTGTTGATCTTTTACAAGTACAGTATGTAGGCTAGTACTCTTTCTTTCCAAGTTTGTTTACAGAAAAAAAAAAAAAACAAGAGAATTAGAAAGAAAAATTTATGATCTTATAGTAATAGTCTTTGGTAGTTGAATAGCCACTTGTCAAATTAAAAGTAGCACTTCATATATAAGTATAGACCAATAAACAAGTCCAAATGCTTTTACGATCTACTCAGAAATTTATGACACTTCTTTTTATTACATCATTTTTCAAACAAGTGTAATTTAGTTCTGAATTAGTTGATTTTAGTTTCTTTTGAAATTTATGAAGTAGGGTGGAAATTATTCTATGTGTTGGTATAATAATCGGCAGTTGCAGAATATGGCGGTATATCAAGAACAAGATTACAATTTTGCACATTTCTTTGTCAAGTTGATGTGAAGGTTCTTGTGAAAATTCACATAGTTAATATATAGTCTAGTTTCTCAATCCATCTAGCCAAGACCTGTCCAATCTTGTTTTATAGCCACATCAATAACTTTTGTTTGCTAGTTTACTGTTATTATTTATGGATTTTCTTGAATAAATAATGAAACCAAAGTATAAAGACTTGAAAGAAATTCAAAAATAATGGAGGATTGAACTTCTTGTTTTCCTAATCTCGTTCAAATATTTACAAGTTTGGAAGACTTTTCTAAGCTTCTTTTGTTGTTTGAAGTCCGTAGTTATGATAAAAGTTAAAATACCCTTTTGGAAACAGGTTTTGACTTTCCAATGTTGGTTGATACTTAGTCAATATCCTTTGTTATGAAAGTTATGAAAATTCAAAAACGAAATAAAGATATTTATTTTATTGTTATTCGGGTGAAAGAAAGTTTAAATGTTATTTTATCTATTTTCTTTTACAAAGTGTGCTCTGTTAAATGAAAGTACAGCCAATAGTTATTTCATTTAAGATGAGAAAGTCTGAATAGTTAATATATTGCCTTTGTGTCTCAATTGCCTCTATTTGTTCTCGCTGCTAAAATTAATAATAAAAAAAAAAGACAAACTTTTTTAAAATTTAAATGGAATAGAATGTTTTAGAAATTACATATTATGAAATATGCAAGTAAGGGAAATATCCACCAAAAATTTGTTAAAATATTTTTAAAAATTTTAATCCTGTTTTTATGCCCCATTTATGGGCATTATGTTTTCGGGTCTGTGTGTCCGTCCGTTCGTCTGTTCGTCCCGCTTCAGGTTAAAGTTTTTGGTCGAGGTAGTTTTTGATGAAGTTGAAGTCCAATCAACTTGAAACTTAGAATACATGTTCCCTATGATATGATCTTTCTAATTTTAATGCCAAATTAGAGATTTTCCCCCATTTTCACGGTCCACTGAACATAGAAAATGATAGTGCGGATGGGGCATCCGTGTACTGGGTACACATTCTTGTTATTCCAATGATTTTCGGCCCTTAAATTGTGTGTACAAGTTGTTATGCATTCATGATTATTAGCAGAATATTTGTTTTCAAGTATTTCATGGAGATTTAAAAAAAAAGGCAAATTTATTGAAGTTGATACTGAATAAAATGAAAAACTGATGAATTGAAATATTCTCTAAGAAAAATGAATTTGGAGGTTTATATGGTAAAAGAGTGTTGTTGGGTTTGTGACTTATTGACCTTTGCCTTCTTATACAGACCTAGAAAGCTTGTGTACAATTTATGTCATCTGTCTAAATTTTCTTAGAATTATCATAGGTAATCATATTTGTGTTGATGAAGTAAAACTTGATTATAAGTTAAAATAAAATGGGTTATTAAAGTCTTTTTCTTTTCCTGTTTTTACAAATCTTGAAATAGTAGAAGAAACTACTGTATGCATGATTGTTTTTTTCTTCCGTGCATTCTTTTGAGTACATTTTGTACAAGAGAAGTGAAAAAAACAGCAGACCTTTCATGATTCTTTAACAATTTTATGCATAATATAGACTGCTTTATGAATATTAATAATATAATTTATCAATAATTATTAACCTCTAAATTTTCTTTCATTACAGGGTTTGGTTTTGTCACATTTGAAGATGAAGATGTCGTTGATAAAGTCTGTGAAATTCACTTTCATGAAATTAACAAGAAAATGGTAAGTACTGCATTAAAATTGAGCCCAAAAATATGACAACAGAAAGTCATAAATATTGTTGGGAATTACTTACAGACTAGAAAATTACACAGTAAATTAGGACTAAGACCTCTGTCAATATTTACACGTAAAATATGAGTTATCTAAATGGTTTTTTATGAAAAAGGCTCGTGTTGAAAAGTTTGCAAAACCACTTTCCAATGTTGGATGTTTCATTATACACAAATTCAGTTAGGCAGTACCACTTTCCAATGGTTTACGTTTTACTGATAAGTACCGCTTGAATTGAGGAAATCTTAAGTAAACTATTGATAGAATAAATTGAAAGAACCACCTGCAAATAGGAAAAGTACCAGTTTAAATCAAAGATAATGTCCCCTGCACTGGACAGTCATCTTATAATGTCTCCTGTATTGAACAGTCACCTCACAATGTCCCCTGCATTGAACAGTCAGCTCACAACTAAAAACATTTGTACAGAGACCTCAAAATCAGAACTATGAAATCTTGTTTTTGATTATATATGCTTGGTGAAGTTTATTGATATGTCTGATAATTTTTGTACATTTCAATATCTTTGAGTAAATATTGATTGATTGTTGGTTGCGTAACATCCAGTGGCAAATATTTCATGCATGTTCATGACAAGTATTTAGTAAATTCTTTAACTCAAGTGATAAACAAAAGCAAAGATATATTGCCTTTATTGTTGTTCTTCATCTCAGACTTAACAGTGTGGGCTTCAACATGGACCTAAAGCTTGCACCTCACTGCATGTTCAAGACAGCTCCCAGCTCCTGCTTTGGTGGAATTCTCTGCTTCCAGATCTCTGCATTGGAATATATATTTTTATACAATTGCTTATATTTTGGTTTGTAAAAAATTTCACTTTAAATGTTGAGTCTGTTTACGATAAGAACTGTTTAAGTAGGAAGTTTCTTTTTTTACAGGTCGAATGCAAAAAAGCACAGCCAAAAGAAGTCATGGTCCCAACCAACTTAGCAGCCCGAGGGCGGGGCATAGCTCGTGGTATGTTCTATATTCAACAGTCAATCACAATTTTTGATTGGTTGTTGCGTAGTGTTTATAACTCTGTCAAAATGCGAGTGGTAAATTTGTAGCATGCAGTCATTTGAAAGATGTGTTCTTGTCCTTTTGACTTTTATTGAATTAAAAAGATGGCAGATTAAATATTTACTGTCAAAGGTTAAAAATAGAATGCATTCTGAAATTTGCCACTCATAAGTAGAGATATATTATTTTTGTCTTTCCTACAAATTTTTTCCATAGCACTTTGCCCTCAACTTTTTGGGGCAGGTTGTTTTCCCAATGGCAACCTTTCAGTCTAGCATGAGAGATTGGCAAGTATTGTTTGATGTTCATTTTCATATTACACATGTCCAGACACAAAAATTATGAATTATAAAAAAATGTATAAATTAAGAAATTTCCTGATTGTTTAAAAAAACAAAAAAACAATAGAAAATTGAAATAAAAAACTGCATGATTAGCGGTGATGGTAAATTTTAGAAATTGGTAATATAGGCATAAAAGTGTTCAATATTCAAGGGAGGCAACTTGTTGATAGGCAGGGAATGAGAATGATATGTACTGGTACCCTACACAATTATGTGCTGCCACCCTGCTTCTCCATTGTGACACTACTTTCAAACCACCATTTCAGAATATGGAATTCTGGGAAATATTTACATTCATTCTTTACTGTAAATGAAATTAAAATTAGAAGAATTATCAATTGTGCATGAAACTGAGTGATAAATTAACATGACCAACTATTGAAATCCTTTTCTGTGGTAGGTCATGCTGTCATGAAAGTATTCTTTTGAATATTTGCCTGCAAACATCTTAGATGTATTTCAATTGTTGAATTTAATTAAAAGGGAATACATAAACTCACATTTTAAGTGAAGAGTGAATATTTTCTTTGAGTTACAAGATTCTGAGATTGTTGAGTAGCTGGTGGTTATATATTTAGTAGTAATTATTCATGTGTAAACAGGAACTCTTGTGTGATGTATTATATATTTATGTACTCAGTAACAATATTTTGATTAATAAACAATTTAGTTCCACTTTGATCAAAATATTTCTCAATAATTCTGCTGATTTGGTGTGAGGTATTCACTTAGTATATTTTACAAGTACTAAAACAGTTTTAAGTAGTCTACATATACAAGCTTAATGAATTAACAAGCTTATTTATTATTTTTTAACTAGCTTAAAAAACATTAAAACCATTAGGGATATATTTGAAATATGTTATTGGGTACATAAAAGAACATTCTGTCAATGCCAGATCTTTAAAAAACAAATAGAAAATTTCAATTGAGAAAAACCAATTGATAAATGGGAAGATTTTTCAGATCATGTAACAGATTATTTCCCTTTTAATAATGATTACTTCCCTTGAATTAATGTATTTTATCAATCAAGAAATGTTATGGTTTAGTTTGGGGTGGTAGTTTTGAAGGAGATGTTTAATGAAGCCATAAACATTGAACCTACATACCATTTTACATTAGAAAAAACATTTAAAGGGAAGTAATCCTTATGAAAAGGATAGACAATTCAGTTTTTTAAATGAAAAACAAGTTGTTTGTAGATGTAGATCTGTCATTCATGAAACTACCAGTTTATTTCCGTGGAGTATATGTTAGAGTATTGTTTATATAAGTAATTTATGTGAGTGCACAGTATATTTTGAAAGTGTCTCAGTGGAATCCATCATCAGTTAAAATTTTTGGTCTATTTGGGATATTTTTGGCTTAGATTTTTATTTGTTGTATATAATATGCACTAGTAGAATTAAAATCACTGACTTAGATATTTTTTGTTAGTTGTAATTTTTCAAAATTTGAAATTACAGTGTAGAAAAAGCTGTTTACAGAATGAGAAAAAATGTCTAAAAAGGCTATTACAGTTGAATATGAATGAAAAAGATCTGAATATAAATAAGATTTTTAAAGCAGAGAAATTTGTTCTGAAACTGAAATTTTTGTTATGAAGCATCACCAGAATTATCCTTGCTTATAACATTTTAATTTGAAATTTGTGATATATTTTTTGCAATATTCTGTAAACAGCTGAAGTTTTATTATTATGAACACTTAAATTCTATGGAAATTAACACTGAGGCTCTTTCTAATACAGATATATGCAGATGACCTGCTACAAAATTGACAGATGATATAAAGAATTACAAATATCTGCTGCCATTTCCATTGCAAAAAATATTCCAATTCACAAAAGCGGAAAAGTTGTAAGTTGACTGTGTTTTTAACACAAAGATGATCGAGTCGGGAGAGAAAAACTATACAAATTTTTCCCGTCTTTGTGTTGTAAATGTCAACTTACAATTTAAATGAACAGCTGGGATATTAAAATCTCTTAATATTTTTCTTTGAATATCAGTCATTTGCAGATAACTGTATTTGTGTGTGTGTGCTTTAATTTCTGGCGCCACTAAACTTATCTCCCTTTTTCTAATCCTTTCGTAGTGACAGAAGATGGCGAAATTGTTTGGGAAATACCAAGCGACATGATCGTGCCAGAGATGTGTAAGTCTTTTCCCAGGTCATGTGACTCCCATGTGACTTCCTTACAGATTTTTATGAGTGCAGTTTTTAACCCATTTTTTTTTTGTGCTGGTTCGATTCTAACCAGCATGTACTTGATCTTGATTGGAAAACAAATCTCTTGCAGTTTTCTTCTAATCAGTTTATAATGAATTTGATTGTTCAAAGTTGTTTTTAAATTTCTTTTTCTAAAAATTTTTTTTTATCTTTTTGAAAACTGTGATATATTTCAATTCACGCCATCTGCTCTTAAGCTTTTCCTATCGCTGTTTGAACTTAGAGGTTTTGCATGCTTTAATGGTTCTGTAACTAGAACTAGAGGAACGTAGCTGTTTTATACTTTATTTACTTTGAATTAGGAAGTGTTTGCATGTTCTGCACACAGATTATCAGAGGTGTTGTACATAATTTTCCAGGAAATAATTAATATTGCTGCTTAATTAAATTATGATATAAAATCACATGAAACTTAGTTTAACTTCTTTTCTGATTTATATATTTTTTTTTTTACTATGCAATAGCATGCTTTCCAAAGAAACAGCATGTCGTTTATTTATTCATTTATGAAATTTAATGTTTCCCATTTTAAGATTGTCAGTGCATGTTACGAATATTTACAATTTATCTCTCTTTTTCGATTAAAATAATATTTTTGTAAAAATAATGCATGTATCCAGAATTTCTAAAAAAAAAAAAAATCAAACTCTGTTTTTATGCTAAAATCACTGCTGTCTTTAAGATAATGGCATCCTGCTTTTGACATACAGTTTTTTCCACATTTTATAAACTTGATTACTTTAATACATTTAATTAATTTTCTATTTAAATTATAGCTTTTAGAATTTATTCATACTATACTTCAAGAAAAATAAACTTTTACTAGATATCACATAACGGTAAATATAAATAATAATTCAATTACTTCTCTGTTAAGCTTTACTTGAAATTTGTCAATTCCGATTTAATTTGAAAAATGAATATATTTATGATTTACGCAAAGTTGATGTTAGTTTCTTTTCATTGCTGGAATATAATCTTCGAATATTGGAATTAGCAGAATATCAATGAAGCTACAACATTGCATTGTGGGAATTGTATCATGAATTTTGGTAACCAAGACAACTAAAGCTGGAATACCATTCTTTATTCACAGGTTTGCTACCTGGAACCATCCCTGCAATGTACTCTCCATATGGGCGTGGCTTCCCGACGCTGGCTCCTGCCGGATATTACTATCCACCAGGTATGGAAATCTTAGAATTAGGGCAGTGGTATCCATTCTAAATCCATCAGTTGTTTTCAGTGAGACCAGAGAAGTTCCAAAGAACTATGAACAAGACTGTTAAATTGTTTTTGACTGTATGGTTGATTCAGAATTTGAACTGTTTGAAGGAATGAATGAAGAATGAAAAAAAAAAAAGAAACATTTTACATATTTGTACTTGCAAACAGCATTTTGGACATGAACATGTCTCATTTTTATGTTTTATGATGAACTCCCTTTAATGAAATATTTTTCAAAGGTTGTAATTTATACCATTTACAGAGTATGCAGTTTTCCTATGTAACAATTTGTTAATCTTGCCACATATGTCATTTTGACGTTAATTGCTTCACCATGTTCACAAGAAAAGGGACATCATCCTTTTAAGAAGTATCAAATCATGTCCTTATACCAGCATTTTCATGGAGATAACTTTGTTGCAATATTATTGAAAGTCACTAATGTATCTGAATAAGTTGTGGATTATATACATTCATATATACATACACAGGAAAAACATTTAGCCTTGGTATTCAACGTAAAAAATAGAAATGCGAGAGAGAAAAAAAAAAAAAAAAAAATACATGGCATGCAGTCATGTAGTAACTTCTAAAATAGGAAACAAAAGGAGATGTTGGCTTATGTCAATGAGAAAGCAACACAATTGTGCCAAAAAAAAAAAAAAAAAAAAAAAAAAACCCAGACATTTAGAAGTCAACATATAGTCTTCAACGATAGACAATTAGGCTACATTTCATCAGAAAGAAACCCAATTTAAAAGGGAATAAGGGGTGCCAGATTTTAAATTTTTTACATTTAATGAAAACTCTTTTTATGTACATGCTGAAAAACATTTGCTACAGTGTGGTTAAGTATTCTAAACTACAGTACGGTACAGCGATATTTTGATGCAATTTAATAATGGCAATGTTACGTTTTATTTGATATAATATAAAACAGCACTGTTATATTATTAATATTATTTATTATAACAAAATGGTTATATGTTATATTTAATTTAATTATATAACGGCACAATTATATATTATATTTGATATAATATATAATTGCACAGTTATGGTATATTAAATATATAATAATATATGTGACGGCACTGTTGATTTTACTCGGTATAGTGTATAAAATGTAAATATATATATATGTACTGTTAACAATATTTATTTTATTGATTCAAAATATAGCCAAAAAGTAGATATTAACATATTTATTAATTATTATTTAATTAGCTTGAGTTTTTTATCCCTCCTGAAAGATATTACATGCATTAAACTTCAGTTAAAATGAATATATATTTTTTTAATTTAATATATATATATGAATAACTTAATGGTGCTTCAAAGCAATAATTAAGCCATATTTTGAATAATTTAATTTATTATTTATTTATGATTAAAAATAAAGTTCAAAGCAATAAAACAAGTACTTAGAATTCTATGGTAATAATTGGAAGAATTTTTGGAACATTTTGATATACATACATGACAATATCTACCTCACTGCACAAGTATAATTGATATGTGTTAACCAGCATTTAAAGTGCAAAATTTGAATAGACCTGCCATGCTATTTTGTCCTATTACTTGAAATTATTGAGAGAAGAATTTTCTCTTGTGTAATGATGAAGGAAGAACAATTTTTGAATAAAAAAAAAAATTAAAATTAATTTACTTGAAATTTTATTTAAAACCAACAATGAATGAATTTGTAGAAATTGTCTCCTTCAAACTTTTAATATTTGTTGAAAATTTTAACTTCATATTTCTGGCTTTTTAGATTTAACAATTTTTCAGCTACATGAACTTGCAGCTGAAAATTTCAGCACTTTGTCATATATGCTAGAGATCTCAACTAATTTCATTGAAAGTCCTTCAAATAAAGTGACAGTAGTCATGATTTTCTAATTTCATTATAACATCTTAAACTGCAAAAGAGAAGCTAGCTCCCACTAATATAAAAAATACGGACTAAAAAAAAAGTGTTAATACATTATTTCAGAACATCATCCAACAACATTTTGATATCGTTTTATTGTAACCTAAGATTTTCGTGACCGATTCTGAATCTGGATCAGTGATACTACTGAATTAGGCAATATGCATTTACATATCGCAAGACCAATTCAGGATTCTCTAATATATAACTCCACATTAGGCAATAAGCATTGAGTTTTGTTGTCCAGTGCCTTTATTTCATGATTGATCATTTTCAGGACCGTTAAAAATTGATAAATATTTATGTGATAATTTTGTAAAACGTTCAGTATTAAATGACAGAGGGTACCATATCTTTATTATTTTGATTTATGTTTGTGTAAGGGACCTTCTCAAAAGTATCAATCTTTTTCTTTAATTAACTCTATTTGACCTCTTTACCTAATTTTAGGATTTGATGAATCATATGCTGAAAGAATTTTTCAGAGTAACATGAAAGCATTAAAAGTTGTAAAAATTTGTGCCATTTGTGTATTTTGATTCAACAACTATGCAGGTGTGCAATAGTGAGAATGGTTAAAACAGGAACTTAGGCCACCCTTAACAACTTCCTTGTTTGAAGTTGCCTACCCATGCCTTGTAGGGTTGGGTAGGTAGGTAGGTAGGGATTTTATTTTTTTGAGGAGCCAACAACATAAGTTACATGTTTTAGACAAGAAAACGATGTTAGAGCAGGAAAAAATCTTAGAAAAAAAAAATTGAAACAATTTGTGTCATAAAATTTTTTCGGGTAGGCAAGGCAACAATAAATAATTCAAAAATTTTTTTGGCCTTATTATTTCACTAAAAAAGAAAAAAGCTTGCTGAGTTTTTTAAACAAAAAGTTATAACTAGTTTTGTTTAACCTCAAGGTAGATCATTCATTACAAAAATAACAAACAGTCTCCCTATTTATAGAATATCATTGGAAAGCCTCATCAAAGGACAAAAATAAAAATCATACATATCAATGTTAAAACTTCATGAAAAACTTTTGAGATGTTCCCTGATGAATGTGATATTTTTATTATTATATTTATTTATATAACAAAAGTACCAAGTTGTTTTGAACAAATGCATCATGAATGCAATTAATCACCAGTTAGAGAAAATCTGCAATACCTTGAGAGACAACTTGGTAAATTTGTTAGAGATAATATAAACTGTTGATTTCAGAAATATGCAATTTTTATCAAATCTTTACTGTTCATATCTAAATGTATATATATTTGTTGAAAGTTGTACTGTCCCACCATTTATTGTAAAAACAAAGTGTTTTGTGTACTTTAAGAACGTGTACATTGTTTTGTACATCTAACATTTTACTATTTATATAATTGAACAATTAATGCGTCCATGCCCATTTATAATTCCTCTCAACTCAAATCCAAATGAAGCTACCATTTTATTTTTCATCTTTCCCTTTTTTCCCCTTTTATCTTTTATATATTGATACAAATTTTTGTGCTATTTTTTGTTTTGCTGATTTTGTTTTCGTATTTTTCTTGTTCCGTTGCTAGGTGCTTTTATTTTGTGTCAATGTTGCCTATATATAAATAATGGTATATTTTTTTCGTTATTATTTATCTAGCTGTATATTTTAAAGTTTTATTTATTTTTATCAATTTGAAAACAAAATCTCATTATGATTGACCAAAACATTTTATGTGATGCACATGATAATTTTGTGCATACGTTTTCTTCGAGATACGTTGGAAACAAATTTCGATCATTAGTTTTATTTATGCATTATACATTCAGTATTTAAAATTTTACCTGATTCATTGATTATAAGGAACAATCGCTTATTTACCAAAAAGTCTATTTGCCAATTACCAATAATTTGATTTATGTTATCACACATTTTTAACACAAGTTGTTTCCCTTTGACAATTGTAGACTGGTTCCAAACTGGACAAACTGGGGTGCTCCCCATGCAAAGCATGATAAGTTGAAAGTGATAGGTGTTTAACCAATTTTTGTACAAAAATAACAATTGATATCATAGTTCTTACTTTAATAAAAGATTAAATGTAATTCAATGTTTGAAAATCTTACAAATTACCGGCTACACACATTATGCACAGATATATTTGTTCTTTCCTCTTGCTCATTGGCAATAGAAATTTACCACCCTTCTAAGGGAAACAGTTTGTATGATTTGAACTCTAATTACAGTGTTGGCAAATAGTCTATTAAGTAAAAGTGATTTTTATTTACATGAGAATATATGGTTGATTAGCCTTTGAATTAATTCACAGTTTCTAATTTTTTTATAATGTTAAATTTTTTTTTGTAAATTCTGTTAATTTGAAATATTTTTCATGCTTTTATCTAATTGTTGTGTGTCCTTATTTTGAGGTGTAAATTTGTATCTTTTTGGCGTTTGGGTTTTAACTTTGTTTTGTTGGTTTTTTTTAGGGGGTATTTTCTCATTTTATCAAATATCTGCAGTTTTTCTTTTCTTTTTAAATGGGGAAGAGGGAACTACTTTAGACCTGTCAATTGATTTAATGGCTAAAATTTTATAATGGATGGACAAATTTAACGTCTGCACTTGTTTTGTAAAGTGCAACAATTGTTTTTATGTCCCAGGTTCTCTATGTTGTAGCCCAAGATTTTATGTTGTTAAATTACATTTTACAAAATAATACATGTTGCACAATATTTTCATGTGCTGTATACTCATTTATAATCTTGTATGATTGGATTGATATACAATGAGAATAAACATTTTGTTACACAAAATTTTTCTCCATTTTTCTTCGTCAAGAAAATGTTTGCACTTCAGTTAAGAAATCTTAAAACTACCAAAAATATTATGACTAAATCAAAGGAGAAAGTTCGGTAAGGACCATATTTGGCCCTGATTATAAAATTCGATGCAACAAAATGAAAAATGATTTAAGTTGTCTTTAAGACATATGAGAAGTCAAATAGAACTATTTTTGTCTAAGTTTTATTCTAAAGTGTTGATTTTTACATCTAAAATAGGTCAAGATAAGAGATTTTAGCAAAATTTGACAAAATCAGCTGGATTTCAACCAAATTTAGGATCAGGAAACATGGAGCGCAGGCATCGACAAACTAAATATTCAAGTAGGACATGTAAAATGTCTTTACAAACATTATTTTAAAAGATCTTTGTTGTCGACGTATGTGCTGTATGTTTCCTGTCCAATAATTGACGGAAATTTCCCATTTTCATTGACTTTTATGTGGAAAATCAAAACAAGTACTAATTGTGATGTCATAAATAAAATGCAGGAACGTAAAATTTCGACAAAAGGGCTTATTTCCTATCTAGTCACTGTATTAGCTATGATTCATTGTGATATTGGTCAATAAATCCTAGTTTGAAATTTAAGCTAAAAAAGGGGGCCATTTTAGGACCTTACCGAATCTACTCCTTTAGTTTATTAATGTAATATTCAAAAAACTGAGTTCATATTGAGAACACAGAATGTGCTGCCGTATGGTTAAGAATTTCCTGCTTAAAATTTTGTCAATTCGGTTTTCTTCACTTCAAAAAAATACATATATATATGTTAGAATAACACACTTATCTTAAAGAATATTTGTAAACTGATTTACGTTTGTCACATTCAGGGCTTGGTGCAGCTCTTAGTACCTCTATGGGGGCTTCCCTCAACTCACTGGCAGTGTCCCGCAGTGCTGCATTAAGAGGTGTTGGACGAAGCGTAGTGGGACTCCCTTTAGGCACAGCTGGTAAGCACCACTGATGTCTCAACGCTCAGTCCACATTTTCTACTTGATTTTTCTGTATCAGTCGCTTTCAGCTTATTTCCCCCATCATCCTTTGCACAAGATGGAGTGTTTGTTACTTGGAAGATTTTGTCATTTTATATGTGAATATGTTATTTTTGACTTGAACTCTGACCTTTGTGCTGGCAAGATAACTGTATATTTTAGTAATTATTGTTTAGTTCTAATCAGTATATGCATAGTGATTAATCATTGTACATTGGATAATCAGCATTTTTTAGAAGGTAGAGGTCAAACTTACCTAGACAGCCAATGTCAGCTATTGACATCATTTTACCTCTCAGTTTTTTTAAATATATTTTTTTTTTAATTTTTAAAGATCTAAGATGGTTTTTATTTATGTAAATGACTTTAAAATTACCATTTAAAAGAAAAAAGTATGGATTTGAAATTTGTCTACCTTTGAAACTGGTTAACAAAGGTTTCAAATCTGGCTAAAATTCACTTTTGTGAAATCCTAATGTACTGGGAATTCATTTATTTTCTTGTGACAATTTTCATGATTTGGTGAATACTTTCTTTTTTTGTAGATGTTTTGGGGTGGGGTTTGCCTAAGTCTGCATACAAGCCCTTGGAAAGTTTGTAATTTGTTGAACATCAAAAATGTATGAAAACTGGTATCCCACAAATGATAATGAATTCACAGTATGTTTCTGATGAAAAAAATTTAAATTCTGAATTTTTTCCAAGGGTGTAATGGTTATCCAATGTTAATATCTAGATGTAAATACACTTACATTTTATACATGTGTGGTTTGTATTGATATATCCTGTGTAGCTAAATATAGAATTATGTAAAATTGTGTGCTATGTTTGTGAAAATCTTTATCAAAATATGTGTCACAGACACTCATTTCATTTCATAGTGTAGTTTTAGCAGGAAATATCTCGACAAATGCTTCAAATTGGCTTAGATATGAGGTAAAAATGTATCGTATGATATCTCCTGATTACAACACATTACTCCTGTGCTTTAAGAACAAAAATATACATGTCATCAAAATCTTTAAGGGAGACAATCCTGCTTTGTTATGTTTCTTTAGTTTATTCGTTTAATAGTTTATTTATACATGAGTGTGTGGATAGGTGTTTACAGAATAGAGAAAAATGGGCAGAAAATATAAAGAATAGAGAATAATGAGGTGCTAAAATATTGAGAATAGAGAAAATTGGGCAAAAGTATAAAGAATAGAGAAAAATGGCCTAAAAAATTTAAGAATACAGAAATGAAGGACCCCCATCTTGACCCTCATACATTTGAAGATATTTCTTGCTAAATGTCAACTTGAAATGAAATTAAGCTTGAGCATTTGTCCACTAGATGTTGAGGTATCTTAGTTCAAAACTAATGTTAATCCAAAATATATAAAAAAAAATGTTTCAAACTAACATGACACTTATTTTATTTATTGAACAAACAGAAAAATATGATATTTGTAAATAGTGTTTCTGATCATTTTGATAAGCATACCTCATGAATATGCCTCCTCATAATTGATGTAGTATTTAATTCTAAAATCAACAGATTTCGACCAACACATAATAGAACATACTAGTTTGTTCTGGCAGTGAACAAAATGGTTGAAATCAGTTGATGTTGTTAGATTTAATGTTTATGCATGTGACTTTACAGCTTTTTCTGATTGGACAATTTGTTGTTAATTGGTGATCATGTGACCTTATGTTTGTTATATATAACAAGATAATGAAACATTTTGGCTCCGCTGATTTTGCATGTAAACAGTAGTAATCCAAGCACACAAAGATCTATAAGACTGCTTAGTTAGAAAAAATGTGTTTTTTTTTTTTTTTTTTTTTTTTTTTAGAAGTTAGTTTTGCTTTTGGTAGTGTATTGCATGTGACTGATATAAAATTTAGTTTCTAATATACAAAATAGACAATAGATAACCATTTTTTTTTGGATATACTTATTTTTTATATAAATATTTTAGAAACTAACATTATAATTTTAGCAAAATAGAAATTTTTGATTTTCACTTTTCCAAAAGAAATGTTTATTTTGTAAAGGTTAAAATTTATTTAGATGTTTTAAAAACGGAATGCTTCTTTGCATATTAGTGATAATGATAAACTTGGCTTAGATATATGAATAGTTAGATAGCTTGAAATTGATTTAACTATATTTAGTCAACCTAATGTTGTGTGCTTGTTATATTAATGTTCATGCAAAACCAGGGAAGCCAAGCCTATATTTGTTACAAATCCCCCACCAAAATGAAATGATTTGTTCTTTGAAATTCTAATCATTGCATATTTGGAGGGCTAATGAAACATGTTATATTTTGTGTATGTTTCTGAAATTACGTTAATGAATTTCTATGATTGCAAGTCAAAATAAATATGTATTTGAAAAATTGCTTAATAGGGACAAGTCATAATGAATTTTCCTGCTTTAAAAAAACATTTGAAATTCAAAAAAGCAAAATTAAATGTTAAACATATTCATCTGGATTCAAACTAGTTTTTAAAACATTAAAATTTGAAATTAATATCGGAGATTCATTATGACTGATGTATTATTTCAAGGAAATTTGAATTTTTTTCAAATTTGAAATTTTGTCTTGCAAGTTTCAACATAACATGTCTAAGAGAATGTCTATTCTCTTATTCAGGCTTCCCTGGTTATACAAGCTATCTTGCTGCCCCATCCCCTGCCGGTGACCGACATGCTTCACCGACTGCCATATACGCTACTGATCTTGGTGCTGCACAGACTAGTCAGCTGACCGGATTACAGATTCAGCGGAGCGAGCCGTCTCCCCAACCTAACATGTCCTCTCCACTACAACGTGTTAGCGAACAGTTGATTAATGCACAGCGTGCACAACAAGGACTGTCAGGTAAGAGAGGATAAACAAATTATTCTGGCACATGAAAAAAGTTGCCGTCTGTCATATTGGTTTTTTTCGTTTATTGTTTTGTCCTAAATCAGGCTATTGGGTTTTGAATTTGAACTGTTTCACATTTTTTATTTCTGGGTCTTTTGTAGCTGACTACATGGTACAGGTTTTGCTCATTGTTGATGACTGTACTGTGACCTAAAGTTGGTAAGTCCATCTCATTTGGACTTTGGTTGATAGATGTCTCGTTGACAATAATATCTCCTTGTTTTAAATTTAGACAAAGTTCCAGTAAATACAATGAACTGGTTTTCATTTGAAAAAATGTGGAGAAGATTTGAAATTTGTTAGTAGTCGTGCAATAATTTGACAAGGTTTTTAAAATTGTTGAAAAACGTATTATATAGCAATCAAATGAATCTCCGGCTACATGCAACAAAAATACAAATCAGAAATATTCTCGCATACCGTCTAAAATTGCAAAAATAAAATTATTTATCCAAATTACAGTAGTTGTTCTCAAAATAAGAGTGCATTCACAGTTTCAAGCATTGATTTGCATTAAAGTAACAAACAGTGGATTCATTGTTATTTCTTGAAAACTAATATATATATATGGATTTTGTGAGGTTCAGAGTTCAAGAAACCATAAAATTCCTAAAGACTTGAAAACAGAATTTGTCAGAACAAAGAAATCGAGTACGGTATTAAAGAAAAATAAGAAAAAATCCTCAATCCAAGAACATTAGAACAGCTAGCTATCTTGGCTATATCATAGTGGCTAGATCTTATTGTAGGAGAAACCTGTAGTATACAGAGAGATCCACCATCCTTCTGCAGAAAAACTGGCAGTCCTTATCAATTAAAATCAGAGTCTAACTTGAATGGGTTCCGAGCTCACAACCTCAGAGTTGACAGACTAACGAATCTACAGTATCCAAGTTGTACGAATTTGTATGACATAGGTAAACATACAATCTCATCATTTTTTTCACATGTTCGATCCATTGTTAATGAGTTCAGTATTGCATCTTTTAATGTTATTTATTTACTTTCTTTCAGCCATGCTGAACGGTTTTGGGCAATCTGCCTTCCCTGCAACTACCTCACCAAGCCGTGGTTTACCCTTGGCTAACAGCCCTGGTCCACTAGACATTTACAACAGTCAGGACAGTCTGTATCTTCAAGCCACCAGTCCTCAGCCAACTCTCAGTCTAGGCCATGGTTTAGCTGGCCACAGTTTAGCTGTAAGTATTATCAGATCTCAGACTTGTGCCCTCAGTATATAGATGAGTTAGTAGTTTACATATGAAACTATCATAACTTCCATATAAACCAGCATAATTTGTGATCAGTATCTTGGGAAAGATATTGAAAAGAATGTTTTTTCTTGCTTTTAATTATGAGGTTAGGACAGGATCCGACAGAGACCAGATTTAGTAGAGATGAGTTATAATATAATAGCAGCACAATATTCTGTGATGTGGCTTTTATGTGTGATGTGTATGCATATTTAGATTTTTTGTTTTCATTTTTGAAGGCTGTATTTTGCAGTTAATTTCATCCAAATAGGTTCAAACCTCAACATTATTTCTAATTAAACTAAATCACACTTTTTACTCACATTCATCTGTGGGATTAATCATTTGAATTGGACAAACAAACCAGACCAGATAATCTCTTGTTTTAGTTGTATATTATTATTATTGCTGTCACCAGAGTGGGCATTACCCTTGTCCGTCTGTACGTCCGTCCTTACGTTTGTCCCAAAATTGGTTTCTGTTCTCTTAACTAGCTTACGACATTGATAATCTAAAGCTTACGACATCGATAATTCAGTTTTGCTTATTCTTTTAAATGCTTCTTTTGCAGGGACAGTTGATAGCTACAAGTTTCCAGAATGGATATTAGTTACAATGACAGAGTGAAATGGTATGTAATACACTAGTTCCCTCTTTATGTTTTTGGCAATTCCAAAATTTTGACGGGACGTATTATGGTATACAAATGTCCAGCCTCCGTTTGTCTGTCCGGCGTCCACATGTCGCACCGTAACTTGAGAACGACTTCTCCAAATTTCATGAAACTGAAGAAGTTGTTTCTTATGATGGTCAAACGATCTGTATACTTTTTGGTGAAAATAAGATTAAAACTTTTTGAGTTACTGGACTTTGTAATTAAAACAGGGGGTGTTTTTTTAGCTCACCTGGCCCAAAGGGCCAAGTGAGCTTTTCTCATCACTTGGCGTCCGTCGTCCGTCGTCGTTAACTTTTACAAAAATCTTCTCCTCTGAAACTACTGGGCCAAATTTAACCAAACTTGGCCACAATCATCATTGGGGTATCTAGTTTAAAAATTGTGTCCGTTGACCAAGCCAACCAACAAAGATGGCCGCCATGGCTAAAAATAGAACATAGGGGTAAAATGAAGATTTTGGCTTATATCTCTGAAACCAAAGCATTTAAAGCAAATCTGACATGAGATAAAATTGTTTATCAGGTCAAGATCTATCTGCCCTGAAATTTTCAGATGAATCGGACAACCCGTTGTTGGGTTGCTGCCCCTGAATTGGTAATTTTAAGAAAATTTTGCCGTTTTGGGTTATCTTGAATATTATTATAGATAGAGATAAACTGTAAACAGCAGTAATGTTCAGCAAAGTAAGATCTACAAATAAGTCGACTTGACCAAAATGGTCAGTTGACCCCTGAAGGAGTAAATGCCCTTTATAGTCAATTTTTAACCATTTTTCGTAAATTTTTGTGATCTTTTACAAAAATCTTCTCCTCTGAAACTACTAAGACAAATTTAACCAAACTTGATCACAATCATCATTAGGGTATCTAGTTTAAAAATTGTGTCCGATGACCCCGCCTGCGAACCAAGATGGCCGACATGGCTAAAAAATAGTACATAGGGTAAAATGCAGTTTTTGGCTCATATCTCTGAAACCAAAGCATTTAGAGCAAATCTGACAGGATAAAATTGTTCATTAGGTCAAGATCTATCTGCCCTGAAATTTTCAGACCAATCAGGCAACACATTGTTGGGTTGCTGCCCCTGAATTGGTAATTTTAAGAAAACTTTGCACCTTTTGGTTATTATCTTGAATATTATTATAGATAGAGATTAACTGTAAACAGCAATAATGTACAGCAAAGACAGATCTACAAATAAGTTAACATGACCAAAATTGTCAATTGACCCCTTAAGGAGTTATTGCCCTTTATAGTCAATTTTTTACAATTTTCATAAATTTTGTAAATTTTTACAAAATATTTTCCCAAAATATTTTCCACTGTAACTACTGGGCCAAGTTCACTATAGATAGAGATAATTGTAAGCAGCAAGAATGTTCAGTAAAGTAAGATCTACAAACACATCACCATCACCAAAACACAATTTTGTCATGAATCCATCTGTGTCCTTTGTTTAATATGCACATAGACCAAGGTGAGCGACACAGGCTCTTTAGAGCCTCTAGTTTCACATGTCGCGCCATATCTCAAAAACGATTTATGATTATTGCTTAAAACTTTACACACTTCTTAGTTATATTAATCTAAAGATCTGTATACTTTTTGGTGATGATTCAAAATTTTATTTTAGAGTTATTGATTTTTTTATAAAAAAAGGGGGGTTTTCACATGTCGCACCGTATCTCAGAAATGATTTATGATTATTGCATAAAACCTCACACACAAGACGACCGGCGTATCATGTGCTTGTGGGGCAGCTGTTTATTATGTATTATGTATATCTTTGTTTGTACAGGGGCCATTTGCAGAAGTATATATATATTTATTTAACCATCGATATCTAGGAGATTTCATATGCTTTCATGAAATATTGAGAATTCTGAACAGAGGAAAAAAGTATAAAAGTATAAAGGTATAAACTGGTATCAGAAAAGTAGATATATAAAAAAAAAAAAACAATAAAAATCCGGAAAAAAGTTGTCAATTTTCAAATATGTTAGGAATTATTATTCGTCATTTTTTCAAAACAACAGGAACTGCATTTTTTGATAATTAGCAAAAGGATATAATGAAATATCCATTGAAATTAGAGACTAAATGATTTGACCCTACTTCATAATTTAAAATATGTGTATTTAATTTATCGTCTTTTCTTTTCAGATCTTCAGGAGGTGAAATAACACAAAAGATCATAATGGCTGAAGGAAAATTTGTCTCGAAGAAATGGATTGTTCTTAAACTGCATTTAAAGGTCCTTCTTCAGACTATATTGTTTACAACTTTTATTGCTTATTATTATTATTATTATTATTATGGATATTTATATATCAATTCTTATGGGTTATTTGTTGCGAAATATTTTTAAATGTTTGTTGAATTACGCAATTTTACCAAAAAACAAACTGTTGTATTTTGTATGTTCTATGCAGTCAAAATTTTACATGTAGAAAACCAAATTTCAACCCTCATCCCAAAGTTGTAGATTGGCTGTGGAAATACCTATATCCTGTTTATTCTATCAATTTTGAAAAAAATTACTGAATTGTTGATTAATATACAAAGATTTTTTTTTGCATTGGTTTAATTTTATCACAAGAACCATTAAAAAGATCGTAATGTTTCTGTCAAATCCGCTGAAATTTTTAAGTCCTGGAATTTTTGCATGATCTAGGTATTTTCACAGTATTAGAAAGAATTTATAGGTTGTAGTATTTATTTAAATGTAGAAATTTTTATGTCTTAGGAAAAACATGAAATGTTTGCTACAATTTTACATGCAGTGACTAATAATTTATGATATGTATTTAAAACTATTGATAATATAGGCATTAATGTAATTACAAAACCTGTGATATGATAATTTTTGAATTTATAAATTCTGAGTGCATAGATACTAAAGAAAAAGATCTGGGGATGTATGGTTAGTGATAAATGATTGTACTTAATTCAAAACGTATATCTATTGTTTGATGGATGGGAGTCTTCAGTGAAGAAAAATCCACAAAAAAGAAGAAAAATCTAGTTGCTGTGACAATTTTTTTGCATTTTATTTTTAGAGGCATGGTTTTTGAAATGACAAATTAGAATTTAAAATTGTTAATTCTCGGGATCCTTTTGTGAAATCAGTTGATACCAAAGAAAAAGGGATTCTTAAAAACTTGGGTCAAAATTTAAATTGTTTTTGGTCTACCCATCCATTTTTTCTCATTGTCATGGTAACTAGACTGATAATGGCTAGTTCAACATGTTGTATATAAAGGTTGTATATTATTTTTTCATGTTATATTTTTCTTTTTATTTGACTGTTTACATTTTAATTGAAAATGACGTTATAATTGTTTATTTTTTGCATTCATTCACTTTACATTTAGATACTGGGCAATTCATTTCATTAATTAAATTTTAAATTGATATTTAATTAATAAAAATAAATAATTTGCCATTTGATTTATTATGCTAGCACAGAAAGTTTTCATTTTATTATTTGTAATTTTAGTTAAGTTTAAATTTAGGTTTAAAGAGATTTCTATTCCGTGAAATTTTAATGATATTTTTGTTTTAAGTTCAAACCAACAGATATTTTAAGCAGTTTTATCTCGGAAATGAATGTCCAGTATATATATATTTCATTCAATATTAGAAACCATTATCATTTTTATCTTTCATTTATTTTTAAGTTAAATATAGTTTTATCAACTATTGGTAGTATTTATTCGTAGAACTTTTTTTTATTCCTTTCTTTTCATAATACATTTATTGTTTTTATCGAAATGTGATAAAGTAACAATTTTTAAATGGGGTGTAAAAATGGTTTGTTTACGATATTTGCATGGTTTCGTAAACGTAAAATTATGTGTGAATGGTAGGGATATATGTTTTTATAGATTTAGATTCCCTATATACCTTTTATATATTTTCTAAAAGTTTAATTTTGTTAAAATCTTTTATTACCAAAGTTTTTATTCTGCTTCAATCAAACTTTAAACTACTTAATTTTTTTTTTTAATTCTGTCTCTGTTTTGAAAGGTTGAGGGTATTGTTAAATTTTATAATGGCAATAATTTATTCTTGGAATAGTGTTCATTGGAAAATCTTTCTTCTAACCTTGTGTTCAGATTGCACTTTTTTTCCATTACCTTTTTAAATTAAAAATTAAAAAAAAAAAAACAATGCTGACCAAAAATCCATTATAAGTAAAAGAGAAAATATTTTTTACCAACCCTAAAAATTTCAGGAGTAAGGTCTACCAAATATATATATATATTTCTTGACAATTCCCACAAGTCTTCAGTAAATATTTGACATTTTGTAAAATATTTGAAATATACAAAAAATACGGGGTCAAAATCAGTAGACCATATCCATTTGGCAAATTTGAGAATTTTTGAATGGCAAGGATTTGTATTATTTGTTATTTTTGACATTGTACACTTCATGATCCAATTTTTGCTAAGAGGATTTACTGGTATGCTACGCATAAGATATTTGAAAGAACTAAGCTGGGTCTTGGTCAACAAAAGTTACAATGAACAAATGAATGAAACTTCAGGTATTTTTTTTTGTTTGCTTGTGTGTTCAGAAAAGAGGCAATACTATAATGTTATAGAAATAAGTTCCATTTCTTTTTGAAAATCGTATGATAAGGAGAAATTTGAAAATAGAAGTTCAATTTGTTTTTCTTGCTTTAAGGACGTGAAAAGTTAATTGAAATGATTTTTTTAAAAGAGCATGTATTGAATAAAGTCTTTTTAAGTAGAAATAAATGTTTAATTCAAAATTTTAGAAGTAAGCTCTTTATAAAAAGTCTAAGTGAATGTTATCCATTTATCTTTGAAATGTTTTTCGACAATTTAATTCACTTGGTTGTTTTTTATTCGTTAATTTTATAAAATATACAAATAACCATCTAGAAATGGTCTTGCATGTTTTCTTAAACAATATTTCATTTGTTATTTGTAATATTTTTTTTCACTGTTATGGTGTAAATATCACAATTACGCAGAAAAAAAATAGTGCTGTTATTTTGGGAAATTAATCTTTTTTTACACAGTTTTTAAAAAAGGTGCTAAGCCAATTACAACTTTTCTATCAGTTTGACATTGAGGAAAATCGGTTTAATGTTTGAACTTAACAGCTGACATTTACTTTTTCAGATGAATGAATCTGTTTCACCATGTGAACAGTTTTCTTGTAAATACATGTAAAATTGAGGTTGTTTTCCTATATTTAGAAAAATATGTTATTGTTTATACATTTTTACAAATTTTATGGACAGTGTTAATCTATTTGTTACGAAAATTTGGTCAGTTAGTTTCAATAGATCAGTGTGCACAAGTTCTACGCATATCAAAAGCTTTTGCTTTTTATATAAGATTAGCAGTCCTGATGTTGATTTTTTGCTTGATTGTTTTTGATGATTTCTATGTTTTTAATTACTGTCTGCTTAATTTAAATTACTAGCAATAATTCATTTTAAGAATTTAAGAAGTTTGTAATTGGATATTTTGTAAAATTTTTAACATGTCAGCAGTTTAAAGCCTTCTTTTGCATCTTTAGTTTTACAGAAAATAATTTTGCAATTTAAGAAAACCACGCATTTGGAAATAACTTTAATGGATTGTGTAAATTTTGTTTTTGTCAACGTCTGTAAATATTAGCTTTGTCCGTGAATGTGATTTTTTTTTCTGTGTCAGCGTTTGCATGAAAAGGCACATAAATAAATAAGTAAACAGCCCCTAGTGCTATAATAATAGTAATAGTGTACAAATATAAAGAATCATCAGGGTCCAAAGTACAAAAATATGTCTCAGTCACAGAAGAAAGGGGTCTTCTCAAAAATGTTAATGTTTGCTATATAGTCAGATATTTTTTTTGTTATTTGAATAATATTCGTCATAAGATCTGCATCTCCATAATGTTTGGAGTGACTTTTTGGGCTTTCTTCAGTAGTTAGTTTCACAAACAAAAACATTTTTGAGATTTCCCCCTGCATTACTATCTGTGATAACCAGGTTCTTAACCTGGTTTAGTTAGTAAATATGTAGTAGTTAGTAGGGTGTGTATCGTGACATGTGTAAAATACCTTTGTTAAGTTAAAAAGATATCAATATTTCACCCAGAAATTGTTTTCGTTTATATTTGTATTCCTCATGTATTTGTCTTTGTACATAAAAAGTTTTGATCAATGTAGATTTTGATAAGTCATTCATGCTTTCTGGCAGGTGATATCAACGCTAAACATTTGACAAAAATGATGGGAACATCTCAGAATATAAAATGGTGCTGATATTTTATCAATATATAATTTGAGGATTGTATTTATATAAATAGATTTTCAATAGGAAATTATTTATACTATTTAGTATTTTACTAAAATGCCAGTCACTGTTAGTATGCTCTTTGGTCAAGTGTAAAAATAGTATAGATTGCATGACAAAATTTGCATGATAAAAAAGTGGTACTAGTCACAGGTTAATTCTCGTAAAAATTAGACTAAAATAGGTAGCTTAATTACCATAAAATAATGTAATAATGTGTAAGCATTTTTAACACAAATGAATTTTGAGATGTTCCCCATTATTTTTTCAAGAAAGTGTGATTGAGAAAAATATTTAAGGGACATTCCTATTTCTGGAAATTGAGAAAATGAGAATAAGGACTTTGCTTAGAAAATGGGAGTTAAATGATAACCAGCAATATTTTTTTATCAAGCAAGGCAGATTTTTGAATTATGAACTCAGGGAACACATTTTTTTGTATGAATACAGCTCTTTCAATTTTTTTGATTGAGTTTAATGTATTCGGTGAATAGAGTAGGCTTAGTGTAGGAAAAAGTTGGTGAAAATAGTGGAAAAAAGTCTACAAAAGTAACTTTCAAGCAATGAAAGATGATTTCCAACAACAACAATAATTATCAAAACTGTATTAAACTGAACAATTAATTTTTTTCTAGACAACAAAGTGTCTGTGAGATTTTGTGCAAGCATTTGGAACATAAATGAATTTTGAGATGTTCCCCTTTGTTAACATGTTTGTTAACACATGGTAAGAATGAAATATTTTGGAATTAAAAAAATGGCATTCAATCTTTTTACTACAAATCTTAATCTTTGTTGTTCATTTTAAATTTTAGTTAATTAGAAAATGATAAAACCTATCGTAAATATATTTTCATTTTTCAATTCATGCATTTTTCAGTATTTTCACCAATAGGTTTTAATGTTAGCTACATCAGTTTAAAAGATCTATATCTAATATTAATGAATCTCTATGGATGTGTGTCCTGTAGCAATTTCCAATAAGGGTCTTTTTACATGAAGCTGTTTCAGGAAGGCTTTTCATGATACTGTTTTCAAGTCATAAATAATTTCAGGCTTTTTCAAAAAAAGTCATCAAAAATTTGAGGAATCCTGAAGAATTACGGTTAAAAATTGAAATGCAGACAAGGCATTTTTCCATGTCTACATCACGACCAATTCATGAATCAAGTGATTACTTCTGCAACACAGATAATAAAAATGTTTAAAATTAACTAGGCTTTACTGAAATACTTCATGAAATAACGCCCAGCTTATTTAATCAGTAGAAAAACATATAACCTTTTTAGAACATTTGTTTCCTAACCCTGTATATGTAATATTATAATAACTGGTCCGTTTTTTCATATCCAGTTTTTTTGTGAATTTTTTATACAAGTATTATGTATATTTGTTTTTGTATAAACTAAATATTTGTCTCATCATGTCGTCTGCAATAAATGCTGGATTATTGTTTACTCCCATTTTCAAAATGATTGACACTTGTAAATAATTTTTGAATTTGATTGAAATATTTTGGGGGGGACTTCTGATCATTCAAATAATTATTATGCAAAATAGGTAAGGGTTTCTGAAACATTTCTTCATAATAAAGAAAATGTGTAGATGTAAAAGTTGTTTCAACAGTTTTGGGCGTAAGTTAATGTAAAAGGATTTAAGGTAAAAGCATTGTCCAAGTTCAACTTTTGTCTGTTCTCCAGTAAATTCTAGTTTAGGCTTTTAATTAGAGTAGCTATTTATTTGAAGATGCAGCATATATTATTATAAGGGTATTTATTTATTTGATACCATGGCAACTTAAAACTTGTGCCAAAGATGTTACTGTATCCCTGTGTGATGACATATCTGTGGTAACCAGAGAAGTGGCAATAATTGTATGTGTGCCATGTTTAAAACTATACCAAAAACATAACTTTAACCTTGACAAAGCCAATAAATTACTTAATTATTAAGATACTTAAAACCATCTTTTCTCATCATTATGTCTGTAAAGTGTATTTGTGAAAAAAAAGTTCATTCAAAAATTAAAGTATATTCAAATTGATTTGTCTTGTTGTTTGTTGATTTGTAAACCGCATTATAATGTTGATATATAAAACGTATTAAAAACAACATAAATAAAAGCTGATGTGTGGTCTACACCAATGAGAACAATCTCAAAACACAATAAAACCAGAAAAATATTGATTCTGCCATCCACCAAATTCATCAAAGGACAAAAAGCACTATGATATAAAAAAAAAAATAGGCATGGTTCTTAAATTGTTGTGGGCAAGCTCACTTGTCTTGGAGGTGGCATTAAACTGGTTTTGCAAGTACTAAACCACACTTCTTCTCATCTCAATAGTGGAATATCAAAAGGTCCATAGACAAATACACAATAAAAATCATTTCAGTAAATGCATCAAACTTTAATGTCTGCCATACAGATGACTAAATCATGGGTACAAGTAACATATATTTAATGATAAGTGTCGAAGGATGGTGTCAGTTACTGAACGCAACCTTAAAATTCTTTGTCTGCTAATGTCAAGGTTGGTCGGTAAATACCGCCCCTGGTATTTACCGGCGGTATTTACCACCCCGGACAATACTCCTCAAGTGGTCAATACTGGCAAATACTGGTTGATTAAAATTTTCATAGTTGTTTTTACTATTTATTGAAGTAAAAAAATGATAAAAAGTAAGATATATTTAAACTTTTATCTTTTGGCATGTTTCAGGTGATATAAATGAATGAATTTGATATGTTTTATTCATTTTTAACACTTATACCTACTAATTTAGTCCTTATAAGTTATGATATTGCATATTTTAGATATATATAAAGAATTGACAAATTAATTATTACAACATTTTCAATCAAGATATTTTTATTGAAAATGCATAATTTTACAGGTACATAAAACTACAGGTAAATGAAGTTACAGGTGTCTTATTACCTATCACCTGGCATTGCTAGGTGTGAACATTTAATTACTATAAAAGCAACAGCCCCTAATAAATGATGACAAAACATGGTTGAAAGTAATAAAAGTGATATTTGAAGACTCACTTAAGCAATAAAATATTTCCCGTCTATTAAATGTGAGACAAAAATCATCTTTATGCAGGAAATGGAAGGTATGAAGGACCTTTACTCTTATGGCTGAACTGTAATTTATGTTTTAAACCAAAAAATATATAATGTAGTATAAATTTTACCTCTACATAATCAATATTTTCATGATTTACATACACCTAGTACAGCCATCTTGACCTTAAGCACCAAACTGAAACCTGAAGACCCTATTTGGAACTTCTATACAATATAAGACAACAACAAAACCAGTGCAAAATGTAATGATTGCAATGCTATACTCATGATACTCAGTGCAAAAGCCACCTGATGAGTTTCCTTGCCAGGGACGAAACGTTTTTATCTTATGTACTAAAAAATCATTGTAAATCACAGTTTATTAAGAATTTACAATAAAAATAGAAATAAGAACATTTAAAATGACTTTAACATTTTCATTTTTTCATTACTAAATGTAATTGACCAGGTAGAGAGTGGTTTTTATATGTCCACTCAAAATTTCAATCGACCAGTATTTGCCAGTATTTCCCGGTATTTACCGGTATTTACCGCCGGCATGGTCAATACTAGTATTGACCGCTTTTTTGCCAACCTTGGCTAATGTGCAAGTCATGTGTTCGTATGCTTAAATTTTGGCAACTTCACTTTGGAGTAGGTTTTACCTGGCAAGAAAACTAATATAATGTCCAAGAGTTCACATAGCAGAATCATGAACATTGTAAAAAAAACTACAGAATTTTTTCAGTGTCAATATTAAAAGTTAAATTGTGTATAGAATTCAAAATACCAAAGGAACAGAAATATGGTCATCCTTGGAGTTCTCTAACCTGGCATTAAAACCCATGATAAAGAATGGGTCCATTTGGCTGTGCAGGATGTATAAATATACAGCCACCCTCTGTCAGATTGTAGATTTAAAATCTGACACCTCGTGTAGGTAGAATGCCAAGCTCTCTGCACGTTGAAGATCCTTTGCAACAACAATTTGAGGGGTTGGTAAGTAGCCTGTTGCCTGGCAAAATGCCCTCTTATTACAGTGGCTGTAGAACTTTCAGTCCTTCATCTTTGTCGACCCACTTCGCCAAACTTGCATAATGCATTTTTAAAGGCAGTGCTTTAATGCCTTTATGGGTGCCGGGTTAATATTTCCTTCCGCCATGTCCGACATGTCTACGTGGGGGGTCAATAGGGGGTGGGTCTTTTCACCACTGAACACCACCGCACACCACCGAACACCCCAAAAACCACCAACCAATAAGAAAAACAGTGATATTATACAATAAAACGATAAAATAAATTAAATTACGTATAATTTTATCAATTTTTCGATTTTTATGTGCATCATTTTTATGTTAAAGTCGATAATCAATATAAAGAAAAACGTCTCCGGATTCATCACTATTTTTCCGGATTACATTGTGTATATATATATATATTTCAAATAAAATTCAAATATATTCATAATTAGTAATCAGTTCAATTATCCTCGATCTCTGTTTATTGGTTAGATTTTGATATTTGTCTCTTTTCTTATTATTGGTACAAATATATTATAGAAGAAGAAAAAAAATGAAAAAAATATATAAAATGTATTTGAGGTGTCCAGTGGTGGTTTGCGGAGTTGTGGTGTTATAGACTCTCCTGTTATGTTCGATGTAGATATTTGGTCTCTTAATCTTATTATTTGTTGAATTAATAACTAAATTATTATATTTAGGTCACATTTATAACGATAAAAAATCAGAATAATAAATTTTAGGGTGTTCGGTGGTATTCGGTGGTGTGCGGTGGTGTTCGGTGGTGAAAAGACCTACCGGGTCAATAGGCCATAATAAAAATCCGGAAGTGTTGAATTCTTTCCTCTTCTTTTTGTGATATAAAATGTTTTTCGTTTCATTTCATTTACATTGGGAAATAAAGAAACGAACAGTGTGTTTTGTTAGTTTTAAAAACTTTTGATAGATTTGTATTTTGCATTATAAGCAGTCAACCGATTGATAAACTAGAATTATTTGAATTCCGTGTGGAAAGAGGTCGGGTTAATTTCGAGTGTTATCTGCAATCTAAAGATGTTTTAAAATCATTTCAGTCGTTGATATAACAATGAAAGGTCGACTGAACATGAATTATATTGTATCTTATACAATTTAAAGCGCATTTCGGTTTATGCACGTGAAGCCTTAGGACGTTATTGTTTTCGATTTCGGCATCAGTTATGTAATTGGTCTACGTATAAGCTCTTTCACTAGGAGCACCTCCAGTGTATATAATTTCCCGCCAAAATGACCGACTAACAGCTATGGGAAAATAGTTCAAAAACGTTCTATATAATAAAATGCAAATGCATAATTGATCGTAATTTTTTTTTTTATAATTATAATATTATTTTAACTAAATGGATTTCTGAAAAAGAGAATAACATTATTATACGAGGATTTGTCTAAATTTCTTCACTTCCGGGCGCAGTAATACACAATTTGAAGGTCGTGACCTTTTTTCATTGATCGCTTTAGTTTCGCATCTTTTAACTAGTTATTGTTTGGAAAGAGCTAGTTTTAAATTTTTCACTCGTATAACTTTCATCAAATATTTTTTGAAAATTTTAAATGAAATTGTTTTTTTTTTTTTAATTTGATAAAGCTATAATATCTTCGATAAAGTTATACGAAAATAATGCTTAAAATACGCGCTTTCATTTTATGTTAATTTTAAATGTGTAAACAAACGGGCGAAGGTGACAAATTTAGTCACAACTCGGGATCGCTCCAAAATAACGCTGTCCATCTTTCATACCGCGTGTAAATTTCGGAAACGTCGCCGAGTGTAAACATTCATAAGGTAGGTGTTTATGTACAAAAGTTGAATAAAATACAGATGAAATTAATCTGCAAATGATGCTCTTTCGATTGGTACAATTTTCGTAAACATATTTCCATTCTCAATTTATTTAAGGGGAAACAACCAAAATAGCATTTTAAAAACTTTGGCATTATGCAAAAATCGTGGCGTCTAACAGAACGTTACACTACACGTGCACCAGGCTGGAGAGTTTGTAAACAGAGACAGAACAAGATGGAAATAGATAATTAAAAACATTTAAAGTGGGGTGTACAAAATAAAAAGATTCTTTTCACACAATTAGTAGAAGCTTTATTATTATATTGTATCATACACGACTCTAAGCGACGGTGGTAACTCAAAACACTGCAACGGTTCAAACTTGGTCAAGTCTAAATATGTAAACATATCCACGTGAATTTATATAGAAAGGAACCTACGCAATACATATACCATTTTCTCCTTCTTTTTATTCGCCGTCTTACCAGACAATGCCCATCTAACACATCAACATTGTCTGGTAAGACGGCGAATAAAAAGAAGGAGAAAATGATATATGTATTGCGTACGTTCCTTTCTACATAAATTCTCGTGGATATGTTTACATATTTAGACTTGACCCAGTTTGCGAAATGATGTTCTCTTGCTCATAAAATTTATTAATGTTTAATTATTCTTCACGGCAGCAATTCCATACTGTAAACTGTAGTAGTTCAATTATAGTGTTACTAGAAAAGAGAAGATATATGATTACACAAGGCTCAATTAGTATTTTTTTTTATCCATCAAGACATGAAATTTGACCTAAATGGATACACACACACTCGTGAATGCAAATTATCCGAAATACATGCCAAGATCCAGTGACTGTGATAGCAATATAAATAAAGGACTTGTACATGTGACATTGCTATCTCAGTAGCTTCCTAATGAGAGTAAATTAAGTACAAGCGTACTATTGTAGTATTGATAAGAAGCAAGTGATAACTTCCTGTCTTTCTAAAGTATACATACAAAATATGATGGGACCAGGTATCCTCACAGGTGACAATACACCTTATCGCTATTTGGAAATCTGTCCCGCTTTGACTTTTGACGTCATACAACAATCCCTTTTCCATTGTGGTGTCAGATATTTTCTATTATGACGTCAAAATTTTACGGGAACTTTTGTGATGTCCAGTAATGGCGGACAAATAGCGATAAGGTGTATTGAAAATTACTAACACTAGTTATTGATCTATCTTGGAAAAAGTTTCTTGAAGTTATACTTGGAAAAAATTTTGCTTGGAGTAATAGTTTCTAGAAAAAGTATTGTCATGGAAAGAGTTGACATGTTGCAATGTACATTTAACATTATCCTCCTTGATGTTCTTGCAATACACACAATACAGTGACTAAGCAATCATTATGAACTACTTTTCCTAGGATGGAAGTCATTGAATATGCTAATACATTCAATAATAAAGAATAGTCTATTCATATTAATATAAGGAAAAAATATTTTATGTCTAAAAAGTGCGAACCATGGAGAGGTACAGAAAATCATATTAATACGGTGATAATCACCAAGGTTCAAATTTATTTTCTGAAGTATAGGAAGACAATGTGTACCCCATTGTTTAATTTACATTGCTTTTAAGATTAAAATAGATATTATCTTGAGATTGACTGTATGTTTACCATAGTTAACAAATAAAATTAATATAACATCCTCACCTCACCTATCCTCTTCATGCCGGTCGGCATTTAAGGCCCTGATACATTTTTTTCCATTTTACACGGTCTTTAGCTGCTGTTCTTGCTGTAGCCCAGCTGTTCCATCCAAGTGATGTTCTTTCAGTCTCTACAGTCCGTCTCCGGGTGGTTTTGTGACGTCCAACATTCCTCTTTCCCTCAGGTTTCCATGTCAGTGCAACTGAGCATATTCTGTTGGTATCCATCCTTAGTACATGGCCAATCCATCTCCATCGCCGTTCTATTATATCATCACTTAGCTTCTTTGTTCCAGCTTTTATGTGGAGGTTTTCGTTGGATATAGTATCGGGCCATCTTATTTTCAGTATCTGTCTTAAACATCTGTTTTGGAAGGTGTTCAATTTCTTCTTGTCTTGTTCGGTTGTTTTCCAGGTTTCACATCCATATAGTAGGACTGATGTGACTAAGCTGTTAAATAACCTGACCTTTGTTTTAAATGACAGTAACGATGATCTCCATATTTTTTCTTAGCCTGCTAAATTGGCCTTTAGCTTTCTTCAACGTGTTGTCCATGTCATTGTCACAGCCACCTTTCGTTGTTACTATTCCTCCAAGGTAAGTGAAGGTATCAACATCCTCTAGGTTTTTATCATTTAACTTCACAGGGTTGTTATTTGTGGTGTTCATCCGCATTACTTTTGTTTTAAAGGTGTTAATCTTAAGTCCTATTTTGCTGGCATTCTCTTGAAGTTTATCTGTTTTAAGTTGTATGTGTTGGAATTTAGAAGACAGTAGTGCTAGGTCGTCAGCAAAATCAAGGTCTTCTAGTTTAGTGGTGAATTTCCATCTGATTCCTGTTTCATGATCTTTAATCGTTTGTTTCATGACATAGTCAATGGCTAACAGAAATAAGAAACCAGACATCAGACATCCTTGTTTTACTCCCGTGTTTACTTTAAACCATTCCGATTGTATACCTTCGTCTATGACTGCACACTCAAATGAGTCGTTAAAGAGTTTTATAACTGTGATGAGTGATAATATAAGATATCCGTATAAAATTTTATAATATTGCAACAATATCTATTATCATCATCCATGCCAAAATATATGCTTGGTATATGCAATATGTAAATCCACAGATACACACATATTCTATGTGCGAGTTAATTATATCAAACAGTCATTCAAATTGCTCATAAACATCAAAGTGTACTGAGATTTAATACCAATATTCGTGTTGGCAAACTTTTACCATGAGCTGTGTTGCATATACATGGCATATACACATGTGTTCACCATATTCTTAAAGCTGTGGAATCCAATGATAGCAGGAAAATACCATCATACATATATAAAATGATAGATAGACAAAGTCATCTGTGCACGATAAGTTCAACAGGATTATTCTACATAGTTCTATGGTACCATATCAAAAGTTTATATAAAAGAAAGAAGTCAAAGGTTTCCCATCATAGTTTAGTTACATACATTTTTTTTTTTGTACCTGAGGTCGTTGAATATAGATCATTATACAAATAAGGAGATGTGGTATGATTGCAATGAAATAACTATCATCCATGCTTACTAGTAACAAACCACATTTGCAAAGTTGAATAAAATACAGTTACATGTAATAACTGGTATTTATTACTAAAAAGAAAATGCCCAACTATATTAAACAGTATTTGAATATAAACATAGATAAACAAGGTACAAACTGGACATAATGCACTAGTTCATAAACAAGTGAGAACAATCACCTTCATATAATGCTCAGAATATGACATTCATAAAACTTGTTCAATATCATTAGAGAACTCTTAATCTTAAATACTGAAAGCAACCTCTGATAATTACACTGTACTATGCAAGATAATAATATAACTGGCCTAAAAATACACACAACTTGTAATTAACTGCCTTTACAGCGCTTTCGCGCTTTGATTGTTAACTTGGTTTCAAATATTCATCCTGAATATGCATGGATATATTTGCCACTGGACGTTAAGCAAACAACAAACGATCAATACAGAAAAGAAAATATATGAAACATTTTGAGTCATGTTTCACACTGTAAATATTTACAGATATTATCACAAAAGTGCAAAACATTGAATACACAACATCAATGTAATTAATGGTCTTGTACTTGTTTTATAATAAGACAATAAAAGGATGGATGTGCAATACCTCTTTTTAGTGAAATAATACTTTCACTATAAATCGCTATATTATTGATAAATTTATTATAGCTGTATCATTGTAAAAGTTTAAAGTAATGAAAATATAAAGTCGATTGAAAATGATACAATCAGTAAGAAGGAGCCAATGGAACGTCACCATAAAAAACATATCCCGTTTGACACAAATTTTCAATATTCATACAAAATGCATGTTTCAAATATATCCGAAGGCTATAGATACATGTATCTATAAAGCGTTATGAATACTTGATAGAAGTATGGTATGTGTCAATGAGACAGCAACTTAGCGACGCAAATAACCAAAAGACATCTGCAGGGCAACACATAATCTTCAACAATTTCGTTAACTTAAGCCAGGATATATATAATCATCCAGAGCCTGAAATAGTGTACATAAATTGATTACAGAGCTATTGTTTACATTTTACTTAATTTAACCTAATTTATATTCAAAAATTTCATTCCCTGGAAATATTTGATCCGTACTTTATTTGCTCTTTTTAACTTGAATTGAATCGAGCGTTACTAATGTAGACGAAACATGCGTCTGGGATACAAAATTTTAATCCTGGTATCTATGAGTTTATTGACATTCCTTATGCCTTATACAGTCCTTTTGATTAACCGTCGGAAATGACATTAGAGGTAATACACATAGTCTTTGAAGCTTAAAATGAGTATATCTGCATTAATATTGGTAGGGAATACTAAAGATAACACCATGGTAATGTCTGTCTACCGTCTGATTGCATCATTGGTGTCTTGATATATACTTTTCTAATTAATCGTGGCTAATTTGGAGCATTGGCTACTGCACTGTAAATAAAAGTGTTAAGAATCTGAACATTTTTTGAACGCCCTTTTGTAACACTTCTGGAACGCGTAACAGTGTTCTAAATATTAACATTGGTGTTCCAGTTTTTAACATCATGTGTTCATCTTTCGAACGCTATGTGTGTTATTCTTGAACGGATAGTGTGTATTCCTTGAACACCTAGTGTTTGAATCTGGAACATGTCCTTGTGAGCAAAATTGTACGCCGTTACGCGTTCCAAGCCTTGTAACACTTCTGGAACGCTCGGACTGCGTTCCAGAAATATGTGTTAATATCCAGAACACATAGTGTATACTACTGGAACATATTTTTGCATGTTCCAGAAAAAAGTGTTCCATTCTCTGAAATATTCGTGTCGTCTTGTAAAAATAATAATTTAATTGATTAAAAGAGGCAAAATTTAAAAAAAAAAGTACAATACAATGTGAAACATTGAAGCAACTTTAAAATGACAAGTTAGAAATATAACATTTGACAACGAAAAATTACAATATAATTTAATTGGCAAAATGTGTCCAAATATTTAATCATACAAAAGTTCGTCACATTGAAAATTATTATAATACAACAAAGTCTACTGGCTTATGAACACAGTTTAACTCATCGTTTGCAACTTCTTAAGTCAAGCACTGTCCCGAATTTCTTTACAAAAAACTGATGTCAATGTCAATGTTTATCACCAATATTTTCCATAATCCACAGCCTGCATAGCACTTCAGATAGTCAATATCAAACATAAAATACCCTGTATATATGTTGCTAGTAGTCGGAGTCAGTGCTCATGTAACACTGCTACCTTGGGTATTTTAAAACATGATTTGAGTCGTCTACAACTGTTTTTGAGCTTCCATTTTAAAGAGGATTCGTCTCCTTGGGTTATAACTACTCTCAACCTTGTTATCCATCAACCGTAAGTTCTGAAATGTCAAATATAAAGTGTATGAGTAAACAAATTATTGATCATGTCGATATTCCTTAAGAATTAGAAACTCTTATTTCGTTTTTGCAATTCCATTATATTTGTCAGCATTATTAGAGTTTTTTTAATCAGTGCAATATTTAATAAGATGCATTTTTACTATTTGATTTGTTAAAGAGTGGTATACATGTATTTTCAAGCATAGGGGCTCTCGTGTTCTATAGCTTTTTGAAAAAAAAGATGATAGTGAAGTGTACAGCAAATGGTCATGAACAGCTTGCTGTTCGGTGTGAGCCAAGGCTCCGTGTTGAAGACCGTACTTTGACCTATGATTGCGTTGGATAAAAACCGCAATTTTTATACGTGTGCATGCAAAACAAATTTCTTGGTAGAGGGGTCTAAATACAGCACAAACAACATTTTCCAAAAGACCAAAAAAGTGAAAAAGTATATTTAAACAAAACTCATTTGACTAACAGGTCGAACAACGGATGTTCTTAAACCCTGCTGACTGTCACTGGCGATTGCCAAATAAACGGATCACAAGATGTAACAAAATGGATCTAATTATTAATTTAATACCAAACAGAAAACAATAAACTTGCGGAAAAGATGGTATACCGCAAACATGAGGTGCAAAAATTTGTACACCATATCCGGATTTCGACAATTAATGTCTCTTCAGTGATGTTAGGAATCGAAACGGTATTTGGAAGGCCATATAATTTACCTAAATTTAGGATAGACTCTTGAATTTTGAAGAGTCGAAATAGGATGAACGGATCATATAAATCCGAAGGCAAATATAATACAAGCCCAAACGAAAAAATATAAATAAGTCTAAATTGAAAACAACGTCCAAACCTATGATTGCGTAAGATAAAAACCGCAATTTTTATACGTGTGCATGCAAAACAAATTTCTTGGTAGAGGGGTCTAAATACAGCACAAACAACATGATTTTCCAAAAGACCAAAAAAGTGAAAAAGTATATTTAAACAAAACGCATTTATTTTAAAAAAATCTCGTCTTGAACAATCTCGTCTTGCACCTTTCAAAATTAAGTTACCTTTTTCGATAAAATTTATAATGAAAACAGGACAATATGCATTTGCATGTATCATTCATATAACACAGACTAACAAATTTTAAAAACATATGAAGAATAAATTTTCTATTGTTTAAGATTTGCTTGGTTAGTTTCTCTTCTAACATGTTTCTTGTTTGGAAATATAGAGGGGGATGCATTTATAAAAGGAAATACGTACCATGTATATGCATCTAGTCTTAATCCGCTCGGAGATCATGCCATGCCGTGTGAGTTTTAGCCTGGCATCTTGACCCAATCTTATATCATAGATATAAAATGCTATTATATCTATGCTTATACTTAGCCTTAGCAATCAGTGAGCCAGGACCCCAGGAGTATATGTGTTTAATTTTTTTGTAGCATGACTAAGTTTGTCATTTTAAACGGACTGGTTTACCTACATCAATTAATATTTTTATTTTTATTTAATAGAAAAGAATTATGCACAAAATACGCGAAAAATCCATCCAAATGAGAAAGACGTGTCATTTAAACGACTTGAAATCGTTATCTAATTTGTAATGATTCAAGGTCCAACAGAGAAGATAATTCACCAAGGAAAAATTAGAATGGCGATGGCTGTAGAACGCATCTTCATATTTGATCATTATATTTCATTTATGTAGTAATAGAAACTATGCATAAAATACGCTATCTGTTGTTTAAAGACTATCGTTATCTATTTATAGCCGATTTAAGATCAAACAGGAAGATTATTTAAAAGGTAAATTAAAATGGCGACGTCGTTAGAAGTAAAAGACGAACTAAGTGAGTTATTGACTTGTCCAATATGTTTAGAAACTTTCCATGTTCCTAAATACCTGCCGTGTCTTCATTCCTTTTGCCAATCCTGCATTTCTACGTACATTATTTCGTCAGTTACAAAAGAAAAAGACAAAAGTGGGTTTAAGTGTCCGGTTTGTCGCAAGTTGATATCTTTCAAAGAAAACATAGGTGTTCCGGAGACATGGGCAGAACAACTGCCAAAAAATCATCTCATAAAATCGATGATGGACCTAAAAGACATAACCAGATCGGAGAAGGTGTGTAACGCATGTCAGTTGAGTGGAGTCTCGAAGAAAGCTGTGTCTTGGTGTACAGTATGTGGGGAGGCGTATTGTACAGACTGTGCAGACTATCACAAAAAGTTCCGAATGTCATTAAACCATAAAATAATTTCTGTGGAAGAACTGAAATCATCTGAAGGTGGGGTCGGTAAATCAGTGATCGTTTATTGTGATGAACATCCTGATAAAGCTATTGAAATATTTTGCGATGACCATTCCAAACCATGTTGTACATTGTGTGCAACCATTTACCATAGAAAGTGTGACAGCGTTACTACCATTGATAAGGCTACTTCCGGTATAAAAACAGCAACGAAAACCACGGAACTTTATCAGAAATTACAACGATGTAGTCATGAAATTGACAGTTCACTTCAAATCAATGGAGACAATAAGATCGCCATTGAAACCGAAAGTAAGAACATCATATCAGAGATTGACAGATTGAAAAGTAACATTATCAAACATTTAACCAGAATGGAGAATGAAATAAAATTTGAATTGTCAACTAAAAAGGGAGAAATCTTGAAAGCCATAGACAATGAAGCCGTGGAACTTACGAGTCTGAAATGCACGATTGATAACTGGAAGAGAATCATGAACACTTGCCTTGCACACGGATCGGAACTCCAATGTTTGACAGAAGTCAATAGACTCGTACCAAAGGGAGACGAAATGGAAAACCGTATCAAAGATACAATGTCTAAGTTAAAATCAAAGTCTTTGATATTCAAGCCAATTGATTCCCTAAAAAACTTTGAAAATAATGAAAATGCGTTCGGTAGCTTAACGATATCTGGGTCAATGGTGCATATGCCATCCGTTTATATGCAAACAGGAAAAATAGAAATTGTTCACGTTTTTGATGTTGCCAATGGACAGTCACAAAATTCGTTTGGAAGTGGTATTTTCCTTTGTAATTTCATATTATTAACCAACAAGCCATCTTACAGTGTTGTCAAATTCAATCGAGAATTTGTCTACCAAAGTGAATTGAAGTTACCATATGGGCCATTCGATATTACAAAAATAGACGATTCTAAAGTTGCTGTCGGAGCGAAACCACAGATCATCATTATAGACGTGAAAAACATGCAAATAGAAAAAACTTTAACAATAAATGTTACGTTTTGGGGGCTTACGTATGTTCATCCGGAATACATAGTGGCACATAGTAAAACTTTAACGTGGATAGATGCATCTAACGGTTCAAATAAAAAGGACTTCAAGACAGCTGGCAGTAGCAACTACTTGCACGCCTCTAGACAAAATGAATTCTTATGCGCATATAATATCAATACTGTTTCTAAATATGTAGACGAGAACGCTAAATTCACCTACACAACTGATCAATTAATGCATCCAAGAGGAATAGATGTCGACTATGAAGGGAATATTTATATTTGTGGATACGGCTCAAAAAATATTCATCAACTCACAAAAGACGGTAAATTAGTGCGAACAATACCAGCTAGTACATTTGGAATATCTAGCCCATGGATTATACGGTTTGAATTTAACAGTAATAGATTTCTATTGACAGATTTTGACTCGGGGAAGATTGTCGTCTGTAAAATTTGTTAAGCATAGACAAGTAAATATTCTTTGCGACGATACCTACATTGGGAAATCTAGTATAAAAGAGAAAAAAATACCTTTTCTTATGCTAGAGTCGAGAAAATCAATAATCAAACACACTGAACAAAAGTTTTTTTCAAAATAACAATTGAACATTTCAAAGAAATTATTTGTTAAACTGTGCTATTAGAAATATACATGCATATACACGATGTCCAGTATTTATCGAGATAGTTGCATTAGAAGCTTGTGAAACTGAAATCTAAAAAGTGCCAATCTTCGCTATATATTGATAAAAAATGAGAAAAAATCATGTTCATACAAAATATAAAGATCTTTCGGATCACCAATTTTTTTTTTAGTGTTCCACAAAGTCCCTAGCATGGTATAATTTTCCAAAATATACTGTTTTTCACATTTCAAACTTTCGAGTACAATGGTCTGCTCTTGTCGCATGAGAATTCAATATAGAAATATTATCTTTTCATGAATATAACAATATAAAAGGCATCTTTTTACTATTTGTATACAATTTAAAAAAATGTCGTCGTCTTGATTTTTGTACATGTATGTGCGGTCCTCTCGATCTGTTCACATTCAATGTTTTTATCGAAAGAAGGTCCGTTTGAACTTGCGTAGTAACTTAATTTCAGAAGTGCCAATCTTTGCTGCATATCAACCGATTCATTTTGGATTTTTCACCTGACTTTCTCTGATCTAGCCACATATATGCGGATAATTAGCAAGTTCCAGAGAGAATACAGCCATTAAAAAATAAATTGAAGTTGGTACTCCAGGAATTTATTCGCATATCAACATTTCAAACCAATTTTACACCAAGCTCCTTTTATAGTCTGCTGTACACGTCGTTTTCTATTTTAGGAGAGAAATAATAACATTAAATGAAAGTTTTGTTTTTATTTCAACTTTAATATTTCTATTTCTATTTTTCACCGGAACGTTTTCCCGTGAATTTATAATTAATAGCGTCCTTGCAAAACATCGAACAGATCTAGTTTTCAGTGTTTACTACAGGAGTTGTAATATTTTGTCACTAAATTTCCCACTGCATAGATGGATGTTGACGTGTCAAACTTAATGAAACTTACACACCAGTAAATATTCTTAGCGATAATACATAAATGGATATTGTCTTGTCAAACTTTATTCATAATTTCAACGTCACTAGGTATAGTTCAGCGGTAGAAATTAAAAAAAAATAATGCATTCATCGAACACACGGATGAATTATAAATCACTGAGAAGTTTTAATAAATACCTGAACTTTCAGACAAATGATGTCGTAAGCCTATAAAGGGCCAAAGGTGATCAATTGTATAGTTCTCAAAAGTGTCTTAATTGTTTTCGGATTTATATTAGGAATTTAAAACACATGGAAAAAACAGAGGACATTATTTGATGTAGCATTTATGAAGCCTGTAGGTTATAACCAAATTAAAAGAGAATGACGATTTCGGACCTTTATTTTGAGGGTGTGTGTTTTGTTTATAATTCATTCATTCATGGCTCAGTTTTTGTTTAAATGTCTTCAGCAAACAAATAAATAAAATGTAAAATGACATTCATCTCTGTGTGAATTTTGAGCCTGGATGGTGGTGGTGTGTTTGTGCATTGCTAGTTGTTGACAAAGCATATGGTTTATTTAAAAAAAATCAACATTTCTCAATTTACGTTGGCAAATAAAAGAAATGTACGTCATACATTCTGTAAAAAAAAAGATTCGAGACCTACTTATTGTTTGAAATCTTAATTTAATATAAAAGCAAATTCCAAAATGTATACGAATAAAATGAGTGTTCAACTTTTTGAGACTCGACAACTTTCACAAGGGTGTATACGGTTGTTTTCGAATGGTTCTTTTGGCAGTTACAGTTAAACTCGAAATTTAAGAACTGTAAAGCCCAAATTCAGATGTTATTGCACCAGATGTGTATTCCGATAATTGACATCGCTTCACTGATGCTCCGTGTCAAATATGGTAATGTCGAAATGTTCATGACTAGTAGTACTAGTGAATAAGACGAATGCTACTATAGACATACTACTTATCTGATATAACATACAGCATGATACTCAGTACTCAGAAACTGTTCGACACAATTTAACTGTGAATTAACCAATAGATCTATAAGAAAGAAATCGTTATTGTATACATCTACCCTCTTTTATGCTACTTGTATTGGCATCTTTAGTTGTGTTTAAGGAATGATAAACTGTTTTGCCTTATCTCAGCAATATTATTACGACCTAGTCATATGATGCTCCTACTTTTTGTGGCAATATTTTTTCAAAATTCTTCTCACTTCGCATTTAATTAAGGCATCATTTTATTGGGATACGAGTGCCGTCAGGCAATCTGTAGACTTTTACCATTGACTCCCTTCCAAGACTCTCACATGTTTGACTTATTTGTAGATCTTGTCTTGCTGATAATTTTTGCTATTTTAAGTTTCTCTCTATCTATCATAATTTTCGAGATAATAGGGAAAACTTTTAAAAATGGTAAAATTCGTCATTTAAGGGCAAAAACTCGTATAAGAATTTGTCTGACAATTTTGTCTTAGATAAGCAATAGTAAGAACTCATCATTTTGAACATTTTTGCTGCTGTCAGAATTTCTCTATTTATAACGGTTTTCAAAAATAATAGACAAAACTTGCATTTTACCCATATGTTCTATTTCTAGCCATGTCGGCCATCTTGGTTGGCAGGCGGGATCATCAGACACATTTCCAAAACTAGATAGCCTAATGATGATTGTGGCCACAGTTGGTGAAATTTGGCTCAGTGGTTTCAGAGAAGATTTTTGTAAAAGTTAACGGACGTCTACGCCGACGACGGACGCAAAGTGATGAGGAAAGCTCACTTGACCTTTCGACTAGGTGAGCTAAAAAGTAGTCGAACTACTGTATCACTAGCCTATCAACACAGAGGTTGTGAGTTCGAACCCCGCACGTGACAGGTGCACTCGACTCCAATCTTAATTGACTAGGATTGTCAGTTTTACTGCCGAAGGTCGGTAGTTCTCTCCGGCTTTTTCCAGTAAAAACTGACCGCCACGAAATAAATAGCACAATAGTGTTGAAAGTGGCGTTAAACAGCAATTAATGTATGGACAGGATATTTCATTTTTACATCGGATGACCGTGAGGGCATTCCGGTGTATTGCTGTCGCCTAGATTTCCATTACGTAACTTTCGTGTTAGGATTGTAACCGATCTATAAACATGATAAATACGTGGACATTATCGAGTGCAAAATAACATTCCTTATCGCCTGTTATAAATTCATTTTTTCAATGGATACTCCAAAAAATATTTTTTTTAGAACATAAATTAATAATATGAAAATGTTTTGTCGTTAGAAATATATATATAAGTAAAAAATCTTTAATATCTATGCACACGTACAGAAAATGTGTGTTAACGCATGCGGAAGAATATCTCAAGAACGTTTGCAATCTCCCATGCAGAGTTATCTGTCCTCGTTCTCTCTCAAAGACCGATAACTCTGCATGGGAGATTGAAGGTTTGGCGGGAAAATATGAATGTCTACTCAAATCCAATCTATTAGAAAAATCTAATTATTACAGAAGAGTGTCCACCATGCACTTGCACTGAACTATTATTAATATAGTAGAATAGAATGATATGCAAGTGGATGAAAATTATACATGTAACTGTAATATACAAATATTAATATAAATATATAACAACAAACCAGAGTATACTGATTTGTATCACTTCAATATCATATTTATTACGGTGAGGTTGAATTCCCTGTCATTTATTCATCATCCACGCACGAACTTGTCTAAGAAAAAAATATTATATCTGTACATTAACCTCACTTTCAGGTATAGAGATGTGATTTTTTTCTGAGACAAGTGCTTGTGACCACCCACAAGAACTTGCAGTCATCCGACGTTCAGTACTTCAGTACTTTGATTTTGTTAATTTGCAACAGGGATTAACGTTTCTTACATATCAGTGTAACAAAATCCTAATGCAATTTTCTCGAAAATTAAGGAAAATAAAACAATATGCATATGCATATCTATTTTCAATGAAATAGATAATTTATAAAAAAAATGTATTATTTTGGATTATCATGTCTAGTAACCGACGCAAAAAATCTATAATGGCACTTTTATTCACACGAAAAGTTACTATTCTTTTGATTTTACACTGTGTTTTCGACTCATTAGTGTTACTACATGGTTACTTTCTGTTTTGTATTGTACCTAGTCCTCACCCCTACGACTTTATAGATCTTTGGAACCCTACACGGATATTGCAATATACTTACCGTGTAGATGCATCTGGTCTTAATCCATTCGGATATCATGCCATTCCCAGTTTTTTTAGTATCCATCCATGTTTTTGTACTTAATTTTTTTTTGTATCTGGTCTTGTGTTTTTTTTTTTTTAACTCAACCTAGCATGTATCTTCATATCTAATTAATATTTACTTTTCATGTAAAAGAAATTATGCTTCAAATACATGGAAAAAATCACGACAAGTTAGAAAGACCTGTCATTTAAACAACTTTTATTATCTATTTATAACCGATTTAAGGTCCAATAAGGAAGATAATTTAAAAGGTGAATTAAAATGGCGACAGCGATAGAAGTAAAAGACGAATTAAGTGAGTTATTGACATGTCCCATATGTTTAGAAATTTTCCGTGTTCCTAAATACCTTCCGTGCCTTCATACCTTTTGTGAATCATGCATTTCTACGTACATTCTTTCGTCAGTTACAAAAGAAAAGGACAAAAGTGGGTTTAAGTGTCCGGTTTGTCGCAAAGTTAAATCAATGCAAGAACACCATGGTGCTCCAGAGACATGGGCAGAGCAATTGCCAATAAACCATCTCATAACATCGATGATGGACCTGAAAGACATTAGCAGATCGGAGAAGGTGTGTAACGCATGTCAGTTGAGCAATGTATCGAAGAAAGCTGTGTCCTGGTGTACAGTATGTGGCGAGGCGTACTGTACAGAATGTACAAAAGATCACAGAAAGTTCCGATTGTCATTACATCATAGAATAATTTCTATAGAGGAACTCAAATCATCTGAAAGTGTGGTTGGTAATTCGGGAATCGTTTTTTGTGATGAACATCCTGACAAGGCCATTGAAATATTTTGTGATGACCATTCCAAGCCGTGTTGTACATTATGTGCAACAATTAATCATAGAAAATGCGAGAGCGTATATAACTACCGTTGATAAGGCTACTTTCGGTATAAAAACATCAACAAAAACTACAGAACTTAATCAGAAACTACAGCAATTCAGTCAAGAAATTGACAGTTCACTTCAAATCATTGAAGATAATAAGAACGCCATTGAAACCGAAAGTACGAACATCATGTCAGAGATTGACAGATTGAAAAATAATATTACCAAACACTTATCCAGAATGGAAAATGAAATAAAAGTCGAATTGTCAACTAAAAAGGGGGAAATTTTGAAAACCATTGAAAATGAAGCCATGGAACTTACGAGTCTGAAATGTACTGTTGATAACTGGAAAAGGATTATGGACGCTTCCATCAAACACGGATCGGAACTACAATGTTTAACAGAAGTAAATAGACTTGTAGAAAAAAAGGAAGACCTGGGTAATCAAATCAAAACTACAATGTCTACGTTAAAAACCAATTCTTTGACATTCAAACTGTTTGATTCCGTCAAAAACTTTGAAAGTAATGAAAAATCATTCGGCAGTTTATCCTTATCTGATTCGTTAATGCATATGCCATCGGTGAATATGCAATCTGGACAAATTGAAATTGTACACGTTTTCGATGTTGGAAATGGGACATCCTGTGGAAGTGGTATATTCCTTGGTAATTCCATATTATTAACAAACAATCCATCTCGCAGAGTTGTTAAATTTAATCGAGGATTTGTCTACCAAAGTGAATTAAAGTTACCGCATGGTCCATACGATATTACAAAAATAGACGATTCTAAAGTTGCTGTCGGAGCGCAACCACAGATCTTTATCATTGACGTCGTAAATATGAAGATAGAAAAGGTTTTAACAGTAAATGGTTCGTTTTATGGACTCCAGTATGTATGTCCAGAATATATAGTTGCATATTGTGGAAAACTAACGTGGATAGATGCATCCAGCGGATCAAGAATAAGAGACTGCCAGACTGGTAACCAATGCCTCTACTTTCATGCTTTTGGGAGAAATGAGTATATATGCGCTGTGACTAACAATTCTGTGTCTAAACATGTAGACGGGAAAGCTGAATTTACCTACAACTCTAAAGAGTTAAAAAATATAAAAGGAATAGACGAGGACTGTAAAGGAAATATTTACATTTGTGGGTATACTACAAAAAATATCCATCAACTCACAAAAGAAGGTACCTTAGTGCGAATAATTTCAGCTTCTTCATTCGGAATATCTAGTCCGTGGATTATACGGTTTGAATTAAATAGTAACATCTTTTACTGACAGATTTTGACTCTGGGAAAGTTGTTATCTGTAAAATTTGTTAAGCAAAGAGTAAATGTTCGTAACGGATTTCAGATGAATAGCGACCATTACAACTTTTTCATAATTCAAAAGTATTTCGTCTGTAAAACAAATAAAGAAGTTGTAAAGATTCAAATAAATGTGTATTGTGATACAGTGTTTCAAAAGAATTAGTTAATCATACACAATTTTACTGTATACAAATTAAGCTCGCAAAAGGAAATATATATTTTTTAAATTTTACTTCAGGAAAAAAGCAAATGACAAAATATAAATGAATCAAGTTATTTTACAGCTGTAAACTGTTAGCACTACAATTATCCTGGTATGATGGTTCATTCTCTGCTTCACATAATCTACTGTCTGTCGTACAGATGGTCAGGATCCAAGCCTATAAGTATATGAGACAGCAACGCAACGATAAAAAAATCCCAAAAGACATGTATTTATGGGCAACATACAGTCTTCAATAATGGATAGGTGTCTAGACAATATGTCAACTTTAAATCGTCCCAAGTCTATAAAAGTTGTCAATACATTAAACAGAACTTACCACATATGATATCTGCAATCGACACTTAACACCCCCAAAGGAACCAAATACATTACGATATGATAGAAGACAACCACTGACGAGATTTCTAATTTGGGACAGGTACACGAATATGTGGCAGGCGTTTTGGTCTCTCAACCCTACCGTTTTTAATTTCGATCACTGTTCTAAACAAGGGGTACATAAATGAACACGCAATAAAAATCAGCACAGTAAAACCACTTAACTCTAAAATGGCAATATATAATAGATAACATTTACACAAGTAAACAAAAAAATGATAAATATAAATTACCGTATCAAAGAAACCCCGCAGTCACTTAAGGCGAGCTCAAAGTACTTTACCTGCTTATGTGAAACCACGTCATCCTACGATCTAGGACACAGGTCACAGAATAAATAGTTTGTTTAAAAACTTTGGTATTTGTATCGGCAGGTATCTATACCACCAATTAAAAATCATTACAAATTAAAACCATTTTTTTCAATTTTCAAACTTATCTAAATATTTAACCCGAAGTTTTAACTTCATAATTACTAGGTGTATCCTGAAAAGTACAGGGCAAGCTGAATTCCGCCTCTGGGTACGGGAGTTTTTCGCTGTGTTGAAGACCCATTGGTGGCCTTGTGCTGTTTTCTGCTCTTTGGTTGGGTTGTTGTCTCTTTGACACATCCCCGTTTCCATTCTCAATTTTATTTTATATGTTACCATTTTTATATAGTAATTTTCAACCAATGTTTGAAATATTGTAGCGACTGATGATGTTCCTTATGACAACTTCTACTAAGAATAGCACTCAGGTTTTCTGAAAACCATTGATAAGTTTACGTTGAGGCACATCTATCCTAAAATTTAATGCAACAAGTACGTAAGGACTAAAATTTGCCCCATTTTTTTTTTTTCATTCAGCATAATTTTCAAAGTGCTTGTGAGCAGTGAATGATAAGAATTGCTTTCATTTTGAAATTAATGAAAATATATCTTCTCGCAATCTTGTACCTACTATCTGCAAAAATTACAAGCTAAATGTGAACTGACTGTAACATGTGACGTAAACAGAACATACTAATAGGACATTTAATTTCTACCTTCAAGGACATAACATTTCATTATCAAGATCATTCTTGGTTGATAATCTCTTCTCAAATTTTTTAACAATCATTAACAGGGGTTATAAGTAAAAATAATCAATAGATTAATGACGGAATATCCCCTTTTCTCTTTTTTCTTTACTTTTTAGTTATGAACCAATATTATTAATCAATGATCAATGACACAATTTTTTAACTGCAACATTTACCCTTTGACATTGTCAGATTGTTTTCGACTTATGAGTTTGAATGTTCCTTTGGTATCTTACTCCCCTCTTTTAAGTATAATTCAATAATATCAAAAGTAGACAACTTTGATTTTAGATAATTTATGGGATTGGGATGTAGTTGGTGGAGTTTTCATATAAGGCTGTTCTATCCGTCTTATATATGGTATGTCTCAATATTATAACAGGATTTCAAGATTTCTTCATGACAACTAAGTTTTCCAGAGAAACTACCTACTACAACTGCATTAACTCGGCTTTGAGCGTTCCTGATGAAGGTAAATTCAGAGAAGCGCCTCGGACGCATGAACATTATAAGCGTTATTCTTTTATTTTTTTATCAACACGTTATTAAGGTAACAGGTACGTAAATTGGCGATCTCACTGATATTTTATCTAAATTTTGCAAATAGAACATGTGGAATTGCATATGAATATCGAAAAAATAAATAAGTGACTTTTATACAAAAATATAGAAAATTAATTATTCTGTAGAAAGAAGTAAAAATGTATAGGATGCACGTTAATATCGCAAAAAATGTTGATTAATTTGACTTTAAACTGCCTTTTTCTTTAAAATTGATATGTTATTGCTACTAAAATTTCCGTTTTAAAGATACAAAAAAAAAAAAAAAAAAAAATGATGGGTCACCGAATTTGGTATTGCTGTATCAATCATTCAAGTGTCTCTGTAATATATAAAAACGTCGATAAATAAGATTTCTAGCCACGACGTCATGATTATTTCTGCTTTTGACGCTTTTTTTCACGCTGCCCAGAAGATTCAATTATTCACACTCAGAAAACGAATTCGGTGACCCTTACACATTTCATATCAATTGAACGGAGATTTCAGTAGCAAAAACATATAACATTTAGTGAAAAATCGTAGGACTTGATTTTGAGCACTATTAATTTTCAGACAAAATTGCTGAACTCTTTTGCGATGTATACGTGAATTATTTTCTATTTTTTGTTTTTACTATCAATGTAGAGTAAAAAAAAATAATGAAAATATCAGCATGAAAACGTTAAATAACGAAAATATAATGCGAATGGCATATATTATAGGACTAATCCCACCCCTAAAAATCGATTCTAGTCGATTTAATGTTAAATTTGTTTTTAAAAATGATAAAATCTTTTAACCAATAATCTTTTTTGAAAAAAAAATATTTTCCTTTGTTGTTTTTCGCCTTAACAGACATGTTTAAGTCCTATGTTCACACAAAGACAATAATTTTATATTGAAAACCAACGAGATCGAAAACGTTGCCCTGTAAAAAACGTGCATTTCGGAAACTTGGAAAATGCTAAAGACTAAACAATGGTGTATGGAGAGGAGGGGCCTCGGTTAGCCGAGTGGTCTAAGTAGTCGTACTACTTGATGCTGATCGTTTTTTAAAGAAAAGTAACGGTTTTAATTTTCATTTCGCCAATTTTATTATGAGTATAGCAAGATTGAGTATCTATAAAAGAATAAATTTCGTATTGGTGGATCCTCAAGCTAAACTCAATTTAGTAGACTATTTCAAAATATTGTGAGAAAAATACATCTTTCATTTTTTTTAATCTTTTAAATCTGAGAAAAGAATATTTATCATCATAAAAATATTTTATATCAGACAATCCTATTATTAAAGTAATAGATAACTATGCAGAAATATTGTAATAATTCTAAACTATTCTAATAGAAAAACAAAGGATATGGGGTATCCATCAACGATACAAAATCAGTACATGCACACCAACAACAACATAAAAACACTCAAAAAGCAAAGGAACAGAGCTTTCAATGCTGATATGTAATAAAATTAACATATTTAAACTTTTGTTGAATTGCTTTTGATATTGTTTTAATTGACTTATTGTAACTGTTAGTTTGTGACACCAGGTACTTTCTGGTGAATTTTTATTGTACATATTTGAATAAAATTTTATCAAGAAAAACTAGAGGGTCTAAAAGCCTGTGTCGCTCACCTGCATCTTCAACAATGGCCACTTTTTAGTGAAAATCATCATTAAAAGGGAACAACTCTATCAGGGTTAACTGACAATTTCAGGAATGTCTACATATTTGTAGATCTTATCCTGCTGATAATTTTTCCTTTCTAAAGTTTCTATCTATCTATTTTAGTTTTCAAGATAATAGGCAAAAAATGTAAAAAAAATATCATTAAATGGCAATAACTCATATAACAAATAACTGAAGATTTCGAACATATGTGGCTTATTTGTAGATCTTGTCTTGCTGATCATTTTTGCTTTTACAGTTTTTATCTATCTATTATAGTTTTTAAAATATAGACCAAAAATGCAAACGATTGGTAAAAATTGTTATTAAAGGGCAATAACTCTAATAAGGAGTCGTCTGACGATTTTGATTAAGATTGACTTATTTGTAGATCTTGTCTTGCTGATAATTTTTGCTATTATAAGTTTCTCTCTATTTATCATAATTTTCGAGATAATAGGGAAAAAAATTTTAAAATGGTAAAATTCGTCATTTAAGGGCAAAAACTCGTTTAAGAAGTTGTTTGACAGTTTTTTCTTAGATGAGCAATAGTTAGAACTCATCACTTTTTGAACATTTTGGCTCCTGTCAGAATTTCTCTATTTATAGCGGTTTTCAAAAATAATAGACAAAACTTGCATTTTACCCATATGTTCTATTTCTAGCCATGTCGGCCATCTTGGTTGGCAGGCGGGGTCATCAGACATATTTCCAAAACTAGATAGCCCAAGGATGATTGTGGACAAAGTTGGTGAAATTTGGCTTCGTGGTTTCATAGAAAATTTTTGTAAAAGTTAAAGAACGTCTACGCCGACGACGGACGCCAAGTGATGAGGAAAGCTCACTTGACCTTTCGACCAGGTGAGCTAAAAATTATTCGAACTACTGTATCACTATCCTATCAACACAGAGGTTGTGAGTTCGAACCCCAAACGTGGCAGGTGCAATCTTAATTAACTAGGATTGTCAGTTTTACTGCCGAAGGTCGGTAGTTCTCTCCGGCTTTCTCCAATAAAAACTGACCGCCACGAAATAGCACAATAGTGTTGAAAGTGGCGTTAAACACCAATTAATGTATGGACAAGATATTTTATTTTTATGTTAATTTGCAACAGATATTAACGTTTCTTACATATCAGTGTAACAAAATCCTAATGCAATTTTCTCGAAAATTAAGGAAAATAAAACAATATGCATTTGCATATCTATTTTAAATGAAATAGATAATTTATAAAAAAAATGTATTATTTTGGATTAACATGTCTGGTAACCGACGCAAAAAATCTATAATGGCACTTTATTCACACGAAGAGTTACTATTCTTTTGATTTCACACTGTGTTTTCGGCTCATTAGTGTTACTACATGGTTACTTTCTGTTTTGTCATGTACCTGGTCCTCACCTCTACGACTTTATAGATCTTTGGAACCCTACACGGATATTGCAATATACTTACCGTGTAGATGCATCTGGTCTTAATCCATTCGGATATCATGCCATCCACAGTAGATTTTTTAATATCCACGTTTTTGTGCTTAATTTGTTTGTATCTGGGCTTGTGTTTTTTTTTTAACTCAACCTAGTATGTATCTTCATATCTAATTGATATTTACATTTCCATGTAAAAGAAGTTATGCTTCAAATACACAACAAATCACGACAAGTAAGAAGGACCTGTCATTTAAACGACTTTTGTTATCTATTTATAACCGATTGAAGTTCCAATAAGGAAGATAATTTAAAAGGTGAATTAAAATGGCGACAGCGATAGAAGTAAAAGACGAATTAAGTGAGTTATTGACATGTCCCATATGTTTAGAAACTTTCCATGATCCAAAATATCTTCCGTGTCTTCATTCATTTTGCGAATCATGCATTTCTACTTACATTATTTCGTCAGTTACAAAAGGAAAAGACAAAGGTGGGTTTGAGTGTCCGGTTTGTCGGAAAGTTGTATCAGTGCAAGAACACCCTGGTGCTCCAGAGACATGGGCAGAGCAATTGCCAATAAATTTTCTCATAACATCGATGATGGACATGAAAGAAATTATTACATCGGAGAAGCTATGTAATGCATGTCAGTTGAGTAGTGTCTCGGAGAAAGCCGTGTCATGGTGTACAGTATGTGGCGAGGCGTACTGTACTGAGTGTGCTAACTATCATAGAAAGTTCCGAATGACATTAAATCATAAATAATATCTATCGAAGGGTAAATTTTTAATTAATTAAAAATGCTTAATTCCATCTCGGATAGTTTCGACATTACTCGTTACCTGTTTGTATGCATAATTTATCGTTCGTATTTTAATCTCCTTTGATTGGTTGATAGAAATATCTGTTCACTTCTGGCAAATTTTATATTCCGTGGTCATTTGAATTAGTTTACTGGTCAATTCAACACGTTTAATTTCAAATTGTTAACTATCTTGATGATCTAGCGGGCTGTGACGTACAAGAAAAAGCTTTTGACGCTTATGCTATTTTGGGTGAAGTATTGGACAACTGTGGTTTGGAGGAGTCTGTAGAGAAGGCCACTCCTCCTTCTACTTCTATGGTTTTTCTTGGTATACTCTTTGATACAGTAAGTTGTACTCTATCTATTACTAAGGATAGGTTAGAGGAAATACTTGGTTTGGTTAAAAGTTGGTTGCAAAAGGATAAATGTTCTTTAAGAGATTTATAATCTTTGCTCGGTAAACTTCATTTCGTGAGTTCATGTGTTCGCCCAGGGCGACTTTTTGTTTCGAGGTTGTTGGTTTGGTTGCGGACTTTCGGTGGTCAAAACATTACAAAACGTGTACCCAAGTATATTAAGTTGGATTTAGTTTGGTGGAGCAAGTTTCTAGATATATACAATGGGGTTTCTATGATGTTTCTTATTGACTGGTCTAGTCCAGATTGTGTGCTTTCTTGCGATTCAACTTTGGTTGGTTGTGGAGGTATTTGTAATGGGAGGTATTTTCATACTGTCTTCCCAGCATTTATTCGCAGGAAACAGTTGCATATTAATGCTCTGGAACTTCTTTGTGTTATGGTGTGTCTGAAAGTATGGGCGAGTGTACTCGAGGGTTCTAAGATTGTCATTTATTGTGATAATTCTTCATCTGTCACTGTACTAAATTCTGGTGCTTGCAGAAATGCTTTCATGCAATCTTGTCTCAGAGAAATCTGTTTTCTGACAGCTAGTCATGAGTTTCAAGTCAAAGGACGGCATTTGAGTGGTGAAGCAAACAGAGTTGCTGACATGCTTTCAAGGTGGGATATGGATCCCTGTATTAGCACAGAGTTTTTAAAGCAGGCTCGTATCAATTCTTGGACAGAAATTGAATTGGATGATGATCTCTTTCATTTTACTTCACCTTGATGATTTTCTTTTTATATTGTTTATTGTAGATACTCAACTACGTAAGTTACAGAAAGACACAGAGTTGTGTAAGAAATCTGCCTTTGCAGAAGGAACTTACAAGAATTTGAAAGTGCAATTTGTTTCTTACTTTTTATTTTGCACATATTTCAATATGTCACCTTTACCTACTTCTGTGAATACTCTTTGTCTATATGGAAATTTTTTGAGTAGAAGTTTTAAGAGTGTAGCTTCTATTCAGAATTATATTAGTGGTGTCAAGACTTTACATTTGCTATTAGGATTTGAGTTTCCCACTGAAGATTGGTTTTCCATAAAATTGTTGTTTAGAGGTTTGTCTCGTCAAAATCCTCATATGCCTCACAGAGCCTTGCCTATTACTCAACATATTCTTTTGAAAATGTATGAATTTTTTGATATGTCTAATCCGTCTGATGTAACTTTCTGGTGCTGTTTATTGTTTGCTTTTTTTTCATGGTTAGAAAGTCTAATCTGGTTCCAACTTCGGCAAAGAATGTTTATCCACGCAAACAATTATGCAGAAATAAAGTCATTGTTTATAGTGATTACTTGTTGGTTAATATGGAATGATCAAAAACCATTCAATTTGGTAATAGGAAACTTGAGTTACCATTGGTTAAGATAAAGGATTCCCCGCTTTGTCCGTATAATGCTTACAATCGTATGTGCACTCTAGTACCAGCCGATGTTGATGACCCCGCCTTTTTAATTCCACAAGCTAAAAGCAATAAAATTTTATGTTATTCAATTTTTCAGAAAAAACTCAGAGACATTTTAGAAATGTGTGGGTTAGATTGTTCTAAATTTTCCTCTCATTCTTTTCGCAGAGGAGGGGCTACATGGGCTTTTCACAGTAAAGTTCCTTCTGAGTTAATACAATTTCACGGGGATTGGCGTAGTGATGCTTATAAAGTTTATTTAGAATTTGATTTACATGACAAATTGTCTATTTCACGAGCTATGGCTGAGGAAATTCCCATTTATTTGTTTGTTTGTTTTTTGTTTTTTTCTTAGACAATGTGTCAAAAAATAAGGTTTTGTTGTTGTCAGATTCTACTTGCAAATATGTAAATAACATTAACTGGCTGGAATGCAATGCTATATCTGGTGCTAATATATACAAACTTCATCAATTTGTGAAAGACAATAAAGCACTGTTGAGAAGATACACACATTTGTTATTGCATGTAGGCACAAACGATGTTGGGAATGGTTTATCCAGCAAATTGATTATTCAATATTACAATAATTTAATTGATTTTATTTGCAACACTTTACCGTCTTTAAAGATAATAGTTTCAGCAATTTTGCCAAGACCCATAGATTTTGATGACACAAAACAAACTATTATAGATTGTAATAAAGAATTGGCGAAGTTAACGTTGAAGAGAAATATTTTATTTGTTAAAACGTACAAGCAATTTGTTCAGCAACCAGGATCTATTTATAAAAGAAAATGTTTTGTAAAGATAGATTACATTTAAGTTATTTTGGCGTTTCTGTTATACGAAACTTTTTTATAGGTGTAGTTAATCATTTGTAATTAGAATATTGTATTTACATGTACTTTTTTGGTCAAGATACTTTGTGGTTTTTAACTTTATTTTTCAGAAGATGATGGTTAAGAAAGCTGGGCTAGACCATTACTTCTACATCTGGTTTACCTGTGAACCTCTATTAGTTTGCAGGATTCCAGTGTTTGTTGTTTGTATTATCAGGTATGTTTATAGTATAGTGTAGTTTTTATATAACACTGGACACTTTATAGTGGCCGTTGGTTTGGTGCATTTATATATTTTGGAAGTTATATTTATAATTAATATGGACTTTAAATGAGAAATTATTTATGACATATGTATGATTGTAAATGTTTTTATGCCAAAATATGATTATCATTACTTATGTGTTGAGTTTTGTTTTACTACATCGAAATGGGAGTGGAGGGAATTGGTAAATTTTTAATTAATTAAAAATGCTTAATTCCATCTCGGATAGTTTCGACATTACTCGTTACCTGTTTGTATGCATAATTTATCGTTCGTATTTTAATCTCCTTTGATTGGTTGATAGAAATATCTGTTCACTTCTGGCAAATTTATATTCCGTGGTCATTTGAATTAGTTTACTGGTCAATTCAACACGTTTAATTTACCCACCCTCCCGCCCATTTTTTGTGTATTACTTGAATATTTTGTACATGCGTTATACCTTATTAAATCGAAGATGTTAGTCTTTTCAGATGATACAGATTGATAAATTTGATGTCTATTTGGGAAGTGATTGGTGCATTTATATATTTTGGAAGTTATATTTATAATTAATATGGACTTTAAATGAGAAATTATTTATGACATATGTATGATTGTAAATGTTTTTTATGCCAAAATATGATTATCATTACTTATGTGTTGAGTTTTGTTTTACTACATCGAAATGGGAGTGGAGGGAATTAACTGAAATCTTGTGAAGCTATGGTCGGTAAATCTGGGATTGTTTATTGTGATGAACATCCTGATAAGGCAATTGAAGTATTTTGTGAGGACCATTCCAAACCATGCTGTACATTGTGTGCAACAATTAATCATAGAAAATGTGAGAATGTTACTACCATTGATAAGGCTACTTCCGGTATCAAAACAGCAACGCAAACAACGGAACTTTGTCAGGAATTACAGCAATTCGGACAGGAAATTGACGATTCTCTTCAAAACAGTAAAGACAATAAGACCGCCATTGAAACCGAAAGTACCAAAATCATATCGGAGATGAACAGATTGAAAAATAATATTATCAAACACTTATCCAAAATGGAGAATGAAATAAAAGTAGAATTATCAACTAAAAAGGGGGAAATCTTGAAAGCTATAGTAAATGATGTCACGGACCTTACGAGTCTGAAATGCACCGTTGATAACTGGAAAAGGATTATGGATGCGTCAATCAAACATGGATCGGAACTCCAATGTTTAACAGAAGTCAATAGACTCATAGGAAAGAAGGACGGCATTGGCAATCAAATCAAAACTGTTATTTCTACGTTAAAAACCAATTCTTTGAAGTTCAAACCGTTTGATTCCGTGAAAAACTTTGAAAGTAATGAAAAATCGTTCGGCTGCTTAACTGTATCCGGGTCATTAATGCATATTCCATCCGTTAATATGCAAGCAGGAAAAATAGATATTGTGCATGTCTTTAACGTTGGGGATGAACATACACAGTCTTCCTTTGGCAGTGGTATTTTTCTTGGTAATTTCATATTATTAACAAACAATCCGTCTCAAAGAGTTGTTAAATTCAATCAAGAATTCGTCTTTCAAAGTCAATTGAAATTACCACATGGACCATACGATATCACAAAAATAGATTTTACGAAATTTGCTGTCGGAGCGCCACCAAATATCATAATCATAGACGTGAAGAATATGCGAATAGAAAAATCTTTAGCAGCAAATGTTCCGTTTATGGGGTTTCAGTACCTGGGCTCGGAGTACATTATGGCGCATAGTGGACAGTTGACATGGTTAGATGCATCCAGCGTTTCAAGAATAAAAGATTGCCAGACTGATACTGATAGCTACTACGTATGTGCTACTGGAAGAAATGATTATATATGCGCTGCGAATACCAGTGGTGTGTGTAAATATGTAGACGGAAAAGCCAGATTCACGTACAATGGTACTGTTGAACTCCTAAACAGTCCTAGAGGGATAGATGTGGACTATGAAGGAAATATTTACATTTGTGGATGCAATTCAAAAAATATTCATCAACTGACAAAAGACGGTAAACTGGTGCGAATAATTCCAGCAAGTATATTTGGAATATCTCGCCCATGGATTATACGGTTTGAAACAAACAGTAATAGATTTTTACTGACAGATATTGATTCTGGGAAAGTTCTACTTTGTCAAATTTGTTAATAATAGACAAGTTAGTAGCATGTACGACTTCATTACAAAGTGTCAAATTTGTTTATCATATAAAAAGGCACTATTTAATCAGTGTCGTCAACAAAAGAAATAAAGATTTTTTTTTATCTTAACATTAATCATGTTCTGATGTCGGACATATAGTTAGTTGTTCCTCCGAAATTTAATAAACAAAGTCTTAATTTTGCTTGTCGAATTATGTCTTTATCGTCGGCTTCATCTATGGTTGTAACAGATAACACGGTGTACTCTGGCATGTAGATGGAATACTAAAGCAAATCAATTGTTTTTGTCTGTCGTAAAGGATGACTATTTAGTGGTCTAGGGCGCTGAACACAGTACTTAGCGTTGCGGTGTTGATACAATAGTATTTACTCACAGAAGAAATTCCAAAAATAAGTATATTTCACAGAAGAACAGGTTCAGTTCAATAAATATGTACTAGTATATGTCTTCTAGTCAGATATTTTTAACATTAATGTTCTTTATCTGATGGTGTGTAACTCGATATCGAAATTCATTTCGAGTTATTTTGGGGGCTTCTTAGTTGTAAGGTTAAAAAATAGAAAGGAAAAAAAAAACATTTTTGAGATTTTCCTTACAGTTTATATATCCTCGGCTGGGTCAAACAAAAGATTTTAACGCATACATTTGCTGTTTCTCCACCAAGTACACTGCATTTAGGAGTAAAACCAATAACAAGTCTGCTCGGAACAGGAATAATGTGCCTAAGAAGGTAATATGACATTCATCTTGTTAGCTAGCATGTAAAGAATCACGGCCCACCCAGCGTGTATGTGTAGTATAAATCAAGGTATATTCATCTCAATAAAATATTATCTTCTTGAATATTCGTGCAATCTTCACCACTGGACGCGTTCGGAGGCCATCAATCAATCAAATTTTTCCACAAAAAAAATACATATGTTCCACAGTGTTTAATAAGGATAATAATAAATCTGATTAAAAAAATGATATGTGATTTCGCTATTCGACGAGTAAGCGAGTAACGATGATCTAATTTGAGGTATATGTCCATAAGTTATCAACCCGACCTCACAATACCCAAAAGCCTTAGCGGTCAACAGACAATCTTTCACTAAAGACGGGTGACAAGTCTTTAAAAAAGGCTATATAAACAGAAGGGACATCTACAAGAACAGCTACTTTGTGTACTGTTGTTTGTCTTTTCGTTGTTTTTCGTTTTTTTTTTTTTTTGCTATGGCATTGTCAGTTTGTTTACGACTTATGAATTTGAATATCCCTTGGGTATCTTTCGCCTGTCATCTACACCATATAAGGTATTAATGGCAAAACCGAAGATTGCTATATTGTGTATTAAGCGACAGTCAATACATCATATCTATTGCATCAAGAAGTTCTATAAAGAATGTTTCACTTACATGTTAAGTAATAACATAATATTGATTTTGCCAATATTTGACCAATTTCAACATTAGTAAGTTACTGAGACTACGTGTTGGGGCCAATGAATAACTACTAAGTATTTTAGATTATACACTACACTCCATTGATGATTTTAAAGTCAGAGATTATATATTAGTACCAAATCTACAGGCACTTGTCTCTAAAAAAAAATTCTTTGTTATATTAAGGTATATAGGTTTTTTTTCAGAGACAAGTGCCTGTGACCAAATCGGGTTCAATTTGGTCAGCAAAATTATAATTTGGTAAAAATTGTAACCTTTTTACCAACATTTAATCACAAAAACAATATAATTATAACGAAATAAGGAACTATTGCCATTTTACGTCATGTATTCTAGCTTTAGTTGAAAAGACCTTGTTTAGGTCGTTCGGGAAGACGTGGAAGAGGGCCGTATGTATCTTTTTGAGAAAATAAACAAAGGATCAATGGGGCAAAGTTTTGCTCCAATAGACACATCGGTTTAAAAAGAGTTTTCAAAGAGTTTACATAATAAAATAGACGAAATAAAAATCACATCATTGCATTGACCCATTTTTTGTCGTTGCTTCTACTCTTGTTTGAATCCCTAGTAATGCCTATATTTTAATTATGATCATTTATTGCTTGTTTCTGTTCAATTCTTATAACTGCCGAGTTTATTTTTTTTCAAATTATGACAGGACTGCTTATCCTTTTCTTCTCTATTTATCATCATTCATTAATTTATTCCTCGAATGTTTTCTTATACGATCATCAGGGGCGGATCCAGTGTACGCCCCCCCCAAATCCGAAACTGATCTTTCTTCTTTCTGGTGTTAATATTTGTAATGATTTTCACTAAGATTTTAATAACGGCAACATTTGAAATGACCAGTTAATGTTTTGGGTTTTTTTTGTTGTTGTTTTGTTTTTGTTTGCGCCAACAATCCTAGTAGTTCTTAGTGTGTTTTACTTTGCCAACATTGTCTATATACCTCACATTGGTTGAGTTTACAACTCTCTAAAAAAGTAGTCACATAATGCATTTGATTATGCCAGTATTCTAAGTACTGCTAGATAAGGTCTACTACCTCTGCTGGTAGACTGAGTCCAAAAGATTATATAACTAAAAAAAAAAAAATGAAAACAACACTTTCATGCGTCCGAAGCGCTGTTCTGAATTTACCTTCAGATCAGGAACGCTCAAAGCCGAATATTTGAAAGTCAAAGATGTATAAAAACCGGAACAGTTGAAGAGCTATATGGCCAGAAAGGACCCCCGAAAAAAGCCAAAACCATCTAAGGTCAACTTTGCCTGAGGGAGTTAAAACCTTAGTGTCTTAATAATTTAAAAATTAAAAAACGGACAATTTTAGAACGGTTTGTTAAAAATCATATCAGTACCCAAGTACACTGGTTCCGTTAACGTTAATAATTCCACTGGGTTGATACCTCTGCTGGTGCATTGTAAGTCCCCTGGGTATCACGATGCCCAGTAGCCAGTACTTCGTTACTGATACTTTTTCACTGAAACTTTCTGTTTTGGAAATCGTTTTAAATTAATGAGTGTATCTCCCTAATGCATAGCTCTGGTACCTTGTCCGATTTTGGACTTTCTTTGTACCTTTTTTAGTTCACCTAGCCCATAGGGCCAAGTCATCACTTAGGGTCAGTCATCCGTCGTCGTCGTCCGTTAACCTTTACAAAAATCTTTTCCTCTGAAACTGTTGGGCCAAATGTAACCAAACTTTGCCACAATCATCATTGGGGTATCTAGTTTTATAAATGTGTCTGATGACCCCGCCTGCTAACAACTGAGGCCACCCCGTGGCTAAAAATAGAACATAGGGGTAAAATGCAAGTTTTGTGTATTATCTTGAAAACTGCTATAAATAGAGAAAATCTGACTGATACAAAAATGTTCAGATCTACCTACTGTCTACTTATATCAAACCTGTCAGAAGACTTATTATAAGAGTTTTCGTCCTTAAATGACTAATTCTACCAATTTTTTTTTCATGTTTGTCTATTATCTTGAAAACTATAATAGATTGAGAGAAACTTTAAATAGCAAAAATCAAGAGTCAGCGACAAGCATAATAAGTACCATGACTTGGAAATTATTCAATAAAGTATAAACCAAAACCAGGGACGTATATAATTACTAACAATCTAAATTTAACGATCTTGTCCAAAACATTATGACACTGGTTTTTCTACCCCCAGGCATAGATTACCTTAGTCGTATTTGGAACAGCTTTTCTGAATTTTCGTTAACTTCGTATTTAATAACTTGGCCTTCCAACTGCTTTAATTCGAGCGTCACTGATGAGTCTTATGTAGACTCTTTAAATAATGTTAAAAAAAATGAGGCATAATTTCTAAAAAAAAACCAACATAACATATGTTGAACAAAGACAATGATTAATTATCTTACTCTTGTAATGACCGAAGATGTCTTAGTTGGCATGTAGATGCTTCTAATCTATATTTACCAGTAAAATATTAATTTCTTGCAGATTTTCTTTGCGACCTTTGGAAATTTATGTTCAGATGGTGTAAAACTTAATTTTGATCTTTGAAATATGTGATTACAAATACACTCATTACCTCATATAAAAGGTCCGAGAGCCTAAAAACCAAACGAACTTGTACAGAAGAGCCAACTTCGTGTAAGGTCTATAATGGCAACTTTGCCAAAGGAAGTTGCATACTTATTTTTGGTAAAATTAGACATAATGGCAAGATCAACTCGAGATCTTATACGTCAAGAAAAATTAGATTTTTTTCCCCTTGGGAGCATAGTTAGGGGAGTTAGCGCCTTCAAACATGTTTAACTCCGCCACATTCTTTATGTGCTTGTCTCAAGTCAGGAGCCTGTAGTTCAGTGGTTGTCGTTGGTTCATGTAGGTCATATTTGTTTTTCGTAAATTGTTTTGTTATAAGTTAGGCCGTTAGTTTTCTCAATTTATAGCCGACTATACGGTATGGGTTTTTCTCATTGTTGAAGGCCATGCTTATGCCTATAACTGCTAACATCCACTTCATTTGGACAATAGTGGATCGTTTTCTGATTGGCAATCATACCACATCACCTTATTTTTATATACATGTAGTCATATTTGCATACTTTTAAAAATTTGACAATTTGTGAAAATATGCTTGGGAGTTAAATGACTAATAACAATTTCATGAGATAAACTCAAAATATGTAGGTGATTATAAAAATAAGAAGATGTGGTATGATTACCAATGAGACAACTCTTCACAAGAGACAAAGAAATAGAACATTAATATAAATTAAATGGTAAATCCATAAATAATCCCATACATATGAATGGCTAGTGCGTTATTTCTAGATGCCGAATTGGTCATACGAAATAGATAACAAATGTGTATAGTTCAAAAGGTGAAATCCAACCAAACTGTATTATACCGGTATCTATTTTATTGGTGTTAACAAAAATCAATATTTTAACATTGATTATTTAGAAAGAGTTCTCCTAGCCGTTTCGCTGGTTCATGTTTAAACAAAATTAAGTTTATTTCAAACTCTAGATATATTAGATAAATTTTATCGACTGTTTTAATTATATTTTCATCATTTAAATTTAGTATCGAGCTACAAAAACTGTATTATGATTTTTATACGCCCGTTTACGGGACGTATTATGGTATACCGTTGTCTTTCTGTTCGTCCGTCGTCATCATGTCGGACAGTAACTCAAAAACGCTTTCACGAAACATTGATGAATTGTTTATATCTATTGACGTAAGCTCCCTTTCGATTTTTATAAATTTTCTGATTTTATGTTTTGGAGTATTGGGACTTTATTCATAAAAAGGGGGGATATTCCAGTATTTCGGACAATACCTCAAAACGCTTTTAGCAGTTATCATAAAACTTTGGTGACTTGTTTATATCTATTGAAATAAGCTCCCTTTTTTTTTTATTAATTTCTGATATGGCATTGCAGAGTTATGGAACTTTAATAGTTGAAAAATTGTCGAAAGCTGTCCAGTTGGCGACGGTGTATCATGCGCTCATGGCGCAGCTCTTTATTTTATATGTCATTTTGTTTCAAACGAAAGTTTCAGTATTAAGAAGGACCTTAAATTGTCTTATTTCTAAAACCGCTTGGTTCAATTTCTGGATTGTTGCCCCTTTGACGAATACTCCATATATCGCCTTTCAATCATATTAAATATTTATATCAGAGCATTGCTGCTGTCTTATAACTGAACATCATGTTATGGTATACTCACGCCGATTATTCTGTTATTGTACTCACGCTAAAGATACTGTTGTTACATTCCAATTTAACATTCGGTTACTGCAGCAGCTGCATTAAATCTTATTCAGTATTTGCCAGATATATTTGTACATAATAATGTGCTTTTTTTTTATCTACTTGCTTTGATTTATGCATGTTGCTTATTTATTATATTATGCATGTGTTTTATTTATATATGTATGCTGTGTATTCTGTCAAATGTACTTATACTTTGTTATTTCATTTTTAAATATCAAGTCGGTTAAGAGCTCTACAGAGCTCATGTTTACTATGTTAATTTGTACATATCATGCCCGACTCTAAATAAAATTTACATACTTACTTACTATTCGTAATAGAAATTATGATATATTGTTGTACTAACATTACTTTTTTTAGGATCGCATACCAGTTTTTCCTGGTACCACCTTGACTCAACCTTTTCCCCTTCGGCAGATTTGCTGCTAAACGCTGCTTTGTCCTGTCCCTTAGCTAGAGTCAGCGCAACTTAAAATATTTGAATATTTTGTCATTAATGCTTTTCAACTTCTTAATTATTTTGTCCTTCCTTTGGTTCCAGCGCCACTGGAGACGTTTATGTAAAAGAAACGCGCGTCAGGCCTATTACTTTACATATCTTGAAATACAACCACCTCTGTGCATGGTATAGCGTGCTTGTCTCGAGTTGAAAGGCTTTGAATTCTTTCCCCTGTAGGGTCAAACCAAAGGCTTTAAAACTGGGATTTGCTACTTCTCCATCAAGCATGCGGCATTTAGGGAAAAGAGCAACGACTGGTTGGGTCGGAATCAGAATAATTTGTCCGGATATGATAACATATATACCTGTAGACTTATGAACTAGTGCATTAAAGGTTCGACCAAGCATGTTTGTCATTTACAAAGCAAAGTATGCTCATCTTTCATTTTCATGTTATTTTTAAAATATGCAATCCTTTCCTCGATCTTGATATCCATATCATTAACGGAAAGCTTAATACAAAATTTATGATAAAGAGATGATTTTCATTTCCTATCGTTAATTATCCATTTTTAGATGGTGACGTTCCTTGTCACCATCTTACGGTGTTATATATCTCAACTTGTACGATTCGCTCGTGTATGTAACAACGTTTCAGATTTTAACGAAAGAAATTTATGTATTACTGAAAATTATTACACCAGGGTTTTCGATATCACAAACTAGTCAAAACATTTACTAAATTTTATCATCGGTATAAGGACATCATTCGTAAATATAGCTCAACATGCAGACTTCTTATACGTTCAGGTATTTCACATCCAATCTTTTATGGTAATATTCTTTATAAAGCACTAAAATGTCAGTATTCACCTCAGAAGCTAACAAAACCTTTAAATAGACTTATTAAGAAGGGATATAGTTACGATACTGTTGTCAGGTCATTAAAGATTGCATATTTTGGCTTTAATATTGATTCACTTATAGGGTCTTTGCATCGGAACTAAACACATTTATTTAAAACCAGTTGTTGGCATGACACGGGTTATGCTCTTCTCATATATTTTATGATGGTATGATACTAAACCCTAACGGGAGGGATTGTGCCTGATATTCATATGATGAAGACATAATCTTTCAATCAGTTTAATTGAGGTCTGGAGCTGGCATGTCAGTTAACTGCTAGTAGTCTGTTGTTATTTATGTATTATTGTCATTTTGTTTATTTTCTTTTGTTACATCTTCTGACATCGGACTCGGACTTCTCTTTAACTGACTTTTAATGTGCGTATTGTTATGCGTTTACTTTTCTACATTGGCTAGAGGTATAGGGGAGGTTGAGATCTCATAAACATGTTTAACCCCGCCGCTTTTTGCGCCTGTCCCAAGTCAGGAGCCTCTGGCCTTTGTTAGTCTTGTATTATTTTACTTTTAGTTTCTTGTGTATAATTTGGAGTTTAGTATGACGTCCATTATCACTGAACTAGTATATATATTTGTTTAGGGGCCAGCTTAAGGACGCCTCCGGGTGCGGAATTTCTCGCTGTATTGAAGACCTATTGGTGACCTTCTGTTGTTGTCTGTTCTGTGGTCGGGTTGTTGTCTCTTTGACATTCCCATTTCCATTCTCAATTTTATATATCTGCGGCTGGGCGTTAGGCATCCATCCATCCATCGGAATTGCTCAATCATTTCGAGGTAAGTACACAAATGTACCTGGCAAATACTGATTTTCTAAACACTGGATAGTCCTTTTAATGGCCAGCATGAAACCTTTTGCTATATATTTGTCCTTTAGTCAATTTTGCAGACCTAAGTCGGCATTGGATTGTAAGAAGGCATGCATTCTATTTCAGCAAACTAAGTACTTTACGCAAGCTAATTATGTGTAACTTCGAGTATTCTTTCATACCGTATTAATCGTCATGAATAAAATGAAATGCATGGTACGCGTCCAAGCAAACCAACGACACAAAAAATCCAAATTATAATAGACAGTAGCTATGCATATGTTTACACTATATCGCCCCTTGTTTAGTAGAATTTGTCGTCAGTGGCACTGCTTTAATTGTGGTCAGTGCTTATCTTGGCCAAGTTTTATTGTGCATTCATCTCTGTGTGCAAATAGGAGAAAGCTAAGTACTCTTATTGACTGTTCAATCTCGCCATATGTACACTAATTGACTAGTTTTATTGTGAATTCATCTCTGTGTGCAAATAGGAGAAAGGTAAGTACTCAAATTGACTAGTTCAATCTCGCCATATATACACTAATGCAATCCTGCCACAAATACTCTAACTGACTAAATCAATCCCGCCATTAGTACTCTAATTGACTATTTCAACCCTGCCGTAAGTACTCTAATTAACTAGTTCAATCCCGCCATAAGCACTCTAATTGACTAGTTCAATCCCGCCATAATACTCTTCTTAACTAGTTCAACTACGCCACTTGCTTAAAAATGTGCTTATACCTTGCCAAGAACCAAGATCTTTTGCAGTCTTTGTTAGCGTGTTATGATAAAGTTTCACTGTATTTGTCAGGTGATGGTTGATAAAATTATAAAAAAAAATCAATGAGTCTAGATAATATAATTTATATACTGGTATCTCATAAAAATCAAGATAACGATACAATTCAGTACTATATATATCATTGCTCTTGCATGAGGACAATTTTATTTTTGTTATTTATAAATTTTGTCGTATGTGATCTGTATAACTGCGGCTCTTTGTTCGTTATTCGAAATTCAATATCCAACCGGCCGCCAGCAGTTCGATATTCAAAATTTTCCATGTAAAAAATGATAATAACTGGATATTTAACAGAATTCTTAAAATGATAACTTTGTCAAAAAAGACGATATCAAATTTTTTTTCTAACTCCTGCAGATAATCGTACATTCTCGATATCCTCAAATATAACCTTTTTATAGTTTATCAATTTTAAACGATAAAATGAATCAAAAACATTATTTCATTACATAACCCAACATGAATTATATAGATGAAAAAACGGACAATTTATTCACGTGTGAAAACATCCAAATATGGAAAACCATAATAGACTTTTTCAAAGCACTTTTATATTCATAATATATGGCAAAATACTTATGGGGGTCGCTTAAATGACAGTTTTTGTTTGGTATGCCTTTATACAAATTTTAATAGACACTAATGCAGTTGTCAAAATCTATCAAAATTACAGGTTTAAACCAGCATTAAAACATTTATCATTTAGTTACATGTTAAAAATACTTCATTTTGTTGTTAGAACTTCACTGAAGGACAGACATGAAGATGTGATACTGTTAATTTTAGTAAAAATGCAAGACATCTTTAAAAAATGCATGATGATCGGGGGGAGGGGGAGGCTTCTTTTCTGTAATTTTATAGGTCATCATTCGCTATTATTTATATTTTTGTCCGTCATTCGCTATCATTTATATTTTTACACTCCATTATTCTCTATTCTACAGTTTTTTTCCCATAAATTCTACACCTTTTGTCCATTATTCTCTGTTCTGTACATTCATTTGAGACCCTCGCGCGATGATGGCTCGGATGAGGCATTAAAATCTGGATAAGGGGTGTTCTATAGTTGAGCTCATGGTACAGATGATATTGCTAACTCTTAGTGTTTTTCTTGGTGGAGGGGTTGGGGAGGGGGTGGTTGGAATAGTTAAAGTTTCATTGACATATACCACACATCTTCGCCGGAGTGTCTTTGGAAAAAAGGGGCACTATACTTTAACCCCGCCACATTCTGTATGTGCCTGTCCCTAGTCAGGAGCCTCTAGTTCAGTGGTTGTCGTTGGTTCATATTTTTCAGGTCGGGGCCTTTTATAGCCGACCATACGGTATGGGTTTTTCTAGCTGTTGAAGGCCGTACGGTTGCCTATAATTGATTACATCAACTTCATTTGAACTTTGGTGGATAGTTGTCTCATTGGCAATCATACCACATCTCCTTATTTTTATATGGGGAAAATTAAAATCCACATGTGTAAGAAAGACAGAGAACACAATGACAAAAATGACGACCACACAAATACCGTACACAATACGCTATACCGAAAACTAAAAAACTAAGAAGCAAGATTGATTTACAACGGAAATTGTTCGATTCTTTGGTTGAATCCATACTGATTTACTGTTGTGAAATATGGGGTTTCGAAAACATTGATGCTTTAGAAAGAGTTCATTTAAAATTTCTGAAAAAAATCTTTCATTAAAAACCAGTACTCCTAATTTTATGGTGTACGGTGAAACTGGCAGATATCCCTAGGAAAATAAAGTACGATTACGAATGTTATCATTCATTTAACAGCACAAAGTTATCAGGATTATTATACCAATTTTTGTATAACATGCATAATTCTGGAAATATTGTTTCAAAGTGAATTAATTTTTTAAGATCTATATTAGAAAACACAGGTTTGAGTTATGTATGGAACAATCAGTGTATTTTAAGAAGCGTTGACATCAAAATATATGTGAAGCAAATTTTGCACGACCAGTTCATTCAAAAGTGGTTAAGTGATGCTGAAAACTCCCCAAGAGGTGGATATTATTTACTGTTTAAACACGATTTTTGCTTAGAAAATTACTTTTTAAGATTGAAAAGAGAAAATAGAATATATATAACCAAACTTAGATATTCAAATATCAAAATTCCCATAGAAACTGGTATAACATTCCAATAGAAGAAAGATTATGTACTTTGTGTAAAAATAATTGTAAAAGAAAATCAGTTTCATTTCTTATTTGTATGTCGCAATGACGAGGTTACAAAATTAAGACATAAATATATCCCAAATTACTATATTGTAAACCCTTCAGAATATAAAATGAAAGGTCAGCTGTTTCAGGGGCGGATCCAGCCATATTTAAAAGGGGGTTCCAACCCAGGATAAAAGGGAAAGGGGGGGGGTCCAACCATATGTGCCCATTCAAAAGCATTGATCGTCAAAAAAAGGGGGGTTCCAACCCCCGGAACCCCCCCCCCCCCTTTGGATCCGCCACTGCTTTATGTAATGTAAAAGTCTTGAATAACTTGTCAATTTTCAAAAAAAAAAAAAAAAAACTTATGAAATATCTATGATTATAAATATATTATCATAACTTACATTTATTCGACTGGCGATCTTAAATCCAATTATTATAGTTCTGAATGATTTTCACGTGTTATTAATGTGTATACTTGTGTACAGAGAATTAGGTATAATGTACTATTACTCTAGGAAGTAAATGACATCATTATGTATATATTTCTTTCTATCTTGTTCGCCATTCTAAACTGTTTAGAATGTTAATAAAAAAAAGTAATAAAGAGAGAATTTTGAATGATTGGGCAGATACTTTTTTTTTATCTTTATTCTCCAAACCAAACCTTCCTAGTATAGGAATATTTTCATGGTCGATATTTGTATGTTCCGAAGGCATACTGAATATTTACGGAAAGAACCAACATATGTTTTTCAAAGAAAACACTGTAAAAATTATTGGACTTAAAAATCTCGTGTTACTAAGAAAATATTTGATTTAATAAAACATCTTTCACGAAAAGCATTCCAAATTGTAGTTATTCTACCTTTATTGTTGGTTTCGACGTACCGCTTAGAATGTATTTTCCTTATCCCCTTTCTTTTCCGTTTATTAATTTCCTTTCATATATCTATATATATATATATATATATATATATATATATATATATATATATATATATATATATATATATATATATAAAAGAAAACACTTTTTACTACCCCTTGGCAATAGCAATTGTACATACATGTACTGTAATAAATTTACCTATATAGCTTAGCTATGTACATAACAATAAGTCGAAAAGGTAGTATTCGTGTCGGTTCACTGGTTACGAGGTTTAATTTTAGCGCAAAGATTAGACGTTGTGTAGCACGAAGGACTTATATCGTCTGCTTTTATTTTTATCTAGGTCAGCTACACTATTTTGATATATAGAGCTATTTATCGCTTGATTATCCCGTGATAAGAGTATACTTGTATACTTAAACAAAGTTCACTGCAGTTCGTCAACGCCATTTTAGATTATTTAGCGAACGCAATTTTGTCACAATGGAAAAATTAATTTGACGCTGCTATTTTCTGGTTTAGCAAAAAATTACTAACATCAAAAGTATGCCGCTTAAAGAACTGCAAGAGATGGAAAATTTAAAACGGTTTAAAGAATCCCAAGATGTTAAAATTGACTGGAAAAGTATTCTAGATAGTGAAAGTTACAATATTGTTATGTCCCAGTGCGAAGAACTTTCGTGTGCTGCGGAACTAGTGCTGTTTCCGATGCTGATTTCTGTTGCTCATTTCATGGGTACCAAGGCAACCGTTAAAATCGATTCTGATTGGACAGAACCAACTTCTTTGATGTGTCTTTTAGTTGCAAGGCGGGGAGAACGCAAAACGTGTGCATTACAAAGAACTAAACAGTCTTGTACTGTGTTGGAGAAAGAAATAAGAGCAATGGAACACTTAAATAGAGAAGGAGAATGTTGTTCCGATGACAAAGTCATATCTCTGATTGATGAACACAACATTCAAACTGATTTAAATAAAACTTTGAAATGTTCAGACGGAAACCCTTTGATCATAATTGACGATTTCAAAGAAACTTTAGATGCCATCGAAAAATCTTCAGACATCTTCACGAATGCAAAACTTAAAGAAATATATGGATGCGGTATGGAAAACCCTTTTAGACGACATATGAACTTTGTTGGCACAATACAGGCGCTTGATGTTCACTGCGTCTTTGAAAACAGGGATCGAATTGCAATGTTTGACAGGGCATTGATAGTCTGCTGTAAGAACTTTGCAGAAAGCACAAAAGACACATCAGGGGAAACCAATTCTACGCAGACCATTTTGTCGTCGGTTAGAAATTTCCACAGCGTGCAAAGTGACCAGACTTATACATTTAATTCTGGTGGACAGGCCGAATTTTCTAGGTAAATATTTATTGATAAACACTTATGCAAGTACCTGTATCTCTGTGTGTCTCGTTACAGGTGACGTCAACATTGAATATAATTGAAGCTTTCCTTATCTGGATTTTCGTTAAATCCTGATTAATTTTGATCTAGATAAATAATTCCTTAGAGGAAAAAATCTTTAAACAATTATAAAAAAAAAAAAAAAAAATATAAAGGATACCCTTTGGCGTGAAAAACTCTTTATTTTAGGAAAACAGGTACATTTGACAACTATTAAAAGTTTGCAGTTAAATTTCAACTTCAAAAATAAAAATTGTTTATTCGGACTTTTCATAATAACGATTTTCTTTTAGTAAATAAATATATTTACAGTATCTACATGATTTATTGAAAGTTAAGCTAATTGGTTATTTTTAAATCATGCCCCCCCCCCCCCCAAAAAAAAAAAAAGAAGAAAATGACACGTTCCACATACATGTACATAAATATGAAAGCGAAAACAATTTCCTAGCTACATCGATATCACTGGACTCATTAATTGCACTTGATAATTTTGTTTCCGGAAACTCAAAGTTTTCCATAATTTATTCACGTGATGAAGATATGTTACATGTATATGGATGATAAAAATTGTATTTTATCTTACAATCTCAAACAATTGACCTATTAGGAAATACTTCACAAGATACTTGTTGTTGTATCCTTGAAACAGAAAAGTTTAAAACAAGTACGTCTTACATAGAAGTGTTATTATTTGACAGCATATCAAAGATATGATGTAATAAGCAGTGGTTGTTCCATACAAGAGGGTCTGGATTGGTGGTCGGCAGGCCCGGATCTAGTCATTTTGACAAAATCGAAAAGGGGGGGGAAGGCAACCAACCCCCGGAACACCCCCTGGATTCGCCAATTGGCCCTTCATTTCTTTATTCTTTATTTTTTTGGACAATTTTTCTCTTTTGGTCTCGCCTGCGACGAAAGTATTGCTTTTCCGGCGACGGCGACGGCTGTGGCTGCGGCGACGGCGTCAACAATTGTTAATTTTTCTGTTAGTTTGATAAGAACTACTTGTGATAGATCATTGATATTTTGTATGAAGTTGCATTACTATCATTACATATCAGTTTGACGACAATTTTGAGGCCCTGCCCCCTAGGCCATGGTCCAGTGACTTTGAATTAATTAGCAATTTTCCAATGTTAAGTTTTCTGCTTAAGTTAGTTTGATAGGAAATACTTGTGATAGATCAATGATATTTTGTATGAAGTTGCATTACAATCAGTACATATCAGTTTGACGACAATTTTGAGGCCCTGCCCCTAGGCCATGGTCCAGTGACTTTGAATTAATTAACCATTTTCAATGTTAAGTTTTCTGCTTAAGTTAGTTTGATAGGAACTACATGTGATAGATCAATGATATTTTGTATGAAGTTGCATTACTATCAGCACATATCAGTTTGACGACTATTTTGAGACCCTGACCCCTAGGCCATGGTCCAGTGACTTTGAATTAATTAGCAATTTTAAATGTTAAGTTTTCTGCTTAAGTTAGATTGATAGGAAGTATTGGTGATAAATCAATGATATTTTGTGTGAAGTTGCATTACTATCAGTACATATCAGTTTGACGACTATTTTGAGACCCTGCCCCCTAGGCCATGGTCCAGTGACTTTGAATTAATTAGCAATTTTCCAATGGTAAGTTTTCTGTTTAAGTTAGTTTGATAGGAACTACATGTGATAGATCAATGATAGTGTGTATGAAGTTGTATTACTATCAGTACATATCAGTTTGACGACAATTTTGAGGCCCTCCCCCCTAGGCCATGGTCCAGTGACTTTGAATTAATTAACCATTTTCAATGTTAAGTTTTCTGCTTAAGTTAGTTTGATAGGAACTACATGTGATAGATCAATGATATTTTGTATGAAGTTGCATTACTATCAGTACATATCAGTTTGACGACTATTTTGAGACCCTGACCCCTAGGCCATGGTCCAGTGACTTTGAATTAATTAGCAATTTTAAATGTTAAGTTTTCTGCTTAAGTTAGATTGATAGGATTTTGATTTTGATTTTGATTTTGGTGTTTTAACGCCACTTTTAAGCACCGCTTTTGGACTATTTCGTGGCGGCCAGTTTTATTGGTGGAGGAAGCCGGAGCGCCCTTAGAAAACCACCGACCTTCGATAGGAAAACTGACAATCCTAGTCAATTAAGATTGAGTCGAGTGCACCCGCACGAGCGGGTTCGAACTCACAACCTCAGTGTTGACTGGCTAGTGATTACAGTAGTAACTACTTAGACCACTCGGCCACCGAGGCCCCTGATTGATAGGAAGCATTGGTGATAAATCAATGATATTTTGTGTGAAGTTGCATTACTATCAGTACATATCAGTTTGACGACTATTTTGAGACTCTGTCCCCTAGGTCATGGTCCAGTGACTTTCAATCAATTAACAATTTTCAATGTAAGTTTTCTGATTAAGTTAGTTTGATAGGAACTTCTTACAATAGACAATATTTTCTATAAAGTTACATTGCTGTCTGTACATCTCAGTTTGTCAACCATTTCGAGGCCCTACCCACTAGTTGGTCCAGCGACTTTGAATTAATTAGCAATGTCGCTGTCCATCAGATTGTCTTTTTCTGAATTTTATGCCGACAGGCGAGACATATCTCTGTGTCAACAGTTTATTTTATTTATTTTGCACATTATTCTCTATTCTTTATATTTTAGCACCGCATTACTTCTCTTTTCTTTATATTTATTGCCCTTTATTCTGCACTGTTTCCCAATTATTATCTATTCTGTAAAGCCCGTCCAGACCCTCAAACAGTTAACATTGTATGATGATAACTAAATTTAACCCTGCAGATTTTTCTTCTATTAAGTAAAATTGATCAAATAAAAATGAGAATGGAAACGGGGAATGTGCCAAAGAGACAACAACCCGACCAAAGAGCAGAAAACAGCCCAAGGCCACCAATGGGTCTTCAACACAGTGAGAAAATCCCGCACCCGGAAGCGGGCTTCAGCTGGCCCCTTAACAAAATTTGTGCTAGTTCATAGAAAATGGACGTCGAACTAAACTCCGAAATATATAAATGAACCGAAATTAAAAAAAACCTTTAAAGACTAACAATGGCCAGATGTTCCTGACTTGGGACAGGCGCAAAAATGCGGCGGGGTTAAACATGTTTTGTGAGATCTCAACCCTCCCCCTATACCTCTAGCCAATGTAGAATAAACAAACACACAGCAATACGCACAGTAAAACTCAGTTTAAAAGAAGTCCAAGTCCGATGTCAGAATAGGTAACAGAAGAAACTAAGCAAAATGACAATGATAACATAAATTAACAAAGGACTACTAGCAGTTACTGACATGCCAGCTGCAGACCTCAATTAAACTGATTGAAAGATTATGTCTTCATCATATGAAAACAAGCACAATCCCTCCCATTAGGGGTTTAGTATCATACCATCATAAAATATACGAGAAGAACATAACCCGTATCATGCCAACAACTGGTTTTAGAATAAATGTGTTTATTTCCGATGCAAAGACCATATGAGTGAATCAATATTAATTCCAAAATATGCCATCTTTAATGACCTGACAACAGTATCGTAACTATATCCCTTTTGAATAAGTCTGTTTAAAGGTTTGGTTAGCTTTTGAGGTGAATGACGACATTTTTGTGCTTTGTGTAGAATATTACCATAAAACATTGAATGTGAAATACCTGAACGTATAAGATGTCTTCACGTTGATTTATATTTACGAACGATGCCCTTGTACCGATGATAAAATTTAGTAAATGTTTTGACAAATTTGTGATATTGAAAACCCTGGTGTAATATTTTTTTCAGTAATACAGCGGTTTCTTTCGTTAAAATCAAAAACGTTGTTACATACACGAGCGAATCGAACAAGTTGAAATATAACACTATAAGATGATGACAAGGGAACGCCACCATCTAAAAATGGATAATTAACAATAGGAAATGAAAAATCATCTCTTTTATCGTTAATTTTGGTATTAAGCTTCCCGTTGAAGATATAGATATCAAGATCCAGGAATGGGGAGGTTTCATTGTTAGTATTATAGCTTTATTCAAAGTCAGTTCAGCAGGATAAATCTCTTTAGTGTTCATACTGAAGTCGTCAAAACATATTAAGGAAAGGGAAGCCATTCTAGTTTGTATATTGTAAAGATTGTATGCTTGGCTATAATCTAAAAAATAGTTGTCTAGCAATGCCATGTAAAATAAATACATTAATTGGTTCACTCAAATATCCTCGGTCACTTACGTGACTTGGGATGAATAAGAGAAACATTGTATTCATTACTTACATATGGTGGATTAAAGCTCATCCCATTCCTTTTCCCTCGTATGTTAAATGGAGAAACTGAAAATATATCGTCGTCGTCCGTAGACATTTAGTTTCCAGACAATAACTTGAGTATAAGTTTATGGATCTTTATGAAATTTTACCACAATGTTCCATACCACAAAAGGAATGTACGGATTGATTTTTGGGGTTATAGACCAAATCGTAAAAGGAAATAGGGGCCAAAAAGGAACAAAAAACAAGCACTTTCTTGTTTCGGGACAATAAATTGTTTATAAGTGTATGGATCTCTATGAAATTCTACCACAAAGTTCTATACTTGAAAAGGTAGGTTGGGATTAATTTTGGGGGTTATGGCCAAAACCGTTTAGTAATTAGGGAGAAAAGGAAAAAAAACAAGGATTTTCTGGTTTCCGGTCATTAACTTGAGTTTTAAGTATATGGGTCTCTAATAAATTGTACCAAAAAGTTCCATACCAAAAAAGGAAGGTTGCGATTGATTTTTGGGGTTATAGCCCTAACCGTTTAGGAAAAAGGGATCAAAACAATACTTTTCTAATACTTTGTATAAATTGCTTATTTCTTGACCAATTTCAATGGGCTTTAATTCAAAGTCTTGAATTCTTGGGGTTCTTTAATATGCTATATGTAACTTAGATTTTTGATTTTGGGCCCTGTTTTTAAATTGATCCACATTGAGGTCCAAAGGGTCCAAAATTAAACTTTGCTAGATTTTATCCAAAATTGAATTATTGATGTTCTTTGATTTGCCGAATCTAGCCGTGTATTTAGATTTTTAATTTTGGGGCCATTTTCAAGTTGGTCCAAATCTGGTCCAAATTTAAACTTTGTTTGATTTCAACAAAAAAATAATATAAGGGTTCTTTGATAATCTGAATCTTAACGCGTAATTAGATTTTTGGCCCGGTATCAAATGGATCCACATTAAGGTTCAAAGTGTCCAAAGTCAAACTCAGTTTGATTTTAACAAAAATCAAATTCTTTGGGTTGATTTTGATATGCTGAATCTAAACATGAATTTAGAATTTTGATTATGGGCCCCGTTTTCAAGTTGGTGGTATGAAATTGATCCACATTGAAGTCCAAAGGGTCCAAAATTACACTTTGTTTGATTTCTTTAGAAATTGAATTCTTGGGGTTCTTTGATATGCTGAATATAACCATGTAAGTAGATTTTTGATTTTGAACCATAATACGTAAATATCCAATTTCAAATTTTTAAGTTCTTAGACCACATGCATTCATTCTGTGTCAGAAACCTATGATGTGTCAAATATTTAATCACAACCCAAATTTAGAGCTGTGTATAGCTTGAAATGTTGTGTCCATATTTGCATGAGGGTTCGACTTCTGCGGTTATATCAAAATGGGCACTGCGGAACATTTTATTAGATATATATATGTAGGAAAACGGAGTTATGTTCCATGACAAATGTTTAATTAACTTTTCACTAATTACTTTATCATATGTTCAGTTTTATCTTTGGCATTTAATTTATAATAAGATCGTCTATAATTGAAATCTTTTAGTTATTAAGGAGTAAGTTGTTATAATTTATTAATAAGTTGTTGTACTTCCAAATTTCTTATCATACCTTAATTTATAAACTTTCACATATATATATATTGCGATTACCGGGTTATTAATTAATTTGTCTGAAGACGGGTTTCCTGTCTGATATGGTGAAGCTTTCCTCTCTGCTGGTAAGTTAACCTGGTCTGTTCTAAACGCTCAATTTATAGATTGCTCCATGTTAATTTAGAATAAATTTATGTAGTCTAATTTGCTCCTTGATACCTCTCTGTTTTTGATATTAGTTTACATTGCTAAATTATACTCCCTTTACTTTTGATACATTTTCGTCTACATTTTTGATACTACTTTACACTTGTTGAATTTGCTTGCCTTGTTGTATTTTGTTAACAAAAGTTTATTGTTGAAACAGCATTAAGTCTCTTTTAGCTCCAGATAGAGTACAAATAAACATACAGGATAAAAATAGAAGTCTGAATAGAGAACAGAGTAAAAATATAGAATACAAGTTATCAACAGCATACCGGTTTGAGTTTAGTGAGTTGAGCTATCACCGGGCATTCGTCAAGCTTAAAGTGCACCATACATTGAGGCCGTATCATAAGAACCTTGCAAACCTTATCCAATCGAACCCCTCCTATTACATATATATACTTTTTGTTCTTAAAATTTGATTTATTCGACATATGGAATGCGACAGATAAGATAAGATAAGATATTTTATTAGTATAAAATCCAAACAATCAGATTGCTAATAAATACAAACACAAATAAACAATAAACAGTACAAATATGTAACATTTACAAAAAATTTCAAATGCGACATGAAATCAAACATGATCTAATGTAATGTTAAAATGGTATTTTGTAGTTACGGTTGTCAATTTTTCATTGCAGATGCCTTGGAATATTTCAGCGAATGAAGAAGATGTATGTCGATAATAAAATGGTTTTTGGGTCAATTAATCAAGCAGGCGGCCATCTTGCCAGATTGTCGGCCATTCTGACGGCTTTAAGAAATGGTGTTGCTATGGGGAATAACAGCGCATATTTACCATCCAGAATTATTGACAAGGAAACAGTTAAACGCGCATATCAGATAGTCCGTTTTATTTTACAACAGAAACTATGTCTTTTTGCCTCAAAAGCAGACGACGAATGGCCGGAAATAGCAGAAGACAATCAGAATACCACCTGGGCTACCGAAACGGATAACCAATCAGAAAAGAGTATACATGTTACGACGACCGGAAATTACTCGGAAGAATATGAAGATGACGTTATGGAAATAGCGCAAAATGGTGGTCGTGTTGACCGAATAATTGCGGGCAAAAACGAGGTACCATCAAAAAGCTACGTAAATGAATACTATGCTGATTCCCTGCACCAGTCATATCCTGAAAATGAGATGGTCGTTGTGAAAAATCGATATCCTCCGACGTCAAATATGCACGATATAACATTTAGTAATCGGAGACCGGAGATGGATAATCGGCTTATGCAATATTTCGTCCCTATTACTTCAGCTGTTCCACAAATGTCTCGATCCATGGCACCATCCCCAATGGATGCACATGGGTCAAATATTCCTTCAAAGTCAGATTCGCCGATTATTAGTCACATTCCTTCGCCTCAGCCGACGGTTGTTCACAGTAACGTAAAACAAAAGGGCAAAAAAACATTCCGCGCTTCACATAAATGTCTTCTTCCGCCGTACGAAGGTTGTGTTTTCGATGCTGATGATGAGGTGTTCTTCCAACAATGCGCAAATAAAATCAAGAAACTTTTATTAACACATGGTGCTGTAGTTACGGCTTCTTACGCATGTCAGTACCGATTATTTCCACCTGTGCCAATGGATATGCGACAAAAATCACCAAGGACATCGCACCCTTCTTGGGCAGCCTCTAGATTTTTTGAAAGATTAGAGGGTCTAGAAATCGGAACCATGCATGTATTGAGAGGTCATTCCGTCCGTTTTCTAAAGGAAACATATGCAAAAATGTCTGACCGCGGGAAAGAACTTTTGAAAAGACTTCGAATTTTGCAGGAAGAGTATGAGGAAACATTTCCAGAGTCGACGGTGTTTGACGAACTGAAACTTATGCAAATGAAAAGGGATAATGAAGAGAATATCATGAATGACATAGTGTTTAACAACCAATGAAATTCCAATTTATATTTTAACCGTAGATAAAGGTCCATATAGTTTTAGCCACTAAAGTAATACTATCTGCCAAAACCATCGATATTGGTCAATTGATACATGGACGGACGTCTAATGAACCACAGAACCAATTATGTTTTTGTTATCATGTCCACAATTTTATAGTTTTATGATAAAGATTTTATCTCTGGCTTATGTTTAACTAGTTATTGTTATCAATGGCGATATTACAAATGTTAACCCTGTCGATACAATCGTTAACAGTATATTAGGAACTTAAAGGATCTGAACTAAGAACAGATATTTTTAATTAAAAGAAAAAAAAATGAAAAGACAACATTTTAAAAAGAAATAAGGGACCAGTTTCATAAAAAAATGTGCAACCCCCTTCCCCACCCCCAAAAAGCAACAAAACGAAAAACAAAAAACAAAAACCAAACCAGAACACAGAATAAAGTAAGTGTTTTCAATGGAACTTTTGTTCAACCAATTGATACTAAGCTTATTAAAAATGAGGGAATTGTCTTAAACATTTGATGACAATTTGTGCTGTTTGAAGCAATTATCTTGTACTACGTTGGGGGACTTGTTTTACAATGGACCCAATGAGAAAAAAATGTAATAAACAAATGTTACAAGAAATTTTCTTGTGGGGAACTGAGTGTCGATATTTTGCTGAAAATTTGGCATCCTTTACATGCCATATGGCGCCACCGTCACCGTTCTTAGCAGTACACATGTGCTTTAATGTATGAACAAAAAGGGGGCGATACAAAACCATATGTCAAAGAAAAACAGACTAAACCGTGACCTAAAGAAAAATTCCAAACATCAGTCAACAAGACACTTATTATAAGCAGAAAATTATTGACTAAGCAACAAGAATCCCACCAAATAATGGTGGTGAACGCAGGGCCCCGGAAGGGTCAGTGGTCACCGCCCTACAAGTGACACCCGCTAAACTTCATAAAATAATGAAATCAACCAAACGACACAAATTTCAAAATTTCTAATTGGCATGTAAAGGTCACCGTACGGTCTGCAAAAATAGACAAGCGTCTTACATTATGCAAATTTAAGCTCTAAATACCCCAGAGTCAAGAAAAGTTGTGACTAGATTTTATAAAAACTATCAAAGATATATAAAAGAATGAAATGACAAATGAATGAAGGTATAACCAAAGCAAGAAGTTGAGATAGATCATGACTTCGGACAGTTATATGAAATGTGGCGTGTTGAAGCTAGTTTTTTCGGACCCCCCTTTTTTAATCAAACTTTGATAAGAAATGTTCATGAGAACTGTTGTACAAATTAGAGCTCAATATGAAGCGATCATTGTATTACTTAGCTTCTTGTGAATAGTATATTCTTTGGTGACTTTTTTTGGTCAATACATTTACAGTAAATATCATCCGCTTATCTTTCTTTATACTGATCTAATGAAAAATATGAAAAACACTACTTTTAAGGACCGCTGAAAAAATCAAACTGAACATGATATGAAGCGAGTTCGCCTTCTTAAATTTTGTTTTAAATCATTGCGGACCTGACAAAACTAACAATAATTTATTTTATTTCAACTTTGGAAAAAGGGTCATTTTAACATATTATTATGATTATTATTTTTAATTAGAGATAGATAGAATAAGCAATCTAATTAAAATATAGATCTTTGATTTCGTTATCCTCATATGATTATATATGTACGAGCACGCGAGTTAAGATGGATCTGAATTTTAATCATATTAATAGAATAAGCGATATGTAAAGAATTTTGAGGAGTACAAAAAGTAGTGCATATTGTACAGCAAAGACAGTTATTACCTTGATGTCAACGAACATGACAAACACTTAAGGTTACAAGAGCGCAAATATTTGTTTACATTTAATCGGCAAGTTTTTAAAGATTGTACCCAGAATAGAATCTTGTACGGCTTCTGATTGGAATTACTTTAAATCGAAAGTTTATCCAGGAACATATTAAAAAATCCAGAAATTCAAATTCATATTTTACAAAATATAGAAAATATATTCAATTTCTGCACGTGGGAGGCATTAAAAATTTGCCTTTTTCATTAATCGCAAAAACAGACCTTGTTTTTCAACTGCATTTTAAGTCAACTTTGCCGCATGACCATCTTTATTTTTTGCTTTTACGCAAGGCTGACATTTCTAGTAACAGGAACTGCTACCCATTTTTTTCTAGTTTGTGTAGCCTCCGAGAAATAAAATATGGAACACCACTGGTACCTTATGGAAAATGCATTACGAATAATTGCGCTCTTGTAACCTTAATGATGTCCACTGTCTATTTTCAATGTAGTTTGTTGGAGAATGTTGGGTTTGTCTCAACGACGTATCCTCTTATCTCCTTTTATTTAGATGCACTGTGGGAAAATACAGATATGTTGTCTTTATGCTCCTTTTATTTTTTTCCATCTGAAAGCAAAATTTTCGGCAACGAAGGATGTCTTTGGATTTTTCGTATCAGCGAAAAATAGCAAAAATAACAAGAGTAAGAAACCATTTTGTTGGAAATGAATTTATTTTGGGAGATTATAAAATCACAGAGAAATACATAGGACATGTGCTTGGAAAAAACTAATGCATTGCATAAGGAAAAAACTCATCAACGAAACCAGGCTAATAAAAAGAATAACAAAAAACTCCAAGGGGAATTCAAAAAGGCGAAGTCCATAAAAAGTGAAAAATCAAACGTTATCAATCAATGGAACGAGCGAAAAACAACTGTCATATTCCTGACTTGGTACTGGCATTTTCAGAAGCAAATGGTGGGTGAAACCTGGTTTTATAGCTAGCTAAACCTCCCATTTGTATGACAGTTGTTTAATTTAGTACGCAAGACGCACGTTTTGACTAAATGAAACACATCAGTGGCGCTCTAATCAAAACATTTGGAAGGCTTATTTTTATAGTTTGTTCTTATAATGTACTGTCACACTACTGTCCCTGGTTAGGGGAGGGTTGGGAGCCCGCTGACATGTTTAACCCCGCCACATTCTGTATGTGCCAGCCTGTAATTCAGTGGTTGTCGTTTGTTTCTGTGTATCATATTTTTTTTTCGTTCATTATTTTGTACATAAATTAGGCCGTTAGTTTTCGCATTTGAATTGTTTTACATTTGTCATCTCGGTGCCTTTTATAGCTGACTATGCGGTATGGGTTTTGCTCATTGTTGAAGGCCGTACGGTGACCTATAGTTGTTAAGGTCTCGTGTCATTTGGTGTCTTGTGGAGAGTTGTCTCGTTGGCAATTATACCACATCTTCTTATTTTTATAAATCAATTATTTATAGTTGAAGATCATAGAAAAGCAAATTCCAAACGTGACGAAGTTGAGCCAAATTTGGCTAAGCCCATGTATGCCTGGGGAGTGATTTGAAACCCTAAGAGCGTAGAATCAGAGAATGGTTTTAAATGTTATTCAAAGTAAATAAATCTTTTGAATCAATAGATAACGTGTAAGACCAGGTACGACACAGATTTAACTTTTCCGATTTTATGTTAAATCTCGAGCTCATTAGTATGATAGTTGAAAATGCAGGTTAACTATAACATGATTATTATGCTAATTAGAGATATATAGTGAATGCAACATGTATTATTACAGCATATGATTTTGATAGAATACCAAACGCAGTACAGTAGGTACAGCAGGTGGTAACTCTTCTTATTTTTATTCAATTTTTTTTCTTTTTCTTTTTCCTTTTTCACTTTTTTTATAATTTATTTGTAAATCAGACTAATACCTAATCATTAGTCAACCAGGGTCATATTTTTGTTTATAAAAAATGAAAACAACATAATATAAATTTCATGCGTCCGAAGCGCTTTTCTGGATTTACCTTCATCAGGAACGCTCAAAGCCGAATATTTGAAAGCCGAGAATGTTTAATAACCTAAATAGTTGAAAAGCTAAAAAAATTACCCATTTTTTTTTTTATCCAAGGTCAACTTTGCCTTTTATTAATCTCATAATATTCTATTCGTTAAATTTTGGTTAAAGAAGTAATTTAATACCACCTTACAATTATAACACACTGATATATTGTTGCTTTGCCTGTCTGTTGGAAAATATGGCATGCATTTTCATGACCAGAACAAATTAACAATAGTACAATACGTGTGTTTAACAGGTGAAGGGTGGAAACTTTTTGAACTACCACTGGAAAATGAGGTTTGATGGTGCAAGGGTTCTTTAATGTAGAGAGAGTAGCACTATCTACACGAGGCAACAGAAAATAACATAGGGTTAATTTTTTAACCAAGGGTTCTGATAGTTAACCCTTGGTTAAAATTTAATCAAGAGATGAAAAACTGGGTCCTGGTTTTCTACAGAATCTGTTTAAATTTGGGTTGATAACAACTTTCTCCATCAAATACAGACATTAGAATCCTATTTAATGGTATTGTATAAGTGAAGGGTTTTGAGTATTGGATACAACCTAATTTATATATATTGATCTTCATTTTTTTTTGGTGGTACTAAAATGTAGAGGCTTTTAGAAGCGTGTATTGCTTACATGGCATTTTTGCATAAAATTGATACAATACAATAAGAATATACCGATAGTGTCTGGCAAATAAGAAAAAAATTGAAAAATATCATCAGTCAAGGGATACAACTCCTTTAAAGAGTCGACTGACGATTTTAGGCATGTTAACTTTTTGTAGGTTTTGTCAAGCTGATCATTTTGGTTATGTACGGTTTCTCTCTATTTACTACAGTTAAAACACACACAAAACAGATAAAAATCGTCATTGAAGGGCAATAACTCCTAAATGTTGTTAACTGACCTGTCTGTAGATCTTGTCCTGCTGATCTTTTTTGCCGTTTCCAGTTTCTCTTTATCTATGAAAGGTTCAAGAACTTATAAAAATAAAGAGATGCAGTATGATTACCAATAAAAAAAACTATCCACCAGAGGTTAAATTTCTTGTTCAACCCAACTTGTTAATGTGCCTATCCCAAGTAAGTCTTACTACATATCAATATTTTTGTCATCAGGTTATTCCATTAATATAGATGTGGATGGGTAGGAAAGACTTCCAAAATCTCTCCATAATCAGTATACATTGTACTGTCTTTAGAGTTATTTCACATACATCAAATTGTCATACAAGCAAATAAGACCCAACCATGTCCAAAAATAAGCCTTCCTTTCCTACCCTCTTATACTTTGGAATGGAATAGCCCTTAATGGAAACAAAAGTTAAAGACATGTTTTTTTTTAATTTTTGTCTGTTGAATTCAATCACAGCAAGACTACATGTTGGGTTATTTTGGGCATGTCATACTGTACTGCTGCTTGCTCAAAACACAGGTTCTTTTCCATTGTTGAAGACTATTGTAACCACTAGATATACATGTATTTAAATTAAAACTAGAACACACATACAACATCATGGGTCCGTGACGGAATTAAAGTACCTATGCCTTATTTTTAGCCTGGATTTTTAGAATTCATAATGTCATCTAATAAAGTCATGCTGATTATAAGGTGCACAGTTTTCTCTGCTTTCAAAATCTTTTTGTATGAACCAGTCCAGGGTTTTCTTACTACATCTGGAAACTACAGGTGACATATACCATTAGTATCGGTATTGGAATCGACCTGGAACTTGTTAATTATTGGTAATATTAATTATGTGGAAAACAAAAGGGCCTGGAATGGCGTAATTTTTAATCAACACCATTGTCCCATATTAGTTATATATAAAGTTGAATTCTTTGTTTCGTCTTTTTAACGTCATGCCAGCTAATAAAATGGACTTTTTTTTTAATAGTATAGATGTGTGGATGAGGTCTCATTGTCATTTACTGTGGGTTCATTTATTTTCGTGGATTGTGGGAAATTGAATTTTCATAGATATTCAATTTCATAGTTTTGACAAAACTGCTTTAAAGCTTAAGAGAATTTTTACTTTGTTATACATTTGTGGTTCACCTAATATACCCACAAAACCCACGAAAAAGTGGTATAACACGAATAATTTTTTTTTTCTGTTCGTATAAGAATGGAATATCAAATGAAGGCAATAATATATATTCATATATTGTATTTGTAAAGCATAATATAAATGTATAATGAAATGTCACCAGGATAACAGCAAATTAACATAAGGTATTGTTCAATAGTGGTTAGGGCTGTTCCAGAAAATACTATGTTCCCCCCAGGGAAGGCAATTTTTTTTAATTTTATGTGGGTGGTCGTATTTGAAATACCAAAATGCAAAGGGAGTGTTGTTCTAATTTATTTTTATTTCTGTTGGTGGTGGGGGTTAAAAAAAAAGTGCCGTCCCTGGGGGGACATAGTATTTTCTGGAACAGTCCTTAGATGACATTTAAAATATCAATGAAAAAATGAAATGTATGCTTGCCAGGAAAGTCCAGCAACAACTCTTATAATGTAATCTAAGAAGTCATACAAAAAACTAACAATAAAGGCACTTAAATTAATTTAAGATTTAACAAACTGTCCATAAATCCTGAAATAAAAATAGAGTCTTAATATATATTCATTTGTGATGTCATTATTTTAATAACTTAATTAGGTGATCTCAATATTGCTATAAAAGTTATTTGTAAAACTAAATCATGAGTGTCAAATTGATCAAAAATCAATACTGACTGAGGTTAGAGGCTGAGGTTACTATTTATTTTGGTGCAATCACCAAAGAAACAGCTGTATGAGAGTTTTTAAGGTAACATCTTAAAAAAGACATAGCCTTATATATTGAAACATATAATTTTTATCAATCTGATCTTGATAAATAATGATATTTATGAATAAGGAAATTCATTTCCAACATAATACTGATTTAAACTCTGCAACTATAAAAATAAGTTATTGTATAAAAATTATTCATATTTTGTAATCATAAACATGATTTTTTCTTATAAAATGATTAACCAATCAAATTATCAAAATGAAACAAAATATACACAAAATAATCAATACATGCAGCAGAGACCAGCAGCAGGTAATTTCCATTCCAGAAAAACATTCATATTTTTACAAAATGATGCATTCCTTTCGTTCATCAGTTAAAAAAATTATGTAATATAATTCAGAAATTATTGCAACGTTTTTATTAATGCGAAAAATGCAACAGTATCAGGTTCGCAATAATAAAGAATAGTATTCATAATATCAGAAGTGATTTTCCTTTATGTAATTTTTGCAATTACATTTATTAGATCTGAAGAGTTTTTGCCAGAGGTCACAAGGATTCGCAATAATAAATGCACACATTAATTTCTGAAATAACAGTATCTTTGTTAAAACTAAAGTCACAACAACCTTAATGAAAGCTAGCCATGAATTAGGTTGTTCTGCTTAGCCTCTTTTTGGTTTTGATGATCATGTTTGGCTTACCGAGTACTAGTTGAAAATACTGAGGCAGAACAACACGTGTATTCATTTAAATATTTCAATTATTCCATAGTCAAACTTCAGTCCTAACATTGTACAGACTCCACCTCTTTAACAACAAGGTTTCGACCAATCAAAAATTTTCAGAGTGGAGTTCCTATCATTTTTAAATATGTTCATTCTTATAAATTTTTAAATATTGAATTCGTAGTTACATGCAAAAAACCAGTAAATAATGCATAAGAGCAATAGATAGATAAAAAGTCAAGGTCAACACGACAGCAACCCTTCAACACATGTTGTAAGAGGGTGTGGATGGGGGGTCCTTCATTTCTGTATTCTTTAATTTTTAAGGCCATCTTTCTCTATTCTTTATGAATTTTGCCTATTATTCTCTATTCTTTATATCTTAGCACCCCATTATTCTCTATTTTTTTATTTTTTGGCCTATTTTTGTCTATTCTTTATTTTTTTAGCCCTTTATTCTGCACATTTGGCCCATTATTCTATATTCTGTAAACCCCATCCAGACCCTCTTGTAAGCTGTAAGCTATGAATGATAAAAATATATGACCAACAGAAAAATCTTACACAACATAAATATTATATGAAATTATAATAACTCTTGTTTACAAAAAAATGAACATCTCCATTCTTCTTCAAGCAATCACATTTAAAATGATTTCTAGTCAAGGTGAACATAAAATACACAAAATGAAACTATATATAACTACGATGCAACCTACCAGTTAAAGTCCTATAAGATCAAAGTTGTGATGTGTTTCTCAATTTTTCATTTTCTTTAGAAGAGGTTCGAAAAAATTTTGGGATAAAAATGAATGTTTACAAAATCATGGAAATACAAAATGTTTGTGTTTTTATATAAAATTGTGTGATAGGTGTTAGCAAAGTCTTCATGGTCAAGTCATTCCAATTTTACTAGGCCTATTCACTGAGATTTTAATGTCAAAGATGATATATATTCAACAAGTTTAAATTGATTTGGCATTTTTGTTTTCAATGCTCTTCAGCTTAGTAATTGATTTGGTTTGGACACTTCTGATTCAAGATCCATTGATGTATCTTATGCATAAGTTCAGCATCTAAGATAAAAAAAAATTTCAAAAGTTACAAAATTGCAGTTTTTGTGAGTAGGAAATATAGAATGTATGCAAGAACCAGGAAAATATTTATATAAAATGTGTTGTTTATATGTAAAAACAGTGGTTTAGTTGATTTAAATCCAAAACACCATATTAAAAATAATCAAAATATATAAAAGCTACTGTTTCAAGTAATAAGAAAAAACCAAATTATCCCATTTTATTAAAATCTGCCATAAGCTTTTTTCATTAGAAGTGCAGAAAAAAAATATTTAGAGACAATGTAAAGAATTTTAAATTATCTCCCTTTATAACTTGTTTTAGGTAGATAACTGTCATTCCAATTTATATATTCATTGAATATTTTTTTTTATCAAAAGTCTACATGAATTTTCAGGTTTTTTTATGTGCCTTGTAAAGACATCCATTGTTTCATGCAGAAAGTTACAACTTCTGCAAAATACTAAATATATTCAAAGTTTCAAAACATTTCTCGAGTTGGATTGAATTGATAGAAATGATAAAATTCTATCTTTTTCCAATCTAATGTTAGATCAAAAGTACTTTTTAAATTATTTTATAACAGAATATTTTCTGTTAAATTGTGTAAAAGAAGCAAAAAAATTATTCCCCTTCTAGCATTTAAATTATCTCCCCTTTGTAGCGTAGCTACAGTAAATAACTAACAAGCATTGCCAGTTCTCCTAAGATAAATTTCAATGGAATAGACAAGATTAATGTAACATGTCTAAGTCTTCCAGTATGGTAACTAAATGCATAGAGCACCCCTTTGAACAATAAATATATTGGATGTTGAACAGATATATAACATCAAAACACATTTATATGCAAAAACAAATACTTTTATATATCTCAGTAATTACACAAAGAAAACAAAACATTCAACTCATAGGAAAATCAGAGTTTAAAATCTTTTTATTCAAAATATTTTTTTTGGGTATAAAACGTGCAAAAGGCGAGCGTTCTATTCCTAATCACTAGAAGTATGACTTATATTTACTTGTATCTGTGGTACAAATGAATTGAACGACGAAATAGAGTATGAATTCATTTAAAATATCCAGTTCAAGATTACTAAACTAATGCACCTTCTTCAGTTTTTAAAAAAAATTTCAGGATGCATACATTATTGGAACTGTGAATGAGTGTCTAAGAACTGCACTTTGAAAAAACATGAAATGATTGCTATTTCCACGACACTTGTTTATGGAATATTTTATGCTGTGGACAAGAAATTTAAAAAAATCTAGAAGTAACCTCTGTAATAAAGTGGAGTTTAATTTTTTTAAATTGTAAAGTGCTTGTACAAAGCCAGTTAATAACACAGAATTGCCACTTGTTTAAGTGGTAACCTGTTAAGAGATTTTTTTACACAAAATGGCCAGAATGATTTTTAATAAACACTTCAGATTAAATGTTATTTCCTCTCCTTTCATACATGTACACTACTATAAACTTCATACACTGAAAATTTAACAGTTGAGGAAACCAATTAGTGTTCCCACTTCAAACCCCAACTTAAATAAAACAAAACATCGTAAAATGCCATTGGATGTAAAATACACATGAGTGTGATACTTGATTTATAAGGTAAATGGAAAGTGGAAATCAAGAGATGAAGGCTGGATATCCTTGTCAAATTTCTGAATTTATTCCAACAAAAAAAAATTGATTGAGTGATGTCTTCTTGCTTAACACCCAGCATACAACAAAAAAAATTGATTGAGTGATTTCTTCTTGCTTAACACCCAGCATACAAACAAAAATTGAATAAGTATCATAGAAACAACAACGAAATTACTATTTAGTGAGTATGACTTTTCCATGGTGAATTAGAAAAAATGTTACAATGATAATTCGTTCTTGTAAAAAATTCTGACACAAAATATTCAATGTACAAATAAAATTTTGTAAAACAGAAATATAATTGTCTCTACATGATACAAAATATCAAATAATACGTATACAAATAAAATTTATAAAATTTAACCGAAAAGTTTGACAAAACATGGATGACAATATGGTTTATCGTTCTGCTCTTTAAATGTGCCTTTGTTTAACTGTTTTAAGCAGAAGGCACATACAAAATGTTCGGGGTGAAATTTCTTAAACATGGCTGTTATACAACGGCCAGATATTGGTTTCTGACAGCTGGCACACAATGATCCTCTCTTTGCATGGTAATGAGTTTCACAGTATGGTAACCCTTCATGTTCGAAGAAACTCCTTCCTCCAAATGGTTGACCACAATCCTACAATGACATTGAAATACTTAATAAATGAGGGAGATAAAACTTTGTAAATAAACTCATCATAGAAACCAGGATAAAAATTTGGTATGGCAAACACACATTTTGTCTACAGAAGACTGAGCAGTGTAAGTTTATAGAAGTCTTAAAAAGCATTAAAGCACCTCATTAACATGTATTAAATTTTTTCACAGCAGACAGCATCTGCTCTATTTCTATTCACTATTATATATTTAATAGCTTTTCCAGAAGTTATTCCTGAAAAATTTGATAATCCTCTGATTGAGACATTTCCTGCAGACAACACATCACCAATGCAAGTGTCCGTCTAATGCTTAGTTCAAAAGCCAAAATTAGCAAAATTTTAATATTTTGAGACATACCCTACAGATAAATCATTATAATTGTCTATTCTAAGGCTAGATCAAATGTGTGAAATATACATTTTGAAATATTCCCTACACAAAAACAATTTTAATGTATTATCTGTGATGAAATGCAACAATCTGTAACATTATATTACTTTGAGACTTACCCTACAGATAACATTATATTACTTTGAGACTTACCGTACAGGTAACATTATATTACTTTGAGACTTATCCTACAGGTAACATTATATTACTTTGAGACTTACCCTACAGGCAAAACATTCTGGATGCCAGTGTCTACTCAGTGCTGATATATAATTATCTAATATAGGACGACCACACCCTCCACAACGGGGAGCAAACATTTCCAAGTAGTCATCTCTGAAAAATGGAATAGACAATCACATTTCCACAATGCATTCACAATACCGTAAAAATTAGTTTTTACGTGAATTAGTAATAATTTGTAAATCTGAAAAATAAAAGTTTTTGTTTTTGTTTTTGCTTTTACAGTATTGTTGTTTGCTGTCTAAATGATGTATAATGGTACTGTGTTTCTCCATTTCATCATAAATTATGGGAGGTGGGCCTCGGTGGCGAGTTTTTCATATTGCAGGTAGAGTGTAAGTGTTACTTGACGAGAACTAAAACTCCCTCAACAAACTTCAATATGTAAATCATGCAATCATTTCATAAGTTTACAAACCCTAACTAAAAGCATTGGGCTGAATAATCTCTAAAGAAATGAGACATAGTGGTGTTAATGCAATTCATAAGAAATATCATTGACATATCACAAATTAATCCTGTAAAATGATCATATTGAAAACTAAAACAATGCTGATATTTCCACCTATGCTTGAAAAACAACACCTATATCTTTCCTCCAACATTTTTCTTTGAAGACAAAACAAAAACAGGTTTTGTTTCCTTTCTTTTTTATAAAATCCTCAGAAAAAAAGCCCCATACAAATAAATAATTCAATTTGTGTGTAATTTAATCAAATTAACTCCTTAGAATACAAGACTGTTGGCCAAAGAATAATAATAATAATATTTATTCAGGTAAAGGCAATAAATGCATACTACAACCTTATAATATAGCAATGGTTGTGACATAGGTACCTCTAATGCCTTAACCCAAGGATGACCCATGAAAGCAAACAAGCTTATTTCCAATGGGGTCCTTAAAGTCTTGATAATAAAATAAAAATAATTTATCATTCAATTTTACAGCAATAAATAATATCCATGAATCACAGCTTAAAACATTTGTATAAAAAGCAATCTAATAAAATATAAAATCTGCATTTGACATTGACCTGAGTTTACTCATTAGGTGTTTTTTACTTCATACTTAAAATTTTTTTTGAATTCACATGAATACCTTCTACATAATCTGGCAAAGCATTCCAGTTTTAATACCACTAAAATAAAAAGAAGAAGATTGTACACCTTTGACATTTGGAACATAAAATTGTAAGCAGTTGTTCTAGTATTCCTATTTGAGGAATTTTGAGAAACCATTTTTAAGTATTCTGGACATTTGTTGTGAAACAGTTATTTCGTAGTGCATTTCTTTAAAACAATAAACGAAAATTAAAAAAATTGCACCAGCATTTTCTTAATAATAGTTTTACGGTGTGATGTATAACTTTTCAGACAAATTATTGACAACTTCATCATCTCCAACTCACAATTTTATGTTAAGGGGGTCTGAATTTGGTTTGACAGCTTCAGACATACTAATTTTTAACCTTTTTCAACTGGACCAAATCATTACTTTACTTTTAAATTCATGACCTCAATTTTTTACATTGTAATTTCATTGCTATTTGAGGCATAAAACATGAAGAAATCAATTTGGAAGGGTATGCAAAAAAACTTGTAAGTATTGCACTGTCCTCACTAGGAACTATATTTGTAGACAATGAAAATCAAAGGACGATAACTGTGTTCCTGGACCTAATATAATGAAATTATCTTCCATAGTATACAAACATATTTCAATAAAATTATCTCCCTTAGTATACAATCCTTTTTTAATCAAATTATCTCCCTTAGTATACAAACCTGCAGTATGCTTTCCCATCCATTTCATGAAATCCATCTTCCCCAAATGGTCGTCCACACTGGGCACAGAAGAAATGTTCGGGGTGCCATGTACTTCCCAAAGCTGTCACACATTTCTATAAAATACAAATAATTTACATGTTATTTGTCTATCGATATTTTGCCGCAATATAGCCTTTTTGCACTGATGTGGCATAAAGCAAACATCAATCAATCCATCTGACATTGAAATACAGTAAAATGTTTATCTTATTTTTGATCTGTTCTCTGATGATTTTTTTAATCTCCCCAATAAATTTTTCTGCATTATTTTGATTGGTTATTTTTTACTGGACTTCATGAGATGTAATTAAAATTTTTTTCAGATTTTTATTCAGAAATCAGGTTTGCTTAGAATAAACTCCAAAAGAAATTTTAAGAAACCATATACAGTCAAACCTGTATTAAGCAGTCACTCCTGGGAAGTATCAAAAGTGACAGCTCAAGAGAGGTGACCTTTGAAACAAGGTTCCAAAAAATTCCGATAACGACATCACCCGTGGCCCGAATCGGGTCAAATTGTTTTAGTGGTTTCAATTGGAAGAGTTATCGTATTTGCAAGCAGTGAAACCATAAACTGTTATCACAGAGATATGTCTCGCCTTCTTGTAATTTTGATAATGCAAATGTTGAAATTAAAACAGCAATACTTTAACATGTAAGTTATGCAAATATTCAAAGTCGATGAACCATGACTGAAGGTACATGGCTAAACAATCTCCATGGAATGAGATGTGCCAATGCTAATACAACTGCATACCAAATACCATTGACTTATTGTAAGTCGTTCCCTTTAAACAAACCTAAACACAAACATTAACTTGTAAACTACGTAAAAGTTTCAAAGTCAATGAACCATGATCAGGGGTGGGGCTATATAATCTCCATGGAAACGATACTTGCAAATGCCGATACATTTGCATACCAAATATCATTGACTTAACATTAGCAGTTCATCTTAAACTGATCTAATCACAAACTAATACATGTAAACTAAGCAAAAGTTTCAAAGTCAATAGACCATGACTGAGGGGGCTGGGCCAAATATTCTCCATGGAAATGAGATGTGCTAATGCTTATACAACTTAACACCAATTAACATTGGCCTTCCACTAATGGTTCCCTTGAACTGACCTAATCACAAACTAATACATGTTAACTTAGCAAAATTTTCAAAGTCTATAGACCATGACTAAGGCGGAGCCAAATAATTTCCATGGAAATGAGATATGCCAATGCTTATACAACTGCATACCAAATATCATTGACCTACCACTAGTGGTTCACCATGAACTAGACCTAATCACAAACTAATACATGTAAACTATGGAAAGTTTCAAAGTCAATAGACCTTGACTGAGGGGGCGGGGCCAAATTATCTCCATGGTAATGAGATGTGCCAATGCTAGTACAACTGCATACCAAATATCATTGACCTACCACTAGTGGTTCACCATGAACTAGACCTAATCACAAACTAATACATTGTTGACGCCACCGTCGCCGCCACCGCCGACGCCGGAAACAGCATACCTAAGTCTCGCTTTTGACTTCGTCAAGGCGAGACAAAAATGGCAGATCCTAAAAGTTCAAAATATGTTGATATTCGTGGAGAAATAAGTCCCTGATACTGTTTTCAATGGAAACTGAAAAGAGTGGAACAAGGCGAATTTCAAACTCACCTTCTATTGCGCGATCTAGGTTGCAAACCGTTTTGATTTTCATTTTGACTTCGATATTGACAACATATAATTTTTGTCATAAAAGATTTTTGGTAGTTATAAAATTTAAAATGACAGTTGTTTAAAGTTATAATGACGATTTCGTTCGAAAAAAAAGTGACCGCTGACCAAGTTAGACAGGTGACTGCTGAAATGAGTTAAATTATATAGAGAAAATGTTTGGGCGGGTTTGAAACTGACCGTTAGAGACAGGTGACCAGTCAAACAAAGTGACCGTTAAGGCAAGTTTAATTGTATATGTGTATAATTTTATAAACAATCATACATTCCTGTTAAATTATATAGAAAATGTTTGGGCGGGTTTGAAAATGACCGTTAGAGACAGGTGACAGCTGAAACGAAGTGACGGTTAAGGCAAGTTTGATTGTATATGTGTATAATTTTTATATACAATCAAAAGTTCCTGTTAATTGTGTGGTTCAAATTTCTTGAAATTTTTATATTTTTGTCAGCAGGTCAAAGTAAATATTTTTTCAAAATTTCATGAAAATCAAACGAGCCAAATCTATTTAAGTCAGTGTTGGGTACCCCCTTTAGGGACCACCTACCTTAACCTAACCAGAGGTCACAGAAATTTGTTTGGTTAAGCCGAGCATGAGAACTCTCGTTTTTTAATGTGGATAAACACAACTGTCTATCAACCAGATGGAATTAAGAGTAAGAAGTAAATCAGTTGTCTTCAAATTGAAATATAAATGTTTAACTACATTACTTGTCATTAATATGTCACTTTTAACATGTATTCATCCTTAATGTGGCTGACTTTTGCTCATTTAAAAATTAACATACTGTAAATTCAGAAATTATTGCGTGCATTTATTATTGCGATTTTGTCATTTTAGACTAAAATGCAATTTTAATTTTTGCGATATTGAGAAAAATCCTGTTTAATTCATATGAAAAATTTCAAAATGCGAGTTTAAATTACTGCAATTATTACCCTGTCGCAATAATAAAAACATCACAATAATTTCTGAATTTACAGTAGCATTTATCAATGTATCTACAAAATTAAAGAAGGACAATATACAAAACTTACATCAACAATAGGTCCATTACAATAGCTACATTTGGGGGCGAAAATCCTGTGGTAATCTTCTTCACAAAACGCAGCTCCGTCTCTCTCATAGAAATTCTTGGTTCCTAATGGCACGTTACATTGTTCACAAACAAAATGCTCTATGTGCCAAACTTTACCCAATGCTGTTATAACCTGAAAAGGATAAAAGTTATTTGTCTTTTCATATCTTTTTTTATTCATTGGTATTTGGGGGAACCAATTTTTATGGATTTTATGTGTAACGGATAACTACAAATTCAAATACTTATTGGAATACAAATTGGGTAAATTAAATGGTTTGCAAGTAGTAACATCAGACACAGTAGCCATTATGATTCCTTTTTTAACTTAATATTCACAGACAAAATTTCACCTCTGCATTGTGATCTTAATTATGTTTGTCAATATTTCTAATCCTACCACTTGAAAGGCTGTCCACTGGATTGTGAAAACTGGTGATCCCAGACAAAACTAAATTGCACTTTATTTACTCCCACACAGGAACACCACCTACCTGACCAATAACTGGTTGATTACATGCACCACAGAGTCCTTTAGTTTTAGTAGTAACTCCTTGTTCAGAAAGCTTTGATTGGATATCTCCTAACATAGATTCAAGTTCTCCTGTGTGTTGAGCACCACCAGCATTGGAAATCTGACCTTGACTAGACATCTGACTTTGACCTACATTTCTGCTCTTGTTTGGTTTTGCGTATGATGGTTCATTAGGTGACGGTGATCTAACTTGAGGCTGTTGTTGCCCTGACACCTAATTAAAAGGAAACGTGAAATATAATTGGATGTTTACTGCTGAAATTCAAGGTAACAACATTTCACAAGCAAAGTCTTTTTGAATAGAGAATGTATGCTATCTGGACCATGTGCTGTCTGTTGTTTTGTATTTTTTAGTACAGTTTTTTTTTGAGGCAGTTGACCGTTGGTGATTTTTGTGGTCTATTTTTCTGGCCAATACTTTTGGTAATTTTTGTTATCATTTTTATGTAGTATTGTATAATTCATCCTTATTTGTCTTGCCTGTGTAACCAAAATCATATTTAACAATTTGCCAATGCCAGCAGAGGAAGCAGTACCCTTAAGTCTATACTTCCGGTGGAAAAAATTATTGGAAAATTAAATAATCTCTGTAAATGTTTTTAAAATAAAAGCATATGATTAGCTAGATCTTTTTACAGAAAAAGATGTATCATGATTTTACCAATAAAATATATGGGAAGAAAAGAATATTACTTTGTGTGAAGAATAGTTATCTCCTTTGCCATCTGAACTATGTTTTTTCAAAAACTATAAAAGTTCTGTCAAAATTCTATAATTACCTTAAATTCTGATAACGTAGCCATCAGATCATCAAGTTCTCTAGTAGCAGTTGAGGCCTGTTTTGTTACAGGTTGATGAGCTGGAGGGGGAGGGGACTGTGGGAATCCAGCATTGTTGGCTGTATGTGACAATGTGTAGTCGTATGTTGCTTCCTCACTGTAAAAAAAAACATAATTTGAATAAAATTAAAAAAGAAATATAATGTTGTTTGGATTCTGAACTTAAAACCTAAATGAAATTCAATAACGGTACATAAGAGCTGAACACAGAAAATTTAATTCTGATTTTTTATTATTAATATGAATTCTATAAAACCATGAATGCCCTTTTTCAAAAAAACATAAAAATGGACTTGGTTTTACATTTTTCATTTCAGAGCCTTTTATAGCTGACTATGTGGTATGGCTTTTGCTCATTGCTGAAGGCCATCAATGACCTATAGTTGTTAACTCCTATGTCATTTGGTCTCTGGTGGAGAGCTGTCTCATTGGTAATCATACCACATATTCTTATTTTTATATTGGTTGCCCAGACTTATATGTCCAATGTTGGATTTAAAGATCAGTTCAATCTACCATTAAGTTATTCATTGATAATGAAAAGTCTACAGTATGTGAATAGAGTCTGTCATTTATTTGCCAAATATTTCTATCTAGTTTCTGCAATAAATGATTGCATTTTTCTCAATTTGGAATCATATTTTGAAACTCAAAAATGTTTGGATTATCTCCCCTACACTACTGTGATATAAAATTTGCCACTAATCTCCATGTAGGATTAGAAGAAAAAACAACTGACAACTTTATCATAATAGATCATATGACTGCTTAAATGACCAGGTTACACATATAAAAAAGCCATCTTCCTGTCAAGTTTAGCTTTCTACAACTTTAAAAAAAAAGTATGTAAAAGGTTGATTGCAGCAAAATATTTACTTATAAACTAAAACTAAAAGCTACTCTACTTTGTAATTGATTTGGGTATGTAAAAGGTTGATTGCAGCAAAAAAAAAAAAACAACATATAAACTAAAAGTAAAAGCTACTCTACTTTGTAATTGATTTGGGTTTCCAACTGTTCTGATTCTAGGGCCACTGACAGATGAGTTTTATATATATGTAGAAAATTTGCATATCTGGTGTTCTATATCGTAAGCCTGGTAACCTTGGTGACTTGGCATTTCTTAAACTTAATATTATCAAAGGATGCTACATTATATAAAAGACCATTCCGCAACGATGTAGTAGTTTAAAAAAATGCCTAGTCAGTAAAAAGAATGGTAAAATACATGAACCAAAACAGTGTTGAAATCAATATTGGCCCCTACCTTGTCCTTGGTCCATCTGGTAAGGCATTTTCTAATTGGTCCAATAAATTGTCTACAGTATTACGTTTCTCAGATCTGTTAGGTTTGGGTGCCACTTGTGGAGCTGGTGGCTTGTTGCCATCATTTATCACACCATTTTGTTGTAGTGGCTGGTTAGCTGAAGACAAAACACAAACATTTAAATATCATACTCATCTAATAATCCAAGAAGGAGTGTTTAATTCTTATCAACTATATGACTGTATATAATTGTATTTTCATTATCTGTTTGGTATTTTGAAATTTATGTTTTTAAATGTTATGATGAACCTTCATATCAAATTAGCGTGATACAAGTCCTTGACATTAACATGAACCTACATATTTTTCCTTTTCTTTTTATAGTTGTCTCTAACCTAATTGCTTTTCTGTTGATAAAGCAAGATATATATGTAAGACTCGGAGGTGCAATGGGGACGCTGAAGTGGACTGGTCTAGATCTGCGCCAAAGTTGGATGGTCTATAAGACACTTAACAGCTAGTTAAAAATCTACAGGTGTCCAATTATTATGTAAGAATTTGATTTTCTCATAAGTTAGTATATAATTATAAATACCAAAAAATCAATATTTTCTCCAGTTTTAGTAAAAACCATCTATGGTGAATTATCTTGTTCCTTGTTCTCATTCACAGCAGCCATATAAATTTTTCACGTATTTTGTTTCATTTTGAGTAATCAGGTAGTATTCACATTTCAAATTACTATCACATTTGTCATTCTGTTTTGTTTCATTTTGAGTAATCAGGTAGTATTCACATTTCAAATTACTATCACATTTGTCATTCATTGCAATTAGTACTGGTTTTAAAGGAAAATAACCTATGTATGTAGCGTCTATAGTGGTCAATATCTGAACAATTGAATGAACTACTGCTTCTTTGTCTTAAGGTATTTACAAAGCACATTACAATGTTACAGTAGTTAGGACTGGAAATGCAATGACTAATTATCATGACTGGTAACGAGTTATACTCTCGATGTTTTTCTTTTTAAAAAATTTTGAAAAGCTACTTCTAACAAACAAATTAACTTTTACATCGACATGGGAACATGAAAAAACCATTGAAAATATGATTTATGTAATCCATCACACTTCCCCATAGCTATCAACAAGATAGCATCACAATGTCACCATTGCACTTCAGCTTGACCAAAAAACGCACTTCAGCATCAAACCATGGCATGTTAGCGTGACAATCGCTGTTCTTAGTACGATCACCCTTCAGAGGATCATTGCCGTTCAGAGTACCATCGCCATTCAGAGTCCTACATATGTACTACATACTAATGCAAATACCTAATATACTGCAATTTTTTTGTTATAGTTAGAACTTCTTTGTGTTTCAACTTAACCAATTTTCATTGCAATAAGTAAATTAGAACATCAGTTTGAAAATTTCTAATGTGTTCAAACAAAAATGTCTAAACAGAACTCTTGTAAATCTAATATAAGGGAAATTTTGATTTCCAAATCTAACAGATGTCTGAACAATTCTTGATAAAATTTCTGAAAAAACTATCTTTCGCAAGAAAACATGTCAAAGAAACTACAAGAATTCCGTTATTAAAAAGTCTTTATTATTTTTATGAAATTCAACACTTGAAGACACTAACCACTGTTCCTTTTATCAACTTCAGCCATAAACTGTGCCGAGTTGAGGTCCTGAAGGAGCTGGTCAAGCTCAGACAGGTTGTTGCTAATTGATGACATCTGTCTGGGTGCTGGTGATGACGTTGACCTCTCGGGATACGAATGACCTGAACTTCTAGATGTACTAGAACTTGGTGTCCTCTCTCTGGTAACACTTATCTGCTGACCTTCATACAATGGCTGAAAGTAGAATTTGAATGTTACTAAACTTCTGTTGATAAATTTAGAAATTATAAAAAAAGATGAATAATAGGAAAGGGTTGGTAAATTTCAATAAAACAGCAATCCAACAATAGAAGTTTGACAAATATAGACATCTAGAGGTCACTTTACAATCTTCCATCATGGACACATGTGTCCACCAATTTAAATAGCTCCAAAGTGCCAGGAGTCTAAACATTTTTTGAATGTCCTTTTTTCTGTTGTATCCTTAAGTATTTTTCTTTTTGTTTATCTGCGTAGCAGTCAGTTCCTTCGATTGTTTCCCAGTCTTACATTGTACAGATTATATAATGGAAACATTATCTTGATGACTGGTCACTAATACTATAATCAGGGCCTCCCCCTTTCAAAACTATGTTAAGTGACAAGATAGTGTGTCAAAGGATTTTTATAACTTCTACTTTCTTAAGTTGATATCACTCTCAATCAAAACCATGCATCTATAGCTACTGATCAACTGCTTTGCCTGAGTAGTCAATTGTATTCAAAAAGTAAAATAACAAAAATACTGAACTCCAAGGGAAATTCAAAACAGAAAGTCCTTTATAAAATGGCAAAATCAAAAGCTCAAACACATCTAACGAATGGAAAACAACTGTCATATTCCTGACTTGGTACAGGCATTTCCTTATGTAGAAAATGTTGGATTAAACCTGGTTTTATAGCTAGCTAAACCTCTCACTTGTATGACAGTCACATAGAATTCCATTATATTGACAACAATGTCTGAGCAAAACAAACAGACATAATAGGTAAAAACGTTCATCATAAACTGCTTTAATAAGTTACTGAGAAAGAAAATGTGCAGGTACGTGGAAGTCAGGTAAAGTTAGGTAAAAATCACAGTGCTCCATCTACAGGTAGGCAAAATTGATTCTAATATCCAATACCTAACAGGTGTTAAAAATCAAATTTTAAAATGTTGTAAAAAATAGGTTAACACGTGTATGGTTTTTGGTGTAACTCTCTCTTAACCTTTGTGAGATGGCTCGTTGTTGTCTATATTAGCCGAAGTATACAAACAAATCTAAAATTCTTACCTCTTCCTGTCAGTAAGAAATGAAATCATAATTTCCTTATAATTCAAATTTTTTGTTTTTCATTTCTTCCCCATATATTGTGATTAAATTCAGGATGCAAAGACTAAAATACACATCGACCTAATCAAACAGGATACATTATTTATATCCTTCCTCAGGAAAAACATCGACGCTATGTTATTCAGCTATGTAAATAACATGTATAGTGCATTTATTAACACAATATTTTGAATATAATGTAAACCTATATTTCCAAACTACCTGTATGTGCATATTATTCAGTCCATGAAATCTTCACATAAGTTTTACCAAGAAAAACCATAAAACTGAATTCACAGTCTGCACCATTAGCCACTAGTCCTATACCCCAGGCTAGTAAAATTTCATTCGGACTAGTTAAGAATTTGCAAATATTTGTTTAGACACATAGGAAATTGTTTGAATATTGGTCTTCGGACTAGTAGTAGGAAAGATTTTGGTGCAGACTGAATTCATCAAATATCCTCATTGAGGGGTCTTGGGCACATAACTATTACCTACCCTTAAAGTATCTTACATAAGTTTAAGCCTTATAGCTGCATCTTGAAACATTAACAACTATTATAGCTGACTATACGGTATGGGTTTTTTCTCATTGTTGAAGGCTGTATGGTTGCCTAAAATTGCTTACATCCACTTCATTTTAACTCTGGTGGATAGTTGTCTCATTGACAATCATACCACATCTCCGTATTTTAAATTAGAAAATCATACTTCAACCAATCTGTGACAGTTAATTGCTTGGTTTGGTTTGACATGTATGAGGGTCTGGATGGGGGGTCCTTCATTTCTCTATTCTTTAATTTTTTAGGCCATTTTTCTCTATTCTTTATACTTTTTGTCCATTATTCTCTTTTCTTTATATTTTAGCACCTCATTATTCTCTATTCTTTATTTTTTTGGTCCATTTTTTTCTATTCTTTATATTTTTTGCCCATTATTCTCTATTCTGTAAACCCCCATCCAGTACACTCTCATATATTTTTCATGGTGTACTTTGTCACATCTTTATAGTGTAATTGAACAAAATGAATATACTTAAGGTCACATGTATAAATCAATTCATATCCTAAAATTTCTTTTTTGTCCGCAAAGATGAGATATGTCATCAGGGCAAAACCGTGAATTTGTAAGAATTTGTCATCATTTGTAAAAGTATCATTTTTATGTCTTGTTTTTTTCATATTGTGCCTCTAGCTTACCCATAAAATTTGAAGAATGTGATACTAATTAATATTAATGATCTTAACCTCTTATTTACAATGAGTTAGTCATTTTTTCTCAATTGCCCATAGCAGTCTCTGGTCACACGTAGTAATATCTTCTTATTATAAAAATAAGGAGATGTGGTATGATTGCCAACGAGACAAATATCCATATTTGGGTAGCGTCACTTTTACAGTTCTTGAATTATGTCCCTTTATAACGTTATATGCAAGCGGGGCATCATTTGTGTCCCATGGACACATTCCCCATTTATTATTTCTTAAAACAAATTTGATCATAAATCTTATTTGTATATTTTTTAATGACCTCACAAGATTCCCCCTTTTTTTTTTTACAAATTTCCAGACCAACAAAGAGATGACTGTGTATTAAAAATAATAGCTGAAAGCTTATAGTAGTTACAAGTTTGTATTCAGAATGGTCACCAAGTTCTGGGATTAAGATGTGTAACATTTGAACTTCTAATCTAACCAGGCTAATTAAATTTTTTTTTTCCAAATTTGTTTCTTTCAGAAAATTTTTCGCAGTTCAGACCAATAAGCATTTTAGAGTTACCTTTCCTGTCTTCAAAGGTGATATAATCAATGATATGTGTTTTTTAGAAGATAAATGTTTACCTTATAGAGAAAATATCTCGACCTTATATCACTCCAAACATGACATTTTTGTCATTGAAATAACGGAAAGTATTATTCATTTCCTATAATGAATCATTTTGCGTTGTAGAAGTTTGTACTTATATATATAATCTATATTTGTAGTGCAAGATATATTTAGTGTATTCAAATCTAAAAAATTAAGATATATTTAAACAATCCATACTTGACAAACTGAGCTGGCAGTCTAATGAAATATATTTGAAGTATTATAATTTTCTTTTTGTTGTTTAAATTCAAACTCTCTAAAAATAACATTTTTCAAATATTAAGTAACTTTGAAAAACTTGAAAATCCTAGAAATAATCCCCTTTTCAAGTATTAGAGACAGGGTTTTCACTTAAAGGCGACTCCATGAGTCCAGTGGACTCATGAAAATCTGTCTGGACTATTCATTTTCAAAACTGATGAGTCGGAACTTTTTGAACATTTGCATCAAAATTGTAAAATGTTGTATCAACTGAGCACAAATATCATCAGTTTATGACAAAAGTTTAAGAACAATCTAAAGTTCATGTCATTTCCTTGCTCTATTTTGTCATAGGGACTGAAATAATAAATGAAATAGCTATTAAATTTCATCTTCTCACAGTTAGACTCCCCATGGCCAAAAATGACCAGTCCCTGGACTCGCCTTGAAAATGCTTAATGAGAACCCTGAGAGGAAGGGTAAGGTTCATCAGTCCTTTTAAAGGCGTGTCAAAACTTTTTTTTTTTTATCAAGTTATAGTATAATAGAAATAGTCATTAAATAATAAGAAATAAACACCACATCAAACTGATTCCTATCCTCGGTGCATGAATATGGTTTTCACAGAAAGGCGTAAGGTAAATATTATAATATTTTTTTGGAGAAATTAGAGGCAATTAAGGATGTTTGCTACTCTGTTTCAAAATATCAAGCTTTTTGTAAAACTGTTATAAATTGATAGTATATAAATAAAGGAACTAAATAAAGCAGAAAAAAATGAAGGTGTGCTTGTTTTCGAGATATAAGCAATTGAAAATTTGGCGGGAAATAATTCTCTCTAGACTTTTCATACATTTAACATTGACACCCTTTTTCTTTAAAAATTAATATGAAAAAATAACAAGGATATTATAGCATTTTCAAATGTGACTTTTTAAACTATATGTAATCAATTTATGAAAAGAAAAGTAGGGGTTAGCGGGGAAAATTTTCTAATGGCACTACATGGATAAAACCAGAGGATTCCGAATATCTGGCAAAAATTCAAAAACAAGAGGAGCGAACATCCTTAACAGTAGTTTACTAATGTTTAAATCTCAGAAATCCATTAAGAGATACAAATGAAGGTCAAAAAGTAAAACTGAGGGAATTGCATGTACTCCAAAAGGAGTGAGACCTGTCTACAGGTGTGCGACAGACAGATTAACCAAAACACCTTTTATTCTGCAAGTTCAGATCAGCAAGTACTGTAGGTTCATTTATTTTCGTTGGTATCAATTTTTGTGGATTGAGGAAAACTTGCATTATCGTGGATATTTCATTTCGAGGTTTAACCAATCTCTGCATACAAAGCCTATGAAAAATTTGTTATTCGTTGAACACTTGAATTCGTGGTTCACTTGTACCCACAAAATCCATGAAAATTGGAATCCAACGAATAATAATGAATCCACAGTAGATTGATTTGAACAAGGAAACCTGTATACCTTAAACTGTTTATTAGAAGAGAAGAGGCATGTCTGGGGGTAAACATAAAGTAAACATTTCTTCTTGACAGAACTATGAAGCAAGACTAAGAAGGTCAAAGACTCAACCTCAATGACAACCAGCTGTAGTTTATGCAAGTGCATTTCATAAGTTAAACCAATCATTATCACTAAACAATCTACATTACACATTTACCCGGTATCTATGTTTTATATAGAATACAATATACTTGAATAACGATCATTATGCAGTTATCGTAATTATCAATAAGTGCAAAATGATTATAGATTCTATCATTGTTACTTGTTAAAACCTGAAATGTACATGTATATATATATATATATATATATATATACCATTAGTTATATAATAAATTTAAAAGGCCAGTGGAGAGACAGAAAATTTTGTTGTTGTTTATCCTGTCTAAAATCATCGGAAAATTTAATGATCCGTAATAGTGCACCTATGAATGTGAAAGGTTTAGATTCCTGTGTTTTTAAACCATTTGATTTTTATTAAAGCAACCGATCATTGTAAACTGTGCAAAGTTACTGAAAAGTCATAATAGTAGGACAGGTAGAGTATGGAAATTTTCAAGTGGAAGTCTAGCCAATATTTTGGTGCCATAAGATCAAGCAAGAATGTGGAAAAACTAAAATTTTAGTGGCCAAGGGCCAAGTGTCTGACCCTGAGTAGTCCAATTATAATAATTTTAATGTCTCACTAAAAAATCAGATTCTATTGTATTTTCTATGTCTTTTGATTGTTTTTGTTGTTGGGTTGCTGGCTCATTGAGGTAAACCCCTCATCTCATTTTATTCATACACCTAAAGATACTTAAATAGTCAGAATTCTTAAGATTGTTACTAAATTTTAAAGATTGTCTTTTTTAGATACTTAATATTTCAATTACATAATTTCAATACACAACAATTATGTAATGTTAAAGATATTTAAAAATTATTTTCCTATAATAATGTAGGTGTCAAAGGTCATTTAAAAAGAATGACACAAAATGTTGTCCAAATCTTAAACAAAGTGTAAAGAAATGTTTTGTCATCTATTAAAAAAGAGCTTGGATCAGTTGTACCAAATACAACAGAAGCTTATGTTAAGGAGATTGTTTAAATCCATGCACAAAAACCCATCCTAAGTTTATAATATATACATGTATTATAAAATTAGAAACAGCTAATCTAGAAGTGTGATCATATTTGACTGTTCAGGCAATAGAAGAGACCTTATCTGACCCCTGAGAATGGAAAGAATAGGGAAGTTTTACAAAATATTGTCAGTTTTATCAAAAAATGAGTAAGAAGTTATAATCAGGTCACTTTAGTATAGATATTTATTAAATTGACCTAAAATGGCCATTTAACATGTAGTTTTTTTTTAAAACTCTAAATGTGAGCCAGGCCTCACCTTTACTTAAAAGATTTTACCAACTATCGTTTATAAGACTTCTTGAAGTTGATTTATTATATCTTTTTAAGGTTTTGGTATACAAATTTATCAAATTTATCAATGACAACCTTTCACTTTTTGAAGTTTTGCATTAAGAAAAAGAAGCTTGAAGCCATAAAAACAATATGTGTGGCCAAGACAAAAACAACTTGTTTAACCACAACACATACATGTATGAAAATACCTTCTCTAGTCAGGAGAATAGTTAGTGGTTATTGTCTTTATTTATATATTAGGGTTTTCTGCCCTTTAAAAGAATTTTGTATTGATGACAGATCTTTGTAGTCTAAAGTTGTTAACAGTCTTTTTCCTTGATTTTTTGTGTTGAGAGGTTGGTGTCTCACTAAGAATTTTTGTAGGTGAATCCAGGGACTTGCTTTTTTTTGCAATGGTGAGGCCATCAGTGAAAAGAAGCAGAGTTTTCCATTCGGCATTTAAGCCGGGTGTGCCGACCACCTTTCCATTTTAGGAGGTGGTCGGCTTTTTTTTCAAATTCCAGATTTTTTTCGGTTCCGCACCGTAAAAAATTTAAAATACTAATCGCGCCTCGCTGATTTGTTTTCATTGCCAAAAATGGCCGATCGTCAAATTTTGGCCCAAGACCACAATTAATGATCCCGCTTTTCATTGTCCACGAATATAGTTCCTTTTAATTAGAGTGTATTTTTTCTTAATTTTTTTTTCTTTCCCTTCCTCACTCATTTCTTAGATTTTTTTGGATGGAAATGAAAGAAGAGAGGTGAAATAAACTTTTGGATGTTGTATTTTAACTGATTTTGATATGGAAAGAGTGATTAGGCCAGGTGCAAAAGGTGATATTTACAGTTTTGAACATCTCTTGACTTGTCCATAGGGGTATGGATGTGTATTGGCTAAATTTGTAAGATACTGGGGAGCAATCTTTCTGAATGTTGGATATATGTTTGGACTAGTACTGTACTTTACACACACAAAATGTTTGACAAAAGAATCAGTGCATTGTTTTAATGAAACAAAATGTTATAAAGAACTAATAGAGAATTTAATTGTGGTCTGTGGCCTAAGAGGTGAATTCAGGAAATATTGAATTTGTACTTTGACAACTTCCTGAATGATCTATTGGTATTAATTTGTCAAACTACGTGAGAATAAATGATTTCCACTTTTATTTGATAGAAATTTTGTAAAAAGTGACATTTCAGCCTACATGCCCAAAATTGAACTTTTTAGTTGTTTCAATATTTTACAAAAGTAGCATGCTTACTTTCTCTCTGACAGGTTTTTCTGATTTTCTATTTGTGTTTGTGGTATCTAATGTAGATGTTTAACTCATTTTGAACACTGAACATACAAAAGTAGATAAAATCAGAATAAGAGTGCAAAATGTGCTGCTTTAATGGTCTTAGTCTAACGGTCAGTATGAAGCAAGTGAAAAATGAGGTTCTATGCACATACAAGTTGAATTCCTTTTAGCAGATTTCACTGAATCTGTATCAAAAGCACTTATTACTGGTTGTTTGACCTTGTCTGTTTCTTTTGTTTGATAGCTACTGGTTAAAATATTGGCCTTTTGAGGCTGAAATTTCATGCCGGTTTTAAAAAGTAAAGTAAATAACTTTGCATCAGATCATACTGTCTACATTTATAGTTGGAAGTGACAGTCTTGTTACATCCAGGCTCCATGTTTTATCATATCTAAGCAAAGATTTGAGCAAAAAGAAGCATATCTCCATCTCCCATATCATTTATATGCTTTTTAATATGCAAATGTGGGGAACGACCTAAATTGACAACCTGTTTTTTAAGCTTGACATTGCTGAAGACCATTTTATTCACATGTGTTATGCTATTTGAAACTTATATTTCCATTAAAAGTACATTTATAACATGTAAAAGGTTTTATATAACTTAACAACTTCAGAAAATTGTGTACATTGTAAGTGAAAAATATTACATTTCATATAATGCCTCACTTCATTTGAAAACCTCTATTTTTTGGCACAGTCTCATATAAAATTTACTTCTGGCCATTTTTTATAAGCCTGAAACATGAAGTATGCTATCTGTTGCTTTTAATAGGTGATAACTTATACATAGAGACATTAAAAAGTGTAAGTTTTGGTATATTTTAGAAGCCCAAATTTGATAGTTGAAATTGTTTTAATTCAACGCCACAATTCAGCACCCAAAGTTCAGATATAAAAAATGCCACATTTTTTATAATTGGTATCATATGGCTTTGAAACTTTGTAAACTGTTTCATTATACACTAAGCTTAAATCATGCCAAGTTTTATTAGAATTGGTCAAGTTTTAGACCCCTCATAGGCCAAAGACCACAATTAATGATCCCGCTTTTCGTTGTCCACGAATATAGTTCCTTTTAATTAGAGATTTAGAGTGTATTTTTCTTAATTTTTTTTTCTTTCCCTTCCTCACTCATTTCTTAGATTTTTTTGGATGGAAATGAAAGAAGAGAGGTGAAATAAACTTTTGGATGTTGTATTTTAACTGATTTTGATATGGAAAGAGTGATTAGGCCAGGTGCAAAAGGTGATATTTACAGTTTTGAACATCTCTTGACTTGTCCATAGGGGTATGGATGTGTATTGGCTAAATTTGTAAGATACTGGGGAGCAATCTTTCTGAATGTTGGATATATGTTTGGACTAGTACTGTACTTTACACACACAAAATGTTTGACAAAAAGAATCGGTGCATTTTTTTTAATGAAACAAAACATTATAAAGAACTAATAGAGTATTTAATTGTGGTCTGTGGCCAATGTTTTCTTTTATTAATCAGGGGAAGAGAAAGGCAGATGATGATGGTGATAAGGAAAATTCTAGGCCAAATAAGTCAACTAAAACGGACAGTTGTATTGAAATTGAAAAAAACATCAACACATCGGAAAAGGCATGCAAGCGAAGATAAATATGAACAGGACTTTAAATGGCTAATCGTCACAGAGGACGGATATTACTGTTCTGTGTGCCAAAAATACAGCACTAAAGCAAGGAACAGGACAGAAACTTGGATCGATAGGCCATGCATTCGCAGGAGGAGGGAGTCCTGCAAAAGCCATCTGCTTTCCTAGATGCACAAAACTAATTTGTCAAATGAAAGGCTAGCAGTGATTTACATTTATTTTTGTTCAATTCCATTTAATCCTTCTTTTTGTTACCCCCACCCACAGTAAAAAAAAACCCGGTTGGAAATGTTTAAAAAAAAAAACACCCGGTTGCAAGTGGTTTTTTCAAAACACCCACCTTACCTTAGTGAAAAAAGGAGAACACTGAGAATAAACATTATTGCTTTTTAATTTATTATTGAAGTTTCCATGACAAATTAGAGCAAGAAAATGACATCAAATTTAGGTTAGTTTTTAAACTGCTGCTATAAAATGATGATTTCTGGGCAACATCTTCATGCATCTGTGGATTCACCAGTTTTGAAAATGATGAGTTTAGATAGATTTTCTGGAGTCCATAAAACTTTAGAGTACGATTATCGTACTCAGACTCAGAATCAACCAATCAAAAACACAGGATTTGGTGTTTCAAACACAAATTTTGTACTCTTATAGAGTACTTAGTAAAGTTGTATGACCATGAGCCCAGGACTCATGGACTCGATTTAGTGAGAACCCTGTGATGTTTAATTGTTTACCCCACACCTCCTATTTGATCTATTGGATCCAGGTGGACAATTAATATCATTATAATAAACCATTTCAAGGAACCTGATCCCAAAGGAAAGTCTCAAGTAGAAAACAAAAGAACAACACACCCTAAACTTACAGCTACTTGTATGAAAACATACTTGATCAAAATGTCAAGTACATGTTTGGTATAAAATATGTTAGTATATTTTTCAAGTAGCTGTGTGGTTTAATATACAAAAGCAAACAGACTTCCTTTCTTTTTTTTTTGTATTTTCATTAGATCAATATTATCAAACATTCACCATGGTCTTACAGCCTTCTCCTGTCCTGTGTTTTTGACTGTGTCTTTGACAGAATTCCTAAGATTGTTACTTATATTTTATTAAAGATTGTTCTTTTTTAGAAATTTAAAAATATCTCCAAAACATTAAGGGTCTGTTAGACTCACTAGATTTAGAAGGCAAATACACATGTACAGAACCAGGACAGTATACAAGTGTTTATATAAAAATAAGGAGATGTTTTATGATTGCCAATGAGACAACTATCCACCAAAGTTCAAATGAAGTGGATGTAAGCAATCATAGGCAACTGTACCGCTTTAGCATGGCTCTAGCTTTATATTGAAATGGGCAGTTTGGCAGGCAAGATTATTAAATCTGAACTTTGAGAAATATGCTGTCAGAGACCTTAGGGAGGAGGGTGGTTAAGTGTGGTGTTCATATCACTGGTCCTTACACTTACCTCATCAAATTGTCTTGGTGGTGGTATGCTGTCTAAAACTTCCTGGGGTGGTGGTGGTGGCAAAGGGGTGGAGTCTCACTTCTAGCTCTGTATCCTTGGTCTTGTTGTTGGTACTGGGTTGGGGCTTGGCGCTGGTACTGGTTAACGTGGCCAGTGGTGGACTGTAAGTCAGCCAACAAAGCATCTGTAAAACAAGGAACCAGATCATTAGTCAATCTTAATTATGGGTTTCAACCTGCTTAAGACCAGTCACCATTTAAAGTTATCACATACTTTAGCATTTCACAGTGTTCTCCCCCAGGACCTTTTAGCATCTTGGTAATGTGATGCTATATTGCTTGAATGTGATGCTATCTGAATTGGTTTTCTTATAGATTGTGTTATGGATGTGATGCTATAATTTCTAGAAAGAAGATGGTATTTAATAATTCCCTTTTAACAGGATGCTATTTGAAAGTTGTGGGGAGAACACTGGTTTCAATAAAGTAATAGGCTAAAAGTTTTGAATCTGAATAATGCTATAATAATTACTGTATGCATTATCGTTCCAATTTTTGAAGATTGGATAAAAATGTGAGATTAATTATTGCAATTTCAGCAAATCCGCATACAGATAAATGTATCAGATATCAGAATACGAGTTCTTATTATTGCGATCCTCACTCAGTCTTATTATTCGCATTAATAAAAACCTTTAAAAGTGATTTGTCATATCCCAATATAAAAACAAAATCCATGGCACCACATGCTCTCCATGATGTCATAACAATGAGTAGGAATATCTAAAACAAAACGATTCTGCACTACTAACATTATGTGCTTAGTTTAACACGTTAAAGACTCAATAAAACTGGAAAAATAAGTAACTTTAATTCTTAAATTCAAATATTTATCATGTTAACTGTTGAGACTCTGCAGAAAAATATCACACCAAATAAGATGGTGCAACTTTTCTCTAATGATTTTTATACAATATATTTACATACTTTATCATATTTTCATCCTTATACATATACACATGTATATATATATGGAACATCAAAAATGAACACACAATTTTTCTACTGTTCTGTTGGTTTTTTTTTGCTATAAATGGTACAAAAATGTGTTATCATAAAATTGAATTGTACTGTTTGCCCCTTTTAAAATCATGCAAGTATGGCATATGACATTTTTCAGATTTTCTGTATGACGTTTCATTTCTTTCATAAATCATGTTGAACAAATACATGGCCAAATACATGTATGACACAACTCATTAGAGAGAATTAAGGGTTCAAGGCCATACCGATTCAACGACTACACAAGTATTATAACATTTGCTTTTTACTAGGCCTCCAAATTTGAACTGATTTTTTGTTATTAAATTAAAGTGATCACTGGAAAAGGGTTGGGAGATTGGTTAGAGGACAGAATAACTTTAGTGACTATAAAGCTCTTTGGTCGGGTTGTTGTCTCTTTGACACATTCCCCATTTCCATTCTCAATTTTATAAAGATTTGGTAAATACCTATGCAATACACAACTGTCTCATTATTTTCAAAATTAGAAAGAAAAAAAATGGTGAAATAAACATGGCGATTTAAAGTTATTTATAAATATTATCATTTTAAAGTTATTCATCATTCTTTTTTAAAATCAAATTTGTGAAATAAAAGATATTTCAATATTTACATCTACATGTATTGTTTATGCCTAGATCGTGTGTAGATTGGTAATTAAAGGTAATAAAATCAAATCATGACATAAATATAATTGCTCATATATAGGTAGCTATATATGTTACACATAGGCCATGCCATTAAACATGTCTAATCATAACATGGAAAAAATAGTTACCAAAAATCAAAATTCAATTCCCTAAAAAGATTGAAAAATACTTAATTTCTCTCTTTGGCAGTCTTGGTGACAACTTGACAAACTTCAGCATAACTTAAAATCTCCAAACTCCTAACTATGGAATGAATATCTGACAACACAATTGATTTGTTACACGAAAACAATCCTCTTCAATTTAACAATTCCATTACACAAGTATTAGTCAACGATAAAGATCCCACTCAGATCATAATTGAAATTTTCAAGTGTTTTATGAATGTCATATTATATGCATTTAATCTGTAGTTTCCCCTCGTCAATTATTGAAATATATCTCTTTCCGCAAACAATTTAAATCACCGGTCATTTAAACTTAGAAATATTATATGCATTTTGCACAATAGTTCTCTTTTAAAATTTGATATGCTGCTTGTACTTTGTCCTCAAAATGATTACATAGTTAGAGATCCTCATAAGACGAATCCAAATATATACACTGGACAAGGTTAAAATCGGTCATTTAAATACAGTTTATCAGCAAAAACACCTTTCACCTAAACATGCGTCACTTTGCACAATGCCAATTTATTCTAGTCAAAGGTTTATCTTTTTCACCTAAGCAACCAATTTTCTAAATCAAAGAAAATTATTTTGTCTTTATCTTCTGCCTTTGTTGTTTTTGTAATCCAGATTTTTATCTTTAAACCCTTTCTTTTTTCGTTTATATATATATATATATATATATATATATATACCTCTAGCTGTCTTAGAGAACAGAGTATTGTATTTTGGTTTTCTTCCAAATTTTCTGATTTTCTGGACAAGATTTACATGAATATTACATTAGATATTGTCTATATAGTTCTAATTAAAGAAAGCATAATAGATGGGGGTGGGAGGGACTCCAAGGGAAATTAAACTGCTACATCTTTTTCTTAATTTTCCCCAAAATCCCTACCATAAACTTATGGATTCAAATTGTTGTTCAATTTTGTTAAGGAAGCATCAATTCAAAGCTCAAGAAACATATGATATCATTTCCACAACTCCTTAACTTCCTAAAATTGGCCCCTCATTCATTTTGTGAAGAAGTTGCTATTGTTGTAACCTGTCAGTGACCTAATTATTCAAATTAATGTAATGCATGCACATCAGGTCCTGATAAAGCATATGTTTTCCCATGACAAATGAATACCATATTTTTGAATGCCAAATGATATTTGTTGAAGAGAATATATTCCCTCTCCCAACATTTTCCGTCACATCATAAAATTGAGACTGGAAATGGGGAATGTGTCAAAGAGACAACAACCCGACCAAACACCAGAAAATCCTGCACCCGAAGGCGGACTTCAGCTGCCCCCAAAATAATAATGTATACTAGTTTAGTGAAAATGGATGTCACACTAAACTCAGAAACATATAAATAAACTAAAATTAAAAAAAAACATACAAGACTAACTAGAGGTTCCTGACTTGGGACAGGCGCAAAAATGTGGCAGGGTTAAACATGTTTTGTGAGATCTCACCCCACCCCCTATAACTCTAGTCAATGTAGAATAAACAAACACACAGCAATACGCACAGTAAAACTCAGTTTAAAAGAAATTCGAGTCCAATGTCAGAATAGTTAACAGAAGAAACTTAGCAAAATGAAATACATGTAAAGTGCTGCACACAAATCAAATTATTTTTATAGAGGGTCAGGGCATAGGTTATAATCATATGAGTCTCATACTTCATGTGATTATAGATAAACTGTTAACACAGAGATATGTCTCGCCTCTTTGTTCTTTTGATAATGCAAATGTTGAAATTAAAATAGCAATACTTCAACATGTAAGTTATGCAAATATTCAAAGTCAATGAACCATAACTGAAGGTACAGGGCTAAACAATCTCCATGGAAATGAGATGTGCCAATGCTAATACAACTGCAAACCAAATACAATTGACTTTTCATAAGTCGTTCCCTTTAAACAAACCTAAACACAAACATTAACTTGTAAATATGTAAAAGTTTCAAAGTCAATGAACCACAATTAGGGGATGGGGTTATATAATCTCCATGGAAATGAAACTTGCAAATGCCAATACATTTGCATACCAAATATCATTGACTTAACATTAGTGGTTCATCTTAAACTGACCTAATCACAAACTAATACATGTAAACTAAGCAAAAGTTTCAAAGTCAATAGACCATGACTGAGGGTAAGGACCAAATATTCTCCATGGAAATGAGATGCTAATGCTTATAACTGCTTATACAACTGACCTAATACAAACAATTATCAAAGTCAATAGACCATGAATGAGGGATGGAGCCACATAATGGTTGCCCTTATAAACTGACCAAATATCAATCACATAACTAATACATTGTTAAGCAAAGTTTCAAAGTCAATAGACCTTGACTGAGGGGGCGGGCCAAATAATCTCCATGGTAATGAGATGTGCCAATGCTAATACAACTGCAAACCAAATATCATTGATCTACCACTAGTGATTCACCATGAACTAGACCTAATCACAAACTAATACATTGTTGACTCCGAAACAGCATACCTATGACAAAACTCCGTCAAGGCGAGACAAAAATCAATTTAAAAACAAGAATATTGCATATAGTACACCATGTCCCTCCTCTCAAACTATCACATATCCATGTTCTGTCAACTGCAAAATCATAGTTCAAAACCCTAAACAAGGAATTATTTGAATCTGGAATAATTTTGAATTCTGGAAAATTGACAGGAAATGTATGATGAAAACTAACCAAACTAAAGAGGGTTAGCCATGCCCCATGATGCATGATATTTCAGTATGCTAAACCTCCTATGCATGCATAGCTAAACCTCCTAAATTGGGTTAGTTTTTGTCATAATTTTCTTATCAATTTTCCAGAATTCAAAACTATTCCAGATTCAATTAATTCCTTGTTCTAATTTGTCCTATACTTTTATAAGTTCACATGAATATGAGTACTATGTTTCAAGTTGTAATGTGACCACAACTTTATTGTAACCGTAAAGAAAGCAGGACCACAGACATGACGGATCATGCACAGACTGGCAAAAATCATGTCACCTACTAATTTAGGTGGGGTACAAAAATGTTGCTGACAATTATTCTACCAAGGTTGTGACTTTGTATTGAACTCTAAACTGACCAAATTTTATAATCTACAAATTGTTATAATTCACTTCAATAATATATATATATTAAAGCTACAATTTATTTTTCATACAATGTAAAACAAATTCTCTATTATTAAAAATCAATGCAAAAAAGTATATTTCCCTTTGCTCTTTCTAAAACAGGGAACTTTCAAAATGTTAAAAGGGAAATAACTCTTTATTAAATCTTATCAAAATGGTCTACTTCTCAATGTACATCAATAAATAAACTTCAAAAGTATTATCATAAGTGAAAACCACACTTGTTGAACATTTCATCAAACGTCCACACAAAAATAGATTTATAGTTCCAAGTCTAATACAATTTCTATTAGATATTTGGTTAAAATAAGATTAAATGGTCAACATTTATCTCATTATTGGCTTATAAACAACTACCATTCTAATTCAAACATTTTAAGGTGAATAGGTTTTGATAGTATCGTTTGAGGGGGTTAGTGAAATTTTTGGAACTTTTGTCTGGGATGTTATTTATTATGTTGCGGAATTTACAGAAAATGTAGAAGTCAAGAACCTCTATGAAAACCTCAAGAATTAAAGGTGGAACTTTTAAAACCCTAATCCTACTTTAGGAGACCTTATATGCATAAAGTAAAACCATGTTCCCGTAGCCTGATCATAGTCCCTTGTCCTAGGCTCCTTCAAACCCTAATGTAAAATCGATTGTAACCCAAGATCTCAGCTCTGACCACAACCCATCAAGAACCAGCTGAGGTTCTCTGAGCTCAGTTTAAAAAGCAAATTTTTTTTGTTACCTCTTTTCAACCCACTCCCAATAAAATGTAGTAGGAAAATAATTACTTGATATCTAATTTTTTGTCCCAGTGTTTCAGAATTTCAAATGAACAGGAATAAACTTAGCATTTAGGTTCTGTGTAAAAAGTGAGAGCTTACCAGTACTTTTCATCAATATCTACTATCATGGGGTAAAACTATCTGAGATAACTTCAATTTATGTAAAAACTTTTATCTGTACGTGCAGACCAGAAGGTTTTCTAAAATGACTTTTAGTCAAAGAATGTACAATGTACTAAGATGTTGAAAAGTACAGGTGAACTCCATACCGGTAGTACCGTAATTTCACAATTTTAAAAATAATTTTAAAAGAGGGTATTATAATATTCTCAATTCATATTGTTTGTGCAAGTAAATCTTCAATGTCTTACTTTGAATGACAATGAAAAGGCAGGATTATTTGTGGCTATTGTTAAGAATACACATATGATTAATGAACCTAAATAAGACCCTAAAATTAAAAAAAAAACCTATTTTACCTACCCAAAATCAATAACTGCATTCCTTTAGTGCAAAAAAGTTTGTATACAAATTTCATGAGGATCAGTCAACTACAAAGAAGCTATTGTGAAAAAGACAATATCTACAGACAAATTATGACAATGACAATGACAGCATTCCAAACCACAAGACCACAAAAATGTGTGATTATACATGTATGAAAATAGTTGACAACTTGTCAAAATGTTATCCAAGACAGATCACTGTACTATCTGAGTCAGTACTATTATTATTATTATTATTATTATTATAATACTGTGGATTCATTTATTTTCATGGGTACCAATTTTCGTGGATTAAGGAAAACTTAAAATTTCTTGAATATTTAATTTCGTTGTTTTGCCAAAGTTGTCATACATTAGCCTATTGAAAATTTGTAATTCGTTGAACATATAAATTTGTGGTTCACCTGTTCCAACGAAATCAACGATAATTGGTATCCAACGAATAATCATGAACCCACAGTATCTTGTTTCTAGTAAAAATATATATATATCCGGTATAGTCTTTTCAAACATGTAGTTGCAATAAAAACTAAATGAAGTTCAGGTGCACGATCAAGAAAATCAGTGAGGGACTTTTAAAAATATACTGCATGACAAAATCTTAAGAATTATCATCAGACAAGTTCTTGAGATAATCCCCTGTAAATCCCACCACATGTTGTCCTTAATTGTGACATTTATCTTAATCTACCCTTTCACTTTATTTTAGTCGAAGGACAAGAAAATGACCACAAACTGATAGTAAAAATAACTGTATCACCACAGTAAAGATCAATGTATACATAGATACCCATCGTCTGGCCACTTAAAAGTCTTTACTAGGTAAATAATGAATTTTAAAGTCCTTCAAAGTATATTAGAAATGTTAATATGGATACATATGGTGTATGTCCTAAGTTCGTGATTTGCATCATGGCAAACATTTTAGTTCATGTTCAGGACATTGATGGTTTATATATTTATTTCATTGTAGCTTCTGGTATCAAATATTAATACAAATACTAGGAGAGAAATGTTGGGTGTAGTTTGTACCCTTCCGGAACACCTGAGATCTTGTTGTTAGTCCCCCTTTCTGTTGGTCTGTTGGTTTTTTTAGCCATGGCATTGTCTGTTTATTTTCGACTTATGAGTTTGAATGTTCCTTTGGTATCTTTCCCCTCTCCTTTGTAACATCCTCTAAATTTAAGTCCGTTAAATTTTCCACAAATATAAAAACATATTATTTGTTTCTATGTATATTAACCCTGATAATATCATTAAGCATATTGAAATTAGACTTTGAATACATTTACAGTATACAGTATAAAAAATGCATATTTTGTCCCAAACTTCACACACAGCTAAGTGCTTGGGGGCAATGACCTCCCTTCTCTCATTTTTCTCTCTCTGTGCTATAGAATTAAAAGATAATACACTTGATGTAGAGCTTGATAATTATATATAGAAACTGAACAAAGTATCACAAATTTTGAAAAAATGGTTTTCACATCAAGAGCATCAAATTCAGAGAAATTATGGAAAATTCAAGTTTTTATATAGTAAACATAGGGGGAGGGGAGTGTTTGGTGCAAGCAAACTAGTCTAACCCGCCACATTCTGTATGTGCTTGTCCCAAGTCAGGAGCCTATAGTTTAGTGGTTGTTGTTGGTTCATGTCCGTCATATTTGTTTTTCGCAAATTGTTTTGTTATAAATTAGGCCATTAGTTTTCTCAGTTGAATGGTTTTATATTTTTCATGTTGGGGTCTTTAATAGCCGACTATAAGGTATGGGTCTTTCTCGTTGTTGAAGGCCGTACAGTTGCCTATACATGTAATGCTTACATCCATTTCATTTCATTTGAATTTTGTCTCATTGGCACTCATATCACATCTCTTTATTTTTATATACGGAAAACTCAGTTGCCATTTGAAAAAAGAAGTTTTGTAAAATGAACAAAACAAAATTGTAAAAACAGACTTATTTTCTTTCTCAAACTTACAGACTGAAAGTTACATCACATAATTTCCCATAAAACTTCTTAATGTCAAGACTTGCATGGTAAGCACATTATTAAAATCTAATAAACTTGGTGAATGATTAACTTATCTGTATTTTAATCTCTTAAAACTTATCATATTCTGCCATATTATAACCCATCATTAGTAAAATTTTCACTGTAAATCTCAGGTGTATAATTTACTTGTGATGGACAGCTCTGCCGCCCCTTGTATTGAAGCAGTATATTTCTGTATTTCTGACAAAAAAAAAGGGGAGGGGGGAGTATATTTTGACAATAAAATAAAAGGGAAGGGGATGTGAGTGTTAAACTGAAAAGCATTTGGTATGTAATTAAACTCTTACATTAAACTGGGAAGTAACAGCCTGCGAACAGTAAGTTTAAAAAATTCCATATTTATAAATAAAAGGGAAGAGATTACCTCCCAAATTATACAGAAATGATAATACAGTATATTGACCTTTGTAAATTAACTTACGTGACTGTGTGCATTATTCCTAAAATTTATTTTAATAATCCATTAACTTCAAATAATGAGGAAAATACCAAAATATCCAAATAAGAGAAATTAATCAACTGACACTTGCCGAAACGAAATCCAATATCTGCAACCTAAGAATTAGTTTATCAAAAAGGGAAAATACAGAAAATCAAGGATAATCAATGCACCTTGGCACTCCCCCACATCTCAGAAATAAAGTTGGTAAGACAACACAGGGAAGTTTGGGTGAATCACTCATCAAAAACACAATTATCTGCTAAAATATATTTCATCTTCTTTCATCAATTACTTTTAGCATCCACTAAAAATAGCACAGCTTTTTGTGTATTCTACCATCCAAAGTAATTAAGGTAATTAATGCAGAATTTTAAACAAAAAGACGAAACAGATGCATGCTGCACTTCCTAGTGCAGCTGAAACAGATTTCAAAGATGCAGACATGCAATCACTGCATGAAACAAATGTTTAAACAGTTGAACAAAACAGGTTTCAATCAATATGAAAGAAAAATGCTCTGAAGAATAAAATAAAGATACTTTGAAAGGTTTGTAATAAATGGATTTTTTTTTTTTTTTTTGTGTTTTAACGCCACTTTTAAGCACCGCTTTTGGGCTATTTCGTGGGGGCCAGTTTTTATTGGTGGAGGAAGCCGGAGTGCCCGGAGAAAACCACCGACCTTCGATAGTGTAATAAATGGAAGATTGATTACTGGTGCTTTATGCTCATGCAGCCCCTCAATATGTCAAACTTGGTCCAATTTCACCAGGCTTTAGTTCCTTAGAAGCAGGTTTGTCATTTATATGTACAAATGTATAATTATGTATTCATTTTTTTTGTATGTATATAGGTGACTAAGTCATTGGCACTGGGTGCTGATCATGAGGGGATAGTTGTCAAAGAGGTGAAAATATACAAGCATTAAGCGGTCTTATATTGTAACTAAATTTTAAAATTAGCTGGTCTTTTATTTCTCATTTATTTCATACATTTTGTCAGACAAATCCTCTAAAAACTAAAATACTTTTAATGACTATTCAAGTGGAGATTCAGACTGACGTTTGACTGTACTAAAGTCCTAAGGTCATGACCCCATTATAACCTCCTTTGAGGCATCCTGCCTATGGCCTGAAGAACTTCTTAGAATACTAGATCTGTTTACTAACATTGCTATAACACCTGTGCTTCTCACCTGTGTTAAACTTGTTTTACCTATATCTTATATACCAATGCCCTTTCTGACCTTAGGAATGAGTATTTACCTTTTGTAACTATTTTTATCTTCACAGATTAAGATAAATCTATTTTAAATGTGATCTTTTCTCCTATTTGAAATCATTCCTGTTTCTTTTCATTAATATGGGTATACAACTAAGCTGTATTTCAATACTACATTAACTCCCAATTCATCTCTCTCATTTGACCCAAATTTTGATGTCACAATTATAGAAAAAGTTAGACATTTCTCACGATTTAAAAGCAAATTTAAGGATTAATTTTATTACCCACAATTACACAGCAAATTTTTTTGTACCCTTCAATAAGCCACGATGATCAAACTATGCTAGAATTCTGAAACAGAACTGAACAAGACAAAATCAACTGAGCTATCATTGTGGTACAGAACTTAGGATGAATTAAGTCACAGTGATCTGTTTGTGCCTTGTCAGGTTTTATTGCTTAAAAACCTCCCTCTATGTATTCATTTTGGACCTTTTGGATCCAGAAATGTCCCAAATATCATCAATATCAGGCAACTTTTTGAAAAATTATACATGGTCTGTATTCTGGAGAATTATAAAAATAAATTGCATTGTTTTGTTTTTTTCCATTTCAAAGTGCACATGGTATGTTGAAATTTAAGAAAATTTCTTCTTGGTCTTTTTCCAAATCAATACATTCATTGGGTCCAAGTTTTTACCATTCAGTGGCGTTATGCTGCATATTTGCTTATCTGCAACCAAAATGTTAAAAATGTTAATTCCAAACAATGTACCGTTATGTCTTTTTAAGGTAATATAAAAATGTGTGGTATAATTGCCGATGAGACAACTCTCCACTAGAGACCAAATGACATAGAAGTTCGAATTCACAACTAGTACTATAGGTCACCGTTTTCAGAACAAACAAAAAAGGGTAGATTTAAGGTCTAGGCAATACATAATTTTTGAAGAATAAGTCTAAATCTAAAATCAAGGGTACCTAACCAAAAATTTCGAATAAACGAAAATATTAATGAAACCCTATATAAATAAACACATATTTCTGTCTGTTCTTACCAATATTAATTTAACAAGAATTAAAAGAAAAAGTAAGAGACATACAGAAGTATTTTCTGGCTAGTAGGTTTAAAGGTTCTTGTTAAAGTAATGTTCAAGCTACATCTCAATACATAAATCTGCATCATTAAATCATTGATTTTGGGTCAGTGCACATGGAATACCATCCACAGGAAATCATTATTAAAATAAAGTTTTGGCTTTCTCTATGAAATCTCTCAAAAACTCTTTTAAATATTGCCAACAAAACTATCTATCTGAACTCTGGATAAAAATAATTCATTATCTAGCAGTTAATTTCTTGTATGTTTATGCAATTAAAATGCCCATTAAAACATGGACAATGTTTGTAAACAAATGTGGAACTACATATGCCAATTATCTCTGCAAATATAATGAAAGATAAACAAACAACAAGACAGTGCACTTTACGATGCATCATTTGATCTTACAGCAAATACCCCCTGACTGGTACAATTAATTAATTGCTTGCCTTCCTCAGCAGCACTCTGTTTTGTACTTCTAAATTGCTCAAAGCACTCTATGCCAAGAACCTTTAAACCTACTAGCCAGAAAATACTTCTATATATATGTCTCTTTTTCTTTTAATTCTTTGAAAAAAAGGGGGATCAATTTCCCCAGTATATTTGTTTTACTTGCATGGTCATAATCTACAATATTGTATTTTAAATTAATTTTCTGCCGGAAATTGATTATTAATATATACAGAGTCTATATAATATATTTAATTTAATTTAATTCTTTATTTATTTAAAGAGGACTGCCAACAGCCAGAGACTACGTGTGGGTCTCCTCAACATAAATATATACAGATTCACAATTAACAAAGATTTTTTTTTAGTTTACAAACATGTTTAACACAAGACAAGACATATTTACGTAAAATCAAAATTCCATTCAGTGAGCACTACATGAGGTAAAATTGAGAATGGAAACGGAATGTGTCAAAGAGACAACAACTCCACCAAAGAGCAGAAAACAGCCCCAGGCCACCAATGGGTCTTCAACACAGCAAGAAAATCCCACATCTGGAGGGGGGCTTCAGCTGGCCCCTAAACAAAAATGTGTACTAGTTCAGCAAAAATAGAAGTCACACTAAACTCCTCAACATATAAATGAACCAAAATTAAAGAAACATTAAAGGGTGTGGATGGGGGTCCTTCAGTTCTGCATTCCTTAATTTTTTAAGCAATTTTTCTCTATTCTTTATTACTCATTATTCACTATTCTTTGTTACTCATTATTCACTATTCTTTATTACTCATTATTCACTATTCTTTGTTACTCATTATTCACTATTCTTTGTTACTCATTATTCACTATTCTTTGTTACTCATTATTCACTATTCTTTATTTATTATTCTCTATTCTTTATTACTCATTATTCTCTATTCTTCATTACTCATTATTCACTATTCTTTGTTACTCATTATTCACTATTCTTTATTACTCATTATTCTCTATTCTTTATTACTCATTATTCACTATTCTTTGTTACTCATTATTCACTATTCTTTATTACTCATTATTCACTATTCTTTATTACTCATTATTCTCTATTCTTTATTACTCATTATTCACTATTCTTTGTTACTCATTATTCACTATTCTTTATTACTCATTATTCTCTATTCTTTATTACTCATTATTCACTATTCTTTGTTACTCATTATTCACTATTCTTTATTACTCATTATTCACTATTCTTTATTACTCATTATTCACTATTCTTTATTACTCATTATTCACTATTCTTTATTACTCATTATTCACTATTCTTTATATTTTAGCACTCCATTATTCTTTACTCTTTATTTTTTTTGGTCTATTTTTCTCTATTTTTTAAATTATTTGCTCTTTATTCTGCACATTTTGTCTACTATTCTCTACTAATCTGTAAACCCCCTCCAGACCACCCTACAACAGTTGCAGATGAAGGCAAAATCCGCATTTTGACACAAAATTAAAATTTTACATATTTTTATCAAAGTTTGCATGTCATATGAATCAAATTAATTCCTTTGTATCTGAAATGATAAATTAACCTTGAAAGTATTTTATAGGTTGAGGTCATAATTATGAAAATAGAAACTCTAGAAAGGTCTGAGTGTTGTCAGGTCATAATATTAGCCGATTTCAATAAGAATGGCAAGAAGTTTTTGCCTTACCGGTACTTCAATCTACAGCTCTGGTAGTAGCATTATATTCAATGTAAATATGCAAAGATTAAACCAAGCTGAAAATTACTGTTGAAGCAAGAATATTATTAGACAAAAAAAAATTCTAAATTATGCAACTTTTGTCAAAATTGAACTGCTATATTCAATGATCATATGCAAAGATTAAACCAAGCTGAAAATTACTGTTGAAGCAAGAATATTATTAGACAAAAAAAAATCTAAATTATGCAACTTTTGCCAAAATTGAACTTACTAATATCTTACTTACATAAGAAATCTAGCCAACTGAACAAACTTTTGAATTCTTTGAATTCCGATATTTCTGAATGATATACATTTTTTTGCAAGTATTTATAAACATCTGATGTGCATGTTTCCAAATTAAGAAAAACCTTTCAACACTCTAGCATGTGCATCCCATCAATGAATATGTATCATCCCACGATGTTTCATTTGCTAAATTCTCGAAAAATAAAATAAAATTTGAATGTTTTCCAAAACATATCCCAGAGCAAGTGGTTTCTTTGTTTGTAAACAGTTTTATTACATGTACATTTTGAGAGATCATATTTTTATGTTCTCAATTAAAATTACTCATGCTGAAAATGATATTGATAGCATTTATAAATACTATCTTATAATGAATTCAATGAAAGATGTAGTCTACCTGTCATTATAAAAATCATCAGTACATCAGTAGCCTCGTTGGGGGGTGGGGGAGACTGAGAATAAACCCATCAAATGTGCATCTATTGTATTGAACATAAATGAAAATCACTAATTTTATCAATTTGATCAAGTACTGTAATCATACAGTATAATGGTATTAATTCTGAATTAAAGGGGATATAGGGTACTAAAATGTATGTCACCCAGACAGCAAACCGTCAATAATTAAACTAGAAGAATAAACTAAATTAAAGGTCCAGTAAAATTTTTAAAAAATTTTAAACAAATACATGTATCATCATTGATGCAGATCGCATAAAAACCCTGCAAACGTTTAACTTTTGTCACAAAAATATTCTTTAGTGGACTGTGTACATGTCCAATCACAATACAACACATGATCAACCGTCTTCTACAAGTACCGCTTATCTGGTAGCACTTGGAATATTGGACAATATTATAGATTTCAAAACATTTCCTCAACCAGTGTTTTGCTTTTGCGCCAATTGGCATTTCATTAGCGCCAAAAAAATCTTTCATTTGCACCACAAACCATATTTCCTTTGCGCTAAAATAAATAATTTCATTTGCGCCAATAATACAGGTAAATACAGGTAAATAGTATAAAAAAGTAGTTTTATTCAAAAGAGACTTTGAACAATAATTTTAAAACACATTTTTTTATTGCATAATAAAACATATTCATCAGAAATCAGTTATCATGAGTAGAAATGAGTATGTACTCACTTAGTTACCCAGGGGGGATACTCTTAACAAAAATCTTATTCATGATATAGCAATGAATATTTAATCTTTTCCGTTAGTTACCTGTGAAATGGCGCAAATGTAGTTTTTATTTTTTGGCACAAATGATATATAACCTTGTGGCGCAAATGCAATGCGCCCTTCCTCAACAATTACAGGTAAAATATTTTTCAGATTATTCAATAATAAAGTAAATTTAATTATTCAGATCAGACATTTACAAATGATGAATGAAACAGATGATCTGACACTCAATGTAAATAAACAGCATTCCTGATGAAAAGTATTTCTTTGATGAGGCTCATCAATGAACAATACAAATACACTCAGTTCTGATTTACCATCAAAAATATTGTGTACCTCATTTAAGAGCTACAAGAAGAAGATGTTTTATTTCCATTAAATAGGCTCACATAGAGCATAACATAATATAAGACATCATTTAAACAACAACAAAAGACAAATAACCAAGTATCGAACAAAGAGAAGAAAAAGCATTTTGAACATGTATGAACTACACACACACATGTAAATATATGTATACAATGTATAATAATATTATACATTTACAAGTGTAAAACCTCCTTCTCAGGCACACCCTAATATGAAAAGTGCTATATTATCAGTATAAATAGTTCTTAGGAACTACAAATTCTTGAAAATGAAACTAAAAATTTTTGCCTTGCAGAAAAGAAAGAGTAACAATTAAACTTTTTCTTTACTTGTGAAATTCAAACATAATTAAAGAAACATATTCAATAACGCTTTTCTGATATATTTTTTTCTAGCTGTGTTTCAAGATTGTTTTTGCAGCAAATATATGGAGGTGACTGTCTGTTTTCCCTTCAATCTGATACATGACAGAATTTTGGGAAACGTTCAATTCTCTTACTCACAATTTTTGCACCTTATAATTATCCATAAGATCTTTTAGGATTGCTTTGGCAGGACATCACATGTGCACCTGTCATATCTGCACACTACAGTACACATTTGTATTGGCTATCCCTCCTAAAACTCCTGATAAGAATATATTTAAACTTTCTCATAATATATAAGGCTGCCATGGAACACATCCGATTTTATTTTTTATCCTAAACTTTCTTTGGGTTTCCCTAAGAAAAATTATGGACTTTGAAATGGTGCTGGAATCATTTGTATAAGATATGCCCAGTGTTCTCCCCAGAATCTTCAAATAGCACCATGGAAATTAACATAGCACTGGTTTTCCAAAAAATCAATGTTGTCATATAGCACCATGGCCCCTATACATTCTATAATAAAATCATCCAAGATAGCACCAGGGTACCATGGTGCTTTAAGGCCCTGGGGAGAACACTGTATGCCTGCAGTACTGTTTGAGTAAAGTTTGTCAAATAGAGCTGACATTTACCAAAGTCATGAGATATTATGTTTGACAAATTGTACCTCACCCTCATGGTATTTAAATAATCATGGGTCAAATAATGATACAAATTCCTTATAAGTAAAATGATCAAGTAGCTCTGCAGGTAACTCTGATATACATCTAATTTTCCAAGGAAAAAATTAGACCTAGGGTATTAGCTACTATTGAGCTCATTGCATTCCTATCAAAATTCTTTACAAAAATTTAATATACAAATAAAAGGAATGTGTAAACTATGCAGAAAATGTATTGGGTACTTCAGATGTAGGAAATTGACAAGATTCTTATGATAATGATATGAAAACAAACTAGGTGTATAATTCATAGGTAATTTGTTTACCTGATTACCTTTACAACAGGTGGTTGTATACCTTCAGGTGCAATCAAACACTATAATAGTTGACATTATGGATGTAGTCAGGTCAGGTTTGGGAATTTTTGTCAGATGTTTGGACTCCTTGGATTTTTTCCTACGATACAGGGTAAAAAAATTTGCCCTTTATCGCCCACTTTTCTTTTCATAGAAGACTTCAATAGGTCATAAAAAGGTCATTTCCAAAATTTAAGCAGATTCTAGATTTTTTTCTTACGATTTGAGAGTCAAATAATGCCAATGCTAAATATAAGGTAAAAGTCAGAGTCAGCCTTTTCCCGAGATTTAAAAAAAAAATCAAATATCCATAACCTATAAATATTTTTAGCGTATTTTGTTCCTTACAACTTAAATGTTATTCTGACTTATAGTATCAATTATATAAATTCTAGATTTTAAAATTTCACCCAAGTAACATCCTTAAATGATCTATATTCAAGAGATAAATATTTTCTCTGTTGTACAATAATCTTTCATACTAACTCAAATTCTGATGATAACCAATAAATAGTTAAAATACATGTATGATTTCTTCAGGCTTCTATTTTTCGGCAAAAGACCAAAGAATTGGAACTTAACTTAATATTGACACAATAGTAGCTTAAATTCACTAAAATTGGAAAGACAAGAAAATGTTGCCCCTACCTTTATCAAGACATTTGGTCAGGTGTCAATTTTAAGACTGCTGACTATGTAGTTTAATATTTCAGACTTCTGTGCTGCAGGAGAGTACCTAACAAACATCGACAATGTGTGAATCTGGCAATTTTAAAAAGTGGGGTTTCAGTCTATAATCTTAATATCAATAAAATTGTACAATTTAAAGCAAAATTCCAAAGAAAGAAGGGGTTTCATTCCTAAACCCCAACAATACCCTTGTTTAGATCCAAAAATGCCTCAGCTTTCACTAGCTTGTCCTTGAAACCTGATGCACACATTCTGCAGTTTTCAACTGCTTATAAGGCATCGTCTCTTTAGTGACGAGGCAAACCAAAAATATAATTTCTTATCCATGGGAAAGTAAAGATATGGAATGGATGTACATATGTTATCATGGTTATATGTCAAAGACAACCATCTGATATGAAATTATAGAAAGTCATGTAAGTATTCAATATATCATGTTTATATCATAAATCATGATTGAATGAAAAATGTTTAAAGACAGATCTACAGATGCTTAACACTAGTTGTATACTTCATACATTTCAATATTGTCTTTTATCATGTTTAATTATGAGTTACAAATTTTACATTTTTTATGTAGGGGGAGGGGGAGGGTATTCTTGGACTTTTTTAGGCGATTTTTTTCTATTCTCTATTCTTTTAACTTTTTTGTATTAATTCTCTATTCTTTATATTTCAGCATTCCATTATATACAGAAGAAGAAGAAGAAGAAGATGCTTTATTTCCATCAAATGGGCACACAAGGAGCATAATATAATATCATTATAATATTATTTTACAAATATAATAAACAATACAGTATACATAGTTACAAACACAAATAAGAAACAACAGTTTTCACATATTCGTATATATATAGGAGTATATATAAAACCTTCGTCTCAGGCACACCTCTAGAAAGTAACAAAAAAGAATTCTGTGAGTAGGCTAAATATTTCTAGCTTAACTGCAGGAGGCACCAAGGGACGGTGCTGTATGGCATGGTGGGTGCATATTAAAATGTGTATCGGGACATTAACATGATTAATGATATGGTAAGATATTGTAAGAAGTTGCACATAACTGGTATGTCATCCTCGTGTACATGTAATTCTCTATTCTATACATGTTTTGGCCTTTCTCCTGCACTTTTTTTTGTCCATCATTATTCTCTATACTGTATACCCTATTCAGACCCTCATAAATGCCACTTCCCAGTATGAACTGATGGAGAAGCCAAAAATCCAGCCAAGCTCAGCGAAAGTCAATTATTATAACCATACATACCAAATGCTTTGACAAATTCCATTACTGCCCTGTACATATTGGCTTAAAAAGTTCCCTATAAAATTTGCACAGTCAAAATTGTCATGGCTATTCTTTTTGATAATCATTTTTAATCCAGGATTGACAAGATTTTTAAGGACATTGAGATTAACACTTAAAGGATGTAACAAATCTATCAAACAATTTTTGTCTTGTCGTTTTCATATTTACCTTTGAAAAAAAATGATTGAATATTTTTGGATACTGTGAATTCATTATCATGCCATGGCATACTAATTTTCGCAGATTTAATTGGTATTTTTAAGGTGGTACCCAACACCTTGACTAATATTAATTTGGCTCGTTTGAATTTCATAAAATTTTGACAAAATGTTTACTTTGACCCTTTGACAAAAATATAAAAATTTCAAAAAAATTGAACCAACCTCTTTATCAGAAAAATTTCGTTGGTTATATAGCAGTTTGACAAACACTAATTTTGATCATTGAGAAGCTTAATATTTCCTTAACAAAACAACGTGATTAAAACGTTTAGCTGATTTTTACAGAGTTATCTCCCTGTAGTGTTAGGTACCACCTTAAGGTGAACCACAAATTTTAATGTTCAACCAACAAAGTACAAATTTTTTTAAGGCTTGTATGCAGACCAAGTACCATATGCATGTTTTTACTAAAGAGCTCAAATAATTCATCTCCCTACATCTAGTTTGCAACTTTATTCATAACAAGCAAGAGAGAAAAAAAATACTATTGGTAATTCCGAGTCTAGAGCTGACAAAAATTAAGGAAAACACCCATCAAGACCTTTTCATGAAAATCCCAGTGATGATGATGATCAACTATTTTATTTTAAAATTTTGAAGTGAACCAACCATTGTGGCATTGCCTGTATAATCTTCTTTGAAAAAAAAATCAAATTTCTTCAAATCTGCACTCAATCTCTATATATCAATTATCATAAATTTGCATATTAGTCACATAACATTTGATCCAGTCGAACATAAAATGTTAGATCATCAGTGTGTTTGAAATAGATAAAGGCAGGATATTTAATCATTATTATCTTGATACAGCTAAGAATATATAAAGATTCAATTTTACACAGATTAATAAGATATTTACCAGAAGCTTACTCTAAGGAATTCATTTTTTTTTATATGAATGCATAAATTGTTTCTAAAGAGTGTGCTTATTTAATAGTAAAGGCAAGAAAACAAGTCAAGTTGGACCTTTAATGGTGGAAGATCCTAGGGACCAGAGGTGGCCTGTGGACCACCACTCCCTGTACGTGGCCAAAAACTTTCTTTAGTATCATACATTTTCAGATTTTTAATGGGACCACCTTAATTCCCCTACTTTTTTGAGGAACTATAAAAAAAAAAATACTAGATCTGTCACTATTTCATTACTCTTTTCTGTCAAAAATAGAACAAGCTTTTATTGTTTCTTCTGTTTTGTACATGTGTAGGTTTTTGTTCTTAAGCTCTGAATTATTACTAGTTGTTTATTCAGCTTTTTGCTATAAAAATATAACGTAAGAGGGATACATGTAGTCTGATTCATTCTTAAAGAGAAAAACCCAATTTATTTCTTTTTTTTTCATTTATTAGTTTAAAAACTTACTTCAATATTCACACATTATATAACAGTTAATGACAAAAACAAACTCCTTTAAACAGAAAGCACCTTGTTATACAAATTTATCTAAGTTAGAATTCTTACACTGGTATGTGCAAATTTTGGCTCCTTTGTAGCATGTGAACATGTGTAATTTATAGCTCCTTTGTAAGCATGTGAACATGTGTAATTTTTAGCTCCTATGTGCACATGTGTAATTTATAGCTCCTTTGTAAGCATGTGAACATGTGTAACTTTTGGCTTCTTTGTAAGCATGTGAACATGTGTAATCTTTAGCTCCTGTGTAAGCATGTGAACATGTGTAATTTTAACTCCTTTGTAAGCATGTGAACATGTGTAATTTTTAGCTCCTTTGTAAGCATGTGTACATGTGTAAATTTAAGCTCCTTTGAAAGCGTGTTAACACATGTTATTTTTAGCTCCTTTGTAAGCCTGTGAACATATGTCTAATTTTTAGCTCCTTTGTAAGCATGTGAACATGTGTAATTTTTAGCTCCATTGTAAGCATGTGAACATGTGTAATTTTTATCTCCTTTGAAAGCATGTGAACATGTCAAGTGTAATTTTTAGCTCCTTTCTCAATGTTTGTGAGCATGTGAATTGTGGTTAGCAAGATAAAAACTCATTAAACGTAAAATTTAAACTGATTCAACAACAAGGAATTGATCATCAGCTGAAGTTGACAGGGAATCTGAACTTCTTGAAAAAAGCATCCGGTTAAACAGAGGGACAAAACAGTTACTGGCTGTACTGTACATGTGGGAACATGAATTTAGAATGTCAGGATTTAAAAATAAGGAAGTAGGAATAAAAGGTAAAGGGGCTAGACAAAGTTTACATGAATTGTAGGGGAAAAGAGAGCAAAGAAGTGAGGAAGTGGAACTTCTTGACCTTCCCATCCTCTCCTTTAACACTCTGTACAACAATCATAAAATCATCAATAATTAACAAAAACAAATTTGCATACAAATCAGGGGCAGATCCAGCCATTTTTAAAAGGGGGAGTCCAACCAAGGATAAAGGGTGGGGGTTCCAACCATATGTCCCCATTCATATATCTTCAAAAAAAAGGGGGGTTCCGACCCCTGGAACACCCCTCCCCCCTGGATCTACCACTGCAAATGCCTTTAAAAATAAGAGATCAAAATGAAATGTTCAAAGTCTGAATTTTGTTCCAAATACATACTATAGATCTACAACACTGTATACATTGTACACAAAATTTAGCCTGTATAAGCATTCATTCACCCATAAAATTATTTAAAAAAACAAACAAAATATAAAAATAAATTTTATCACAGATCTTCAGCAAATACCCTCAAATCAATGCATCATCAACAACAACATCAAAATGCAAATGCAGAATAACTTACATGTACAATATCAGATTTTGAATAAATTATACAACTAAAAAACCAACAAAAATACATTACCTATTTCCATCATCTTGTATAACACCTTGGAAGCCAATTTAAAATTCCTTTAATTATATCCCAAAATAAACCAGTAGGCTAGTTCACTGTCTTGTCAGAAATCTTAAAGATTCACTCCAATTATATAACCTTTGTAAAGGTAAACACTGAGAGATGAAATGAACATGAAATATACACCAGCAGCTGAGAGATATCATTAGTTTTCCACATGTCAGAGGCTAAATTTATCTATTCAGGGGTTGGAGTATATAAATCTCTGTCAGTTTATAAACATTTAACAGGTATCCATAAACTTGCATCATGCAAATCAGCAATTACTTTTTGCTTATATTTAATTATCATGATATATCTTTAAATCAGCTGTTTGTACAAGCAAATTTTCCAAGGTCATTTCATGACATTTATCACGCTAAGAGTTAAGTATTTGCTTACTGTGGATTCATTATTATTCGTTAGGTACCAATTTTGTAGGTTTCATGGAAATATTGAAACAATGAATTTAAATTTTCCAACAAAATATAATTATAAATTTTCTATAGCCTTGTATTCAGATTTTTGCAAAACCACGAAGTCGAATATCAAAGGAAATACAATTTTTCCTCAATCCATGAAAAGTGATGTTTCCAGGGGTTGCCTGGGGAACATTTCCTCTATTAACAGTAACTTAAATGTGGTGGTCTAATTCATGCCATTACTTTTCTGTTTACAAAATGTATAAATTTGCTCTACTGATACATGTACATGCATGAAATATTTGCTACTGTACATTAAGCATTACAATGATGGAAAAGAAAGATTTTCAACCGTGCATTAAAATAAATTCAAACTTCCAGAAATACTTGTAATTCAGAAATTATTGTGAATAATGCGACTGGTTAAATGAGTATCACAATAATAAGAACTCGCCTATATCTGTATGCAGATTTTCCTGAAATCGCAATAATTATACCCCGCTTTAAAAAAGTGGGGGTATACTGTTTTACGTCTGTCTGTCCTTCAGTCCATCAGTCTGTCCATTGGTCAATGTCGGTCCCATGAATATTTTTCGTTGCATCTTTCTCAGGAACTACATTGCAAGGATTTCTGAAATTTGGTTTCAGGGTTTATATGTGTCAGCTATACTGTGTGATGCGTTTTCAGATTCATCACTCAACAACTTCCTGTTTACCTTTCACTTTTAGCGGGCGGGAGTATGATTAGTGAGCAGTAGCTCACAGATTCACTTGTTAATCTTGCGCTTTTGTCCATTTTGCAAAAATAGCAATAATGAATGTGCTCAATAATTTCTGAATTTACAGTATTTAAATTCTAAGGCAATGGGTGGAGAGATGGTTCAGCATAATCATTATTAAGTTGACCAATATATTGATTGATTGATTGTTGGTTGCTTAACGTCCAGTGGCTAGACCAATATATTCAATCACATATATCATAATCCTAAAGTAACAATTCAAAACAAGTTGGCTTCAGAATTTAAGATTTTTGGGGAAAGAAAATCTAGAAGAGTTTTTATATGGGGAACCTTGAAGATGATGCTACACCAGCCTGCACCATTAATTAACAACTAGTCTAATGCCACAGACTAGTAAATTTTTGCAAATTGTCTGAATATTTGTCTTCAGACTAGTAGTTGGAAAAGATTTTGGTGCAGACTGTTACACTGTCTGAGACCAACACCTGTGATTTTAACTTGGACACCACTTATATTTAATAAGCATAAATTTGTGTGTCGAACAAAATTGAACATCGATCAATACTTTCATTTTGACCCATTCCATTCCTAACCCTAATAAAATGTAAACAAGGTGGTTTAGTTAAAAATCATTCGAGTAGGTGAATTGTTTGAGCAACTTGTGATTGTGGGTGAAATATCTCCCTGTATAAAAATTAAGGAGACATGGTATGAATGCACTTTGGGAAACAGAGCATTGTTAATTCAAATACATATATGTGTAGATGAAAATTAATTCAGAATCATATGTTGGTCACTAGATGTTATTGTTTTTTTTGTGTTTTTGGATTGCTGTCTTGTAATGATATACCTTTTCTTCTATCATTACAAGACAGGATTCAAAGACATGAATTAAAGACAAGTCTCTATACAATATGTCAACGTCTAAATTGCCCAAAAAATCTAAAATAAGCTTTTTTATAAAATTAAAATTTAACAAAAAAAGAATTATCTTTCATCTCAAAGAAAAAAAATTCCATTAAGATAATTGAGAATAGACAAGAGTACATTTTGAGTTCCCTGTCATGACAGTTGTGTAATCTTTCAAATTTATGTCCAAGATTATCTCATAATTTTCCCCAATTATAAAATGATAGTCATGAAACTAACCTACCATATGTAACAAAGGGACAAATTTAATCTTTTAACAATTTTAAAATCTTTAAATCTTCATTACAGTAATCTCAACTGTCAGGCTCCACCCATTTTACCTTTCAATGAAATGAACATCTTATCTGTCTTGATCTATCAAGTTACCAACACTAACACCACAAAATTAAAATAGACCACAATTTCCCTCCAATTTTCTACCAAATGGGGCAATGATAAATCATAAGACAATATCTCAATTTTATTTTGGACAACCTTTAAATCAAATTTCAATTTAATTTCAAATCCTGAGGTGGGAAACACAATAAATAAAATTGTTTACATTTAATAAGATTATTTTGCACCCATGCTGTGATTAAAATTCAGCTGAACATAGTTGTACTCAATCAAGATGAATATCTATTTCTTAAAAATTAACGAAATAAACATGTACATGTATATATTAGTTTTAGCATCAAAGGAGCCCCTATTGTTTTACATTTTCTTACATCCACCTATATATTGATAGTGAAACAAGCATTCTGTGAATATTGCATGGCAATAGAGAGTCCCCTACCGGTTAAAAATTCATTGGATTGGAACACAATTCTAACTTGATCTATAACTTGTCATGGTGTAAATTATAAAACAAATACAAAGTCAATATCTTCAAGCATGACAAAAAAAAGTGTTGAAAACTGTCAGATGATTTAAAACGTGAATTTTCTAAGTCCAAGGACCATAACTCTGCACAAAATCATCAGATCGGAACAAAATTTGAACTTGATCTGTAACTTGTCATGATAAAACTATATTTATATATCAATTTTCAAATCAATATCTTCAAGCATGATGAAAAAAAAGTGGAAAACTGATTATTTTAGTGAATTTTCAAGTCAAAGGGCCATAACTCTGCACAAAATCGTCAGACTGGAACAAAATTCAAACTTGATCTGTAACTTGTCATGATAAAACAATACACCAAATATCAAATCAAAATCAAAAGAAAAATTAGAGGCTCTCAAGAGCCTGTGTCGCTCACCTGACTCTACTTTGGTTTTGGAAATCATGTAAAAATAGATAAAAATCATAACAGATACCCAAATAATGATTGAGGCCATTTGGTTTAATATTGGCCCCGTAATTTAATAAAAAATCATGGTGGCCATCTTGAACAGTAAATCAGCAACAAGGGCAACACTTCATTACCACCTCAAGGAACACTTATGCCATGTTTGGTTTCATTCCATTCAGTGGTTCTCTAAAAGAAGACATTTGCATGTATTGTTCATAGGGTCCTTTGTTAAACATTGTCCCCCGCTGGCAGCCATCTTGGATGATGGATCATCTTCAAAGTAACAACACTTGGTCAGCACCTCATAAGGAACATTCATGCCATGTTTGGTTTCATTCCATTCAGTGGTTCTCTAAAAGAAGACATTTGTATGTATTGTTCATAGGGTCCTTTGTTAAACATTGTCCCCCGCTGGCAGCCATCTTGGATGATGGATCTGCTTCAAAGTAACAACACTTGGTCAGCACCTCATTAGGAACATTCATGCCATGTTTGGTTTCATTCCATTCAGTGGTTCTCTAAAAGAAGACATTTGTATGTTTTGTCCATAGGGTCCTTTGTTAAATATTGTCCCCACCTGGCGGCCATCTTGAATGATGGATCGGCTTCAAAGTAACAACACTTGGTCAGCACCTCATAAGGAACATTCATGCCATGTTTGGTTTCATTCAATTCAGTGGTTCTCTAAAAGAAGACATTTGTAAATATTTCCCATAGGGTCCTATATTAAACTAAGTCCCCCGCTGGTGGCCATCTTGGATGATGGATCAGCCTCAAAGTAACAACACTTGGTCAGCACCTCATAAGGAACATTCATGCCATGTTTGGTTTCATTCCATTCAGTGGTTCTCTAGAAGAAGTTCAAAATGTAAAAAGTTAATGACGACGACGACGGACGCCAAGTGATGAGAAAAGCTCACATGGCCCTGTGGGCCAGGTGAGCTAAAAATGTGGAAAACTGATTTGCGGGACTGACGGATGGACAGACAGACAGACGGACGGAGTGCAAACCTAAAGTCCCCTTTGACTTCGTCGGTAGGGGACAAAAAAGAAAGAGTTGATTATTTGATAAAATGGCACAGCTTGATACCACCAGAGGTTAAACCCTGAACTGGTGCTAGCGCAAATATGGACAGAACATTCAAGATTGATACAGCTTAGAATTTGGATTGTGACTAAATATTTGATACAGCTGTATAGGTTTTGGACACAGAAATACAGAATGAATGTGGTCTAAGAACTTAAAGTTTTGAAACAGCACATTTTTCTATGATGGGCAGTGATGGTCCAAAATCTAAATACAAGGTTAGATTCAGCATTAATATAAAGAACAACAAGTATTACATTTTTGATGAAATGAAAGAAAGTTTAATTTTGAACCTTTTGGACATAAATGTGGATCAATTTGAAACAGGCCCAAAATCAAGAATATCAGTGACATGCCTGAAAAATTTCTGGTTTTCAATAACAGGTCTGTTTCTGGTATTACTTTTCAATAAGAAACCACAAGGTCAAGAATGACCAACACAACAATCAGGTTCAACAAAGCTTTCACTAATACCCTCAAAACCTAATCAAGATGGACCAGCAGCAAAGCAGACCTTGGATATATGTCTTTTGCAGTTTGCAGGATTTGCAACAAGAAATACAAAAACAAAAATTTGGTACAAACTAATGTTACACTTTAAATTAAGAAATAATTCATGGAAGCCATAGATTTGTTGGAAATTTACACATGGCCTGGGTCGTGATATTCAAATTTTATCCTGAGCATTAGCGAGGGATAAAATTAACAAATATCACGACCCAGGCCATGTGTAAATTTACAACAAATCTATGGCTTCCATGAATTATTTCGATTCTAAAAGGACAAATATGGTCATTAAAAAACTGAAGCGAGAGTGGATATGCCGTATGTGGGGCTGTTCTTTTTTACTCCCTGTTAGATAAATCTAAAACATTCTAATAAATCTGTAGCTTGCATAAATTATTTCGTAAATAACAGCTAGAAAAATTGTTTTTAATTCTTTTAATTTTCAAACCCAACATTTGCCATTTTTAATTTACATGTTTTTCTCGTAAGCTACCGTCAAATCCATAGTTGACATTTCGTAACTAAGGAGACGCCATGTTGACTTGCTGAAATCAGTAAATATGAGAATAATGCAATAGAATAGAAAATAAAACAAAACCTACCTCAGAAATCCATTTTAATACAATATTATACAAAATTCGATGGTCACGCAACGGAAAACCTTCAACTCTAGTGTTTTCATTTGTATGACGTCATGTTTTGAAATGACTTAAATGCGCCAAAAACATTAATAGACTTTCGCGGAATTTTATTTTATTTTGATTTTGATGATTTCTCTGAGCACTTGTGCATTAATTATTTTTATTATGCATCCGAATAAGAATAAAAGTTTTGTCTTTTTTAATTGCAATTTTTAAAACAATAAAATCGGCAAAGTGTTTGCAATTAGGTTCCAATACATGTGGATTTACGTGGGAGGTATATTGTAACATCCGTTATTATGTACATCTCTGAGTCTACGCTAAGTATAGATATATCGAGAATTTTATCACGTTGTTGTTTACAAAGTGAAAGAAGCACGTCATATTAGAATGATTAATTAGTCATGCTAGTTCAGTGTGAATGTAATGTACATGTAACTAGGTAATGAAAATACAAAAATGTAACTGACTGAAACTGACAAAAGTTCACTACGAAAAAATAGTATTGTACTAGTAAGTATATATTTATATTAGTGATGTCAACAAGTACTCGAGTATCGCTCAGGACCAAGTATCGAATACCAAAATGATACTCAACTAATCGGTTTCTGTTAGAATGTTGTTGCCTTCTTCAAGAGAAAAATATTTTTATTAAGTGGAGCACCTCCCGGGAAATTAATTATTAATCACAATTAATGAAAATTAAAATACGCTTCTAATGTTTTCGTTTAATTGTCATTTAAAATTCCCTTTAACATACATGTATGTAGGCTATGAACAAAAGCACCTTTCCAAGGCTTATACTTTAAGCTAATCGTGTCTTAGTCATTCCACCACCTCTGTACCGTCAGAAAATATTTTCATCAGCTTGACTGTTAATTAATATTTATAAGTATCAAAGTCGAGAAATCAACTTGTCCCAGAAAAAGTTGAAGAGATACTATTTCTAAATAAGAACAAATTCGTTGCACCCTGTGTCGACCCTCAGAGAATGGTTAAAGGCATTAGTTGGTTCTAATCATCACACCCCTTTGTTGATCATTAAATGGTTTTTATTATGATTCACAAATACTGTTGTTTGAGTAAACATTTTTGTTTATTAATTAATTGATTAGAGTATTGCCAGTTTACATAATTAGTGCAAGTAGTAAATGAGCTATTAATTATGGTATAAAATTTATGGGACTATTCTCTAGTCCTATGTAGTACTAGTAATGTTGAGGGTTTTACGTTCATAAGACAACGACCCACAATACCTAAAATTGGTATCATTTTGTGTTTCCATTTTGTAGATGTTTTTTTTCCAAGCGAGTACTCTTGTATTGCTCGGCAAATCTAACGAGTACTCGATCAGTAAATTTTCACCGAGTTGACATCCCTAATTTATATCTATCTTTTTGCCAAACAAATGTTTCTTTATGATAAGGGAAACTGCCCACTTTCTTTCTTTTAATTTTAATCCAAACTTTGATGACCTAGGCCAGACTTAAAAATATTTCTGTTTGTCCAAACCCTACCCACCAGTCTCAGGTGTGAGTAGGTAGGTAGGGAAATTCTTTTTTTTTTTTACTTTTAGAGAAAAATAGGGGGGCAAATATTTTACCTTGTAAACAACTTTTAAAATGAAAGACTTTTATAGAGTTTTGTATAAATTGTCAGACACATATATCATGTATATGCCAGGATCTATATGTACTATAAAGATCTTTTCTATTAACAGTTTTTTTTTCAGCATTCCACCTCAATGTTCACACTTTTTTCTGAATAGATATAAGAAGATGTGGTATGAGTGCCAATGAGACAACTCTCCAAGTCAAAATTTATAAAAGTAAACCATTATAGGTCAAAGTACGGTCTTCAACACGGAGCCTTGGCTCACACTGAACAGCAAGCTATAAATTAAAGGGCCCCAAAAATTAGTAGTGTAAAACTATTCAAACGGGAAAACCAACGGCCTAATCTATATAAAAAAACGAGAAACACTTAAGAACCACATCAACAAACGACAACTACTGAACATCAGATCAGGTGCAAACAATTGCAGCGGGTTTAAACGTTTAATGGTACCAAACATTCACCCTTATCTGAAACAATAGTGTAACATCACAATATAGAAAGACACACTATAAAATATCAATTGAAATGGCTAACTCAATCAAAAGACATATTAACACCAGTGAACATACACTGAACAAATAAATTTGATCTATGATACAATGTACATGATGTAATTTATACAAAATAAATAAACTAAGGGAAGAATAATAAATGTAACATGTTATACCGCTGTGAAATGTTAAACAATTTAAGAAAAACAATATGCTTGAACAAAAATGAATGTTTACATTGTAAAAATACAGACAAACATTTTAAATGAGTATATACTCAGTACTACGAGAGAAAATATTTCCTGAAATAAGAAAAGAGATCACTGATAAAATCACACCAAAAAATGGAACTGCACCTTCACGTCGGAACAAAATGCGATAGTACAATTGCTTATAGACTGTTCAAAATATACATTTTGTAAGGAGCTGTTTGATAACTGTGAAAATTCCAGGAAAATATTGAAAACAAAACCAGAAATATGTTATTCCAAATGCATATCATGAGAAAGATTGAAAATTATGGACAACAAATAGCAAGACATATACTGCATATATACGTACATGTATATATATACATATATCTCGAAATGGAGGAAATGACAAACAAATGAAAATAGTGATTATTATAAGTGACATATATATACCGACACAGAGTCTGTCATATAACAATTGTAAGAAATGTGAAAAGAAGCTCTGGACAAATATTAAAAGCTATGAAAATGAAATTAAATATTAATAAAAGGTCCCTGTAAATATGCCATGCATGATATTTTATTGTTTTATATTTATATGTCATGTATGTGCTGTACATATGTTGGAGAAAACGTTTTGTTTTATTCTTTAAAATTTTAAAGTTAAGGAAAAACTCCATATATATTTGGAGGGTCTCCTAATTAAAGGAGGCTCATACTAAGAAGAAGAAGTTTATTTGAATACAAAATTCAAATACAAAACACTTGAACAAAACACTGCTGAAGTTCGTTTAGAACTTCTGTCAGAATAATATCATTTTAATCAAATTTTAATGCTGAATCAAATTCCTGAACAACTTGGATTGGTTCCTCAAAATCGGGCTCAAACGAGTGTCCCGATCGGCCAGAGACAGTCACACAACTTTTATCAGTTTTCCGTAGCATGAAATCGACATCACACACTTTATCAGACACTTCTTTCCATGTTTTTGCGTTTTCAAAACGATAGAATTTGTTGGAAAATACGGGTTTTGATTTTAATCCAACCTTTATTTGTACTAGACGGTAACATGTTGTTTTTCATCCGTATCATGGAGGCTTTAATACATAACACAAATTGTCCTGTGATCAAGCGAGGTCAGATCGGATCAGGTTATTCTATGCAACAAACTCAAGACGGATACGACAAAACTCCGCAAAATAAAAAACATCACGAATTTTGAATAAAAAAAGATTTTGACTCGGGTGCTTTTTCATGGGTCGGTCGGGTTAGGGCAAACCAACCTATTCTTTTTTATGGCCCAGAACATTTGTCAAATTAAAATTAAAATTATTCCATAGCTTTCAACCTGATTCTTTTGAACTAAAATCAAATTATTTAATAAAAACATTCTAGTGTCATCATATAAACAGTTCAAAACCAATTGAACAATGTGATGCTGCTGTACTGTGTAGCTTTAACTGTAATCTGATCCCTGTGCATTAATAGTGAATTTTTATTTAACCTATTGTACTGCCCTCAGTCTAATTTTTCTTTTTATAAAGTTAAAATAACCATGACCAGTGTTCTCCCCAGGATTTTTGGATAGCACCAGGGTAACGCGTGTGGACAGCTTGGTGAAATGATTCATACAATCAGTCGTGTCGCGTCGCTTAGCTATTTTTCTTATTACTGCAGTTCTCTTGTTTTGTTATTTTAATATTGTGGTACTGTGTTATGTAGACATTGAGTCGAAAATTATTGGTAAAATGAAGTAAATCAATTAACCATGTTAACAGTTTGTATACTTTAATATATATTTTTTAATTAAATAAAACAGGATTCATAAAGTAATTAAATCTTTTATAAAATCCATGAACAATAAAAATAAGATATCATTCAAAGGAGACTAAAAATGTTCAATTTAAAAAAACTTTCTAGTTTCTAAAAAGAAAGTTGTTGTATGTGAAATGATTCTTGTCATAAGGAGATATAAAATTAACAAGCACAAATATTGTTTTATTATTTGAACCAGTTTCTATCTTAAATTTTAATAAAGAGAAGTTTTCATAAATTTTAAAACATTTTGCCATAGATTTCATGTAAATATTAACCTTTCTTGTCTTTGGTGATAATCAAACATAGATACAGACTTAATCTTAATACTGCACTTAAATCTAAATCTTTATTTGTCATGATCCATTTAAAAGAATTCTTGAATATATAAATTTATTTTAGGTCTATAGATCTACAAGTAACCATATTCAATGTCAACAACAAAGTCTCCTATTTTCCGCCTAAATGACAGGAAGTAGATATAAATAGATTTAACATGTGCTTATGGATAAAATTTGCTAAATTACTTCTGTTATTCATTAATTGTGGACATAGATATCCAGTTTGGAGGTACAGTCATGCATTTTATTTATAAAATAGAATATGTTACTATTAATTGTATATAAACTTGAATATTCTACATGTAATATGTACAATGTCTGTTGACAGATAGATGATAGTTTGAAACCGGACTATCATGCAATAACTATGTCATAATTAAAGATAATTTTGGCCATGGTTTAATCAGACATATAATAAATATATTATAAATTTAAGAATTGAGAAATGTATAATTGTCATTTATACGTAAAAAACTTTATTTTTCCGGTGTGTGTAAAACTATCGGGTTCACACTGTTTGTGTACAAAGTATATTTGCCGACTTGTCACAGGTCAGCGCTTGGGTGGTGAGTGAATCCATTAAATTGTTATCCGTGATCATAAATTAAAACACAAAAGAATCATGTTACAAGTGTTAATTACATCGGTTAAATCCAATCAACAAGGTTAACCTCATAAGGTAAATCAATCACGTGGTGTAAACAATCTTTACAACGAAGTTGAACTGGTTTGAACTGGTCAAATTTCACCTGAAATTTTATACCGCACGGAAAAGATTTAACAAGTCGTTTAAAACTTTACGGATTAATGATTTTCTAACTGAAAATTTTAGCACCACGGAGAAAAATTATAGCTTTGATCCAGTCAAGTTTTATTGGCTCGTCAGATGGCATAAAATGAAACTTATATGGAATCAAACAAGGGCAGTCATTGTGCAAATTGTTGTGTAATTCACATATTGTTTTTTTCCAGATCTGAAGTTTTCTATGATTATTTGTACAACTAGTATCTGCACCTTTTTTTTATAACTACCGACACTATCCATAATGAAATAAATCAGAAAATGAAAGAAATGTAAATGTAAACAAAAAATCGATAATGTTTTGATTAATGCACGTCCTATATTTTTCACGATCGTAATGGCGGATCGTTCACATGAGAGGTTAATGGATGTGCCATGTTTTCTATGCTAGTTATAGTTAAACCCGTCAATATCATAGGTTTATATCAGCAATGCCTTGGACGAGTTCGAAAATCAGTCGATTATTTTTTAAAGAGTTATGCCCCTTGGAAACATTAATTATATGGAAAATTGCATCGTTAGCACTCTCATTTGTTCAATTCATGTCAGATTTTTATGAAACTTATATCATAGGTTCATATTAGCAATGTCTTTGACGAGTTCGAAAATTAACCTCATAAGGTAAATCGATCACGTGGTGTAAACAATCTTTACAACCGAAGTTGAACTGGTTTGAACTGGTCAAATTTCACCTGAAATTTTATACCGCACGGAAAAGATTTAACAAGTCGTTTAAAACTTTACGGATTAACGATTTTCTAACTGAAAATTTTAGCACCACGGAGAAAAATTATACATTGCGGTAAGAACGATACCACCACGGTAAAAAATTATACATCGCGGGCCCGCGGTCCTTTAAGGGCCTGGGGAGAACACTGATGACTACTAAGTTGCAATTGATGGCACTGCATTTGCTGTTACAGAGACTACCTGTTTATGATCATAATGTGTTAGTGCATTAATAAAAGTATGATTATCAAAAATAATTTGCAATATAATTTTTTTGGTATGTTCAAAAAAGTTTTGACCCTTAAGGTAGCATTCTTATATAATTTTGTATTCAATTTGTATTTTATTCCTATTTTCAATGATAGATAATATTTTAGGAGCACACATTTGTAATAAGCTAATACAGGGGGAGTACATGTAACTCCAAAATTAATTTCAAACACTTTTGAAATACACAGATTAATTTTGTCCTAAGGCTGAGGTAATAGACGTTAATTAACAGTTTGTTTGACACCCAAGCTGTCAATTGAAGCCAGTGAGTTGTCCATTGAATTTGCTGGTAATAATCACCTTGATTAATGACACAAATCGATAATGATTAGGCTCAACAAGGGAATGACATTGATTGTATAACAAAAATTGACGTTGAAAATATTTTTCCGGATTAAATTTTCGAAAAAGTGGAAGATTTAAATTCTTAATGGGAGGGACGGAAGATAGCTTAAAAATCGGGAGATTTTGACTCATGCTGGAAGAATCACATGTATGTAGATATAAAATGAAACTTTAATATTATCCCATTTCTTGAAATGTGCCCATAGGCACTTGTTTCTATCCATGGGAAGGTAGACTATCAATATTATAAATGTGTATATGGATAGTTGACCATCCCAAGGACAGTGTATCAGGTTCGTTTGCTCGATCCCAAAACACATTTACAATGTACACCCCACATGTTCACCACCTGGGTCCGTTCCTACTCTACTTTTATTCAAATACAAGTTTAACATGTTGAATTATTAGATGTTTTTAGATGTATATATCAAAATATTAATATTTTAATGAAAAAAAATTTATGAATTTTTAAAATGAAATATTTTATAACTGCTTGTGACTAGTTTGATAACTGTTTGAAATCTTCTTTCTCTCTTTTACAAGTCTTGGAGATAACTAATTAGTCTTTGATCATGATATGACAGTATTCATTATCATGATTATTCACTTCCTCAAATTTAAAAGAATTCACAAAAGAAAACCTGTTTCCATTTTAAAAAAATTATTTCTTTTTATAGCAATACACTAGCTTAAGCATGATTTAAAACTTATTCAACACAAAACCTTTATCATTGTTTAGGAACGGGTGTGAACGAATCCAGGGTGCGAATGTGTGGGATGCGATTGTGAAACTTAAAGGAATATCACTGAGGGGCCGAACGCAAATGGGAGGGAACATGAATTTGGGCTAACAGACCTGGATTACATAGATATAAACAAGTGCCTGTGAATGTGCCCATTCTATAATTTTCCATGATTTGTTGTAAAGAACTTTATGAATTTCTATGTTCATTATGTTCCTATGCGTTATCGATCTAAATAGTCAAAGTAAAGTTATACACAAATAAAATGAACCAGTTATACATCTGCTTGTCTTACCTAAATCATCCATTACTTTCTGGTTGTAGCTTTGCATCAACTACAAACTTTTCGGTGGAAAGACTTGAGAGTGACACTTGTGGTACTTCCGGTTTTATAAAGTGGTTACAAATTTCTTTAAATTGGAAAAATGTGAAGTAAAGGTATTTTGATTCATGAGAGTCAATTTTGAAGGAAGCACTATCTACGTTTCTTGCTATTTCTTCAGAATAAGTTATTCTAAGAGAATCCTTCGATTTTTTCCTTCTGGATGAATCCATCCCCACTTCCGGTTTACCTGACTGGAAAAGGTACGCACTAAAACCGAAGACATGCTGTAGAAGGAACCATAGACATAGGATCTATAGGATCGGGATTATAAACGAGTAAAGATCTGAGAATGCGCAACTTGAAAGATCTTGAAAACTTACACGTTCAACGTCTTCTGGTAAAAATGGCTGTTTCATTTTGATTCAGATGAATAATCGAACTATTTTGTTCAGGAATGTTTGAAGTGTCAGATTTCAGATCTATTAACAGGACAGATAAAACCAGGACAGTTATTTTTAATACGTTTTCAGCTGTAACTTTTGTTTAACTTAACCCGAATAATTCAGTCCCTCTCCGTGATCGACTCTCCCACTCGTTAATGTAGCCATCGTAGAGCAGTGGAATATAACGACTGAATTATTCGGGTTATGTTTAACTCAACATATTGTTAAAATTTAAATTGTATTTTATTCTACGACTCCAGGGACTTAGGTATATAACAGAAGGGCTGAAATCCATGACTTAACAGTAGCAACTACATGACATCTGAGACTATATGTAGTCTCAGATGACATTGACGATACGACGGATGCAGCAAGTAATGACTTTATTCATTGTTAAGTCTGGATTCTATTTTCTGTGGTTTATCGATAATGATTCATGTACCTTGTTTAGCTAGTTGATTCTTCTTTAGGTGTTCCTCATGATTAAGTAAGGAGCTACCATTTGATTTTTATGGGGGCTAGGATGAAATTTGAAAAAAATAGGCAGGACTGGAATTTTAAGTGAAAAAAAGGCAGGATGAAATTATTTGCCAAAAAAAAAAGGCAGGATGACAATTTATGTAAAAAGTCAGGATAAACTAAAAAAAAAAAGGCAGGACCGAATAGAGTGAAAATATAAAAAGGCAAGTCCGAATAGAGGGAAAAATAAAAAGGCAGGACAAAATTTTTCATCCTAGCTCCCCCATAAAAATCAAATGGTAGCTCCCTAAACTCCTCTTTTTAAAAGGTGTACTTGGTGATTCTTTTATACCCTGTATTTGTAGCTCTCTTGTTTTAGGTGTTCTCTGGTATTCTTTTATACCCTGTATTTGTAGCTCTCTTGTTTAGGTGTTCTCTGGTATTCTTTTATACCCTGTATTTGTAACTTATTTCTTAACATACTCCTGCAGTGTTGACAACCTTGACAATTAACGTGACCTTCAGACTTGGACATTCCTATAAGATTGAAACAGACACTACAGTATAACCAAATAGTATATCAATGAGTTTGCTGCTGACAACAAGATTATTTAATTTCTATTTTTATTAATAAAATATATAAATAATTTGGCCCTTGGGAGTCTAAGTACTCAGCAAAGGGAAATTTAGCTCCAGGCCCTGTCAACGACACTTGGTATAGATGGACCAAGCCCCATGGACATGGACACTCCGTCAACCAACCAGAACCAGATGAGTTCCTATAAGGGGATGAAGCGTTGCTCCATCGCATAGCAGGTGGCTACGATAAAGGGGTTAGATTGACGGTGAGAGAGAAATAAATGTAGATGTATTACATTTAATGACTTGGGGAAATGAGAAATTAGACCAGTGGTCAATTTCGAAAGGGTCCGTTGTTTAACTCAACATATTGTTAAAATTTAAATTGTATAATAAAGAACATGGTATATACTTACATTATTTGTAAAAAAAAAATAAATTAAAAAAAACTGCCAGGACAGTTAATTTTAATGAAAAAAAATGGCTGAAATTGCCGAGAAAAATTTACTTATAATTGAAATATTTTCTCCAAAACAACTGTATGGCATAATATTTTTGTGCGATTATAAAGTTTAACGAACACTCATTCCAAAAATCTATAATTCAATAATTATTTCGTCTTTTAAAGATAAAAATATCTGCCAGGACAGTAGCCCAGCTATTACGTTAGAAATTTTGCTGAAATTAGTTAAAAATCATAATATAAAGTTAAATATCTTCTTGAAAATAAATGTCTGGTACGCAAATGTTGGTTCATTGGAAAGTTTAAAATATAAGCTTCAAGAAAATATAAAAAATTAAGGACTTTTATTTCATTAACATAAAAAAATCTGCCAGGGCAGTAGCCTTTTGCGTCAGAAATATTGTAGAAATTCGCTTAAAATCAATGGACAAATTTAAATATTTTCTTCAAAATGCATGTCTGGCAAGAAAAATTGTGTTCACTTGAAAATAATCAGCTTTATGAAAATATGAAATTTTTTGATCATTTATTTTGTAAAAAAAATCGGCCAGGACAGTAACCTACTATGTTAAATCTGGGAACAGTATATCTATATATGTTCCTGGTTAAATGTTTGTATAAATGGCAAAATCAACATAATTTTTAACTGTAAATGACTAAGTATCTTTATTACCATACTGGTATGCTTTTTGATACTATATAGACTAAATCATTAAAAACTAAGAATTAATTTTTAATTATTTCTTAAAGTAAAACAAATCTGCCAGGACAATACCGTATTACATTGGAACTAGAAATTTATTTCAAATTTAAATTCTCAATTTTTTTATTCTATTCAAAGTTTGCAGTTTAACATGTTTAAGCTTTATCAGTGATAGATTCATTAAAGTGAGCATATTTGGAAAACATAATTATTGGTGTTTTTATTAAAAGTTATTTACTTATTTGTCATGTTGATTAATTTGATCTCTTTTCAGTTTATTAAAGGCAGAAGACAGATCATTTAAAGGGCTTTATATATTTTATTAATCAAAAACATTGCATACACATACATATATATAAATAATCATACAATACAATAAAAAACACAAAAATTAAAATCTGTAAAAATCTCTTTTATATCGGAAGCAAGCTCTTAAATTAAATTAAGTTTTGACAGTAATAAAACTTCAAAGTCTATGATTGGTGTCAAATCCTCAAAGGTGTTATTCACTAATTAGTAATGTGTTTAGAGCAAAGGAATGCGTCACCTTCTTTTATCCCCGTACACGAAAAGTGTTTCCAAATGTTGCATTTTTTTAAACTCCTTTCTGCCATTCACACCCTAACATGTCTTCTACTGAATCACATTTGCCACACTCACAGTTACATTCCACAACACTAGTTTTATATTTCGGTTTACCTTTCATGCTAATTTTTTTCTTTGGAAATGGAATAAATTCACCTTTTTCAAAACAAATCACAAGATGTTCTCTAAAAAGTTCAGTGTCAAATTCTACATGTATCCCACCTGAAAAACTTGTAAAACAAAATTCTACAGCATTTGCAATTGTGCAAACAACCCACAATTTATGGAATTAGTTTGTTTCTGAACTTCTGGTTTCTTGACCAAAAGCCTTTTTTACCATGTGAATATATTTGAGAAAGTTGTATATCTGAAGATGTTGTAAGTGTGTCGTACATGCTGTCCAATAGATAAACTAATGACAGTGGCGGATCCAGAGGGGCGTAGAGGGCGTACGCCCCCCTTGCTTGCACTTTTTTTTTTTTTTTTGTAAAATGATTAATCAGACTAGACTTCGTGAACTTTGCCATTTCCCGTGTATCTAATTTTTATGCGACAATTCTTTACTTATAAAGATATTTTTCGCTCGTATTTACTGTAATATATTATTGATTATGTCAAAGTCATGTGATTCTCTACGGTGGAGTTGACCAGTTCGTCGAAAAAAACGTCACTCAGTAATTTTAAAATTCAAATTACAGTAACACATTGCTTAGGCTGAGGATGACAAGCATGACGCCTTCAAAGTGACAAAATATTGAGCAAGAACGTATTGACTTCTGTTTCACAATTCCACCCAACAGAAAGAAATACTCTATTACACTCTCATGAAAAAAAAAAGTTCCATAGCAATATTATTTACCTACGAAAACATGTTTAACCCCACGCCCCAGCCCATTAATAACACTGCTGAATAGTGATCCCCAGTCAGTAAGCTTTAGATATAGATTTAAAGTCTAAGGTACGGACCATTTAATCTGAGGGGGTAGTCTGAGATATTTTAGAGAAAAAATTCTGACCCTGATTTTTGCCTTAAACAAAAATTCTGGCCGTATCTGGATTGAAAACAATACTGTCCACTTTTTTGCTATTAGAAAAAAATATTTTCAACAGAATTATTTAGCATTAAATGAACATGATGAATAAAAAACGGGCGTCATTTTTTTTTGGGGGTTGCATGTGAATCCCATATCTGACCGGAATGTGTTTCGCCGAACTGATGTACTGAATACTTTTTTCAAGGCCCGACTGCAACCTGCCTGCTGGGTGTGGCCTACATGTCTCCATGTGTCGACCGTCATTCACAACTTCATTGTCATTTCCGACTCATTCGTAGCCTTTGGTTGATTTGGAACCCCTCACTTCCCTTGTTGGGTGAAACATTTCAACCAAACATTTGGATGAAAATTGCTTGTTTGTCTTTCTTCGTGTTGGTCGTATTGTAAATTTCATTGAATAGTCGTATATCTTGTTTACAACAAGAAATCTGTGAGGTTATGCTAACTAATCATACAACAAACGAGAATTTTCCATGTCCATTTTTTACTGACAAATCCCACATCAAATATATTAATTAGTACATAGCTTTGGATCCATCCAATCATTTCATAATAGACAATTGATGGAGAGAATACGGCACCAAAAATGTCCAACCCCTACACTTTAACTATAAAATGCATTTTACACTTATTTTATGTTTTTTAGCCAAAAAAAGGTCCAAAAAAATTTTCGCCTCGCTCCGCTCGGCCAATTTTAATACTACGGCCCCTTTCCAAAATCCTGGATCCGCCCCTGTCATTTGATTGTTTGGTTAAAGAAGTAACCCAGTGTGAATGTCCTGTATGACGAATTTGTACAGCTGGACCCTGTGTAGGTGTAAAACTTGTCTCAGAAAGCCATTTTGTTTTGTTGATTACAGAAAACTGGAGCATAATATGTGTTCTGAAAACCCTGGATTAATGGAAACTGTTTTAAAAGAATATTTTGTGCATAATTAACAATGTCGGAAGTTAAACAATTACTATCTGAAATAGTTTTTTTGTCTACTTGTGTAAGTGTACCTACCCATGGTTGTTTTTCCTGTTCAATTTCAATCGAATTCTGCGGAGATGAAAATTCAAGTTTTCTTTTTTTTTCCTGGTGGTGTCTCTTCTAATGTAATTATGTTATCTTTTTTTTTCGTCTGGGGAGATATGGCATGAATCAATATCATCCTCGATAACGGTCTCAAAATTGAAGTGTAGTTTCTTTTTAGAATGTGGTGTTTTGATTTTGTTTTTAATGCGGATTTGTGTGTTGATTTTTGTGTTGGATGTACTTGTGATGGTGTTTTTGGTGTGTTGACTAAATAAGCCGAGTCTGGTGCTGGTTCTACAACAGGATCGTAATCATTTTGCCTAGGTTGTTTTTTACCTGACTTTTTGTCAACTCTCTTACTGTTGTTTTTTGTTAAAAGTCCGAGATTAATTAATGTTCTTTTTTCAATGGGTTCTTGACCAATGCTTATTTTTGCTGCAAGGATATGAAAGCATGTAGTAGTAGATGGACACTGACAACTTTCCTTCGGGAATTAGGTGACACAATACTTACCATTTCGACCTTGAACAATGAAAGCACCTTGAGATGGAACAAGTGTGATTAGGTTGTTGTCAACTGTATACTTTGCCAAAGCGTGTTGACTACTAACAAAAGCAGGAAAGTCAAACATAGTATTTATGATTGGACTGTCTTTTTCATTTGAAGTGGTGGGTTTACATGTTCAATTTTAGAATCAAAATGATCTTCCACTGTTTCTGTCGTTACAGTAGACAGAGACGACAACTGTGGTTTATTAACGTGTTTTGTTTTCAAGTACGAAATTATATCGGATGGTGCTATGAGTTTCTTAGGTATGAACAAATCTTGTAGGTCTGTTTTTGCCCTCGAAAACTCTGTTTTTAAATGATAGTCTCCAACACCTGCCAAACCTCTAAGAATCTCGTAGTGATCAAAATTTTGTAGAAAATGAAAACCTAAAGCAAGCATATCAACTGGTAACTCTTTCCAATCGTTTTCTTGCTTTAAAACAGCGTTATAACTTTCTGACAGATTGTTAGTGATACCAGAGTATGGGTCATATAAACCTTCAAATGGCCAGTTTTAAAACCCATTTTTCAGATCTCTCTAAAATATCAGTTTTTAGCTCTTTTTCAAAATACATGTATGACACAACTTCGGATGTCCATTTAGCCTGATGTCAGATCTTTAGAAAGCTCTAAGAACTCATTCTCAGAGTCACATTGAAGCATCTGTTTTAACTGATGATGATATAGCCTGATATTATCAGGATAAACTTTTTTTGATTTAACCAGTCCTTAAAATCGTTTCGTAAATGATTCCAGTATGTCAGGCAAAATATTTTTAATAGCTTTTCGTATACCAGGTTCCCTGTCCACTACAATGGGAATTCGTTTTTTTAAATTTTCGGAACAGCACATTTCAAAAGTTAAAGAAAGTCTCGTAAACAGTTACACTTCCAAATTTTCTATCATGAATAACAAAAGCCAATGGAATAAGAGGTGTTTCTTTGAAAAGAATATGTTTAAATACTATGGCCGAAACATAACAATCACCTAGGTTAAATGTGGTGTCATAAGATAAATAAAGCTGTTCATCAGATTTAACATCTAAGAGTTGGTTAAATTGAGTGATGATTTCTGGAAAACTAACAACAGCCAATAAATCTGGATAAAGTGTCAACTGTTTCACGAACCCATCTAGGTGGGAAGATAGCTGTTAAAAATTATATAAATCGTCTCTACTCAATAACTGATCTCCTCGCCTCTTCTGAATTGCATTTTTTACCTGTTTGCTATTCCTTAGGTTTAGCTACACGTTGCATGTTGCCTTCGACTTGTTCAGTACGTACCATAGTCCTATATACTTTTTTGGCACCCTCACTACCTACATGGTCCTTTACCTTATCAATAACGGATGACATAGTTCTTTTGAACTCACCATCATGTATGCTTTTACCATGTGCCATAGGGGTATATATCGTCTCATCGCCAATGTAATGTACCAAAACCAATGTAGGTCTATTTGTCAACCAATAGCCTACCTTTTTGAATTTTAATGAAAACCTCGGTCTTACACGCCCAGATTTTATCTCAGTACCTGGAATCCTTACTTTGTAAAAAACTTTACCTATTTCAACATCCTTGACCTTAATTGTTCTACCTCCATCACGAATCCACAAGTACTGATCACACTTCCAGTCCTCCATGTTGATAGACTCAATTACAAATACATCACCTGCTTTAGGTTTTATAGGTGGCAATGAAGTGACCTTACTCATGTCAGGATCTGACAGAATACTTCCGATTGTCTCCATGCTTAGTTCTTCAATGCAAGTGAGGTATGGAATCATTGGCCCCACCGACCAAAAGGGTATCTGATGTGACATGCGAACTAGAGTGAGATGTATCTGATGTGACATGTGGAATAGACTGAGATGTATCTGATGTGACCTGCGAACTAGACTGAGATGTATCTGATGTGACATGTGAACTAGACTGTGATGTATCTGATGTGACATGTGGACTAGACTGAGATGTATCTGATGTGAAATGCGAACTAGACTGAGATGTATCTGATGTGACATGTGAACTAGACGGAGATACGACACGAGCACGAGCTGGAGATGCCACACGAAGACGAACTGGAGAAACGACCCGAGCACGAGATGGAGATACGACACGAACACGAGATGGAGCTACAACACGAGCACGAACTAGATCACGAGGTGGAGAAGCCACACGAGCACGAACTGAAGGACGGGATGGAAATTAGACACGATCACGAACTGAAGCACCAGATGGAGACGCGACACGATCACGAACCGTAGCTGGTGCAAACGGCAACGAATCCCATATACTTACTCCACGTGATGGTAGAGAAGGAAAATCTACCATGTTGTCTAATGCCAGTGGTTTGGTGTAAGTAGATGGTTGTGAGTACTGAGTAGGTGTATTCAGTGCATCACAATATGGCGTCGGTGTTGGTGGTTGGTCTTGTTGTGTAATAGTTGTCTGTTGAGTGTAGTTCAATGAGTATGGTCTTGTGGTTGGTAGTCTCATAAAATGTACTGGAGTACAGGGTCGACGTTGCCGACGGATCTCAGCCTCTAGATCCCTGACCACTGTGGTAGCACCATCCCTGGTAAGGTGATTTCCATCTTTGCTCAACAGGTGACGCTGAAGCTTACCATCAACAACAAAAGAGTGATGCCCAACATAGGTAAGCCTGGGAATAGACTTAGCTATATTGTGCAACTTGTTGTTGAGGTAAGACGCCTTCATGTTGACCAAAGAGAGAAAGCTCTCGGACTTCATCTTACCAGGGAACATGTCCTGCCCACGGGATAGTAATCCAGAAAGCAAGATCTGGCAAGATGGATTGACTCGTCGTATGCGATCAACCAGACTCTGGTAATGAGTCAGAACATCAGCTGGGTGTCATTCCACAGATTGTTGGCTCCGATATGAAGCACAACAATCCTGTAGTCGGGCACCCTGTGACCTATGACACCCCACATCTGTTCAATACGATACCCTGAAAAAGAAACAACATCTACATTAGACAAATTTAAATACTGATCAAAATATTTAACCTGGGAATGACCTGCAATTAAAACACGGTTAACCATGACAATAATAAATGTTTAGCACTATGAATAAACTCATCATAGATACCAGGATTGAAATTTTATATTTACGCCAGACGCGCGTTTCGTCTACAAAAGACTCATCAGTGACGCTCGAATAAAAAATATTAAAAATATATGAAAGGGGTAATCTACCAATATTACAATATAAAACAATTTAGAATAAACTGTTAACACAGAGATATGTCTCGCCTATTTGTTATTTTGATAATGCAAATGTTGAAATTAAAATAGCAATACTTTAACATGCAAATATTCAAAGTCAATGAACCATGACTGAAGGTACAGGGCTAAACAATCTCCATGGAAATGAGATGTGCCAATGCTAATACAACTGCAAACCAAATACCATTAACTTTTCATAAGTCGTTCCCTTTAAACAAACCTAAACACAAACATTAACTTGTAAACTATGTAAAAGTTTCAAAGTCAATGAACCATAATTAGGGGGTGGGGTTATATAATCTCCATGGAAATGAAACTTGCAAATGCCAATACATTTGCAAACCGAATATCATTGACTTAACATTAGTGGTTCATCTTAAACTGACCTAATCACAAACTTATACATGTAAACTAAGCAAAAGTTTCAAAGTCAATAGACCATGACTGAGAGGTAAGGACCAAATATTCTCCATGGAAATGAGATGTGCTAATGCTTATACAACTGCATACCAATTATCATTGACCTACCACTAACAGTTCCCCTTAAACTGAGCTAATCACAAACTAATACATGAAAACTAAGCAAAAGTTTCAAAGTCAATAGACCATGAATGAGGGGGCGGGGCCAAATAATCTCCATGGAAATGAGATATGCCAATGCTTATACAACTGCATACCAAATATCATTGACCTACCACTAGTGGTTCCCCATAAACTGACCTAATCACAAACTAATACATGTAAACTAAGCAAAGTTTCAAAGTCAATAGACCTTGACTGAGGGGGCGGGGCCAAATAATCTCCATGGTAATGAGATGTGCCAATGCTAATACAACTGCATACCAAATATCATTGACCTACCACTAGTGGTTCCCATAAACTGACCTAATCACAAACTAATACATGTAAACTAAGCAAAGTTTCAAAGTCAATAGACCTTGACTGAGGGGCAGGGTCAAATAATCTCCATGGTAATGAGATGTGCCAATGCTAATACAACTGCATACCAAATATCATTGACCTACCACTAGTGGTTCACCATGAACTAGCCCTAATCACAAACTAAAACATTGTTGACGCCGCCGCCGTCGCCGTCGCCGCCGACGCCGGAAACAGCATACCTATGTCTCGCTTTTGACTCCGTCAAGGCGAGACAAAAAGCACTAATCAAATATGAATATTTAACGAAAAGAGCACTATGAAAATATATACAGATGTTCTATACAAAAGCATAAAAATATGTTTTAATAATTGAATATATTAAATATATCAAAAGGTTAGAATAGCACTAGTCTAATAACTTTTAATAATGAACAGCCGGAGAAAAATGCAATCTTTATACCCAGGGGCAGGTTTCACAAAGCTATCCTAAGACCTGTCATAAGATATATCTTAGGACATGTCTTACTGATCCTCTTATGATTGACTATCCTAGGACATATCTCAGACCTCGCCTCGAAGCTGTCTTAGGATGATCTTAGCTAAGATATCCTAAACCTGTCGCAAGTTCTTTTAAATTTTTAAATATTAACATGGATTTATGGGAAAATTCATGTAAATGTCGTATTTGTTTTCCTTAAATTACTAAACGTAATAAGATAATTTGTAAAATTGATATAAAACATTAGTGTAATTTATATAAATAATCTATGAATAATACACCAAATGAATATACTTGTAAAAATTCAAATACAAATTTGAGGGAAAAAAAACCAATAAAGTGATGATCATTTTTTTTTGTACAAGTGAATTGAATTCAATTTGTCACTGCATCGGTTATAGTATGGTTAAAGGATAAAATCGTGCATTCTTGCTATAAGTACATCGAATGTTCTTTATTGATAAATCACTGATGATAATCCGTCAACCTATAAATATTTAGTTAGGAGCAGGAAAAGAAGATTAGATAATTAAATAATAAATAGATAATTTGCAAAATTAATAAAGAAAATAAGTGTAAATTGTATTAATAAACTTATGACTATCCTAAGACCATCATAAGACACCTCTCGTGTAGTCCTAACTTTATGATCAACTTTAAGAGATGTCCTAAGTTAGTACCACTTTGTGAAACCCACTTAGGACTAAGATATGTCGTAAGACCATCCTAAGACATGTCTTAGTCCTAAGACAGCTTCGTGAAACTGGCCCCAGAGTGACACGTGCTCACGTGTGATCACCTTCTTCTTCTTCTTCTTCTTCTTTATCTTTCCTCCACTATCTGGAGTACCACTACTTTTGTAGTGTAGCACGGATAAGCAACTGTTACTGTAAGCAACTGTGTGCATGTATAGTGTTATGATATTGTAACTATCATATTTATTTAGTTGGCCTAATTTGTTTTGTGTGGCCTATTATATACATTGTGTACAAAATAATATACATTGTGTTACAACTATGCAGTTTAGAATTCACTGGAACAATCATTGATACTCATGGAATGATTAGAACTTTCTATTTCACTTACATAACGTTTCCAGAATGATCATAACAAAAGATGCGTACTTTTAATTTCTAGCGTTGTCTAGAAGTTTCCATTTGAGTATATATAAGTATGCAGACCCTAAAGACATGGACATAGATAGACTTAGACATCGAAAGACATCAACATTCTCAGCAGTTGGATTGACATTTTTATTTACAAACTACATCATACTAGATTGTGCCCAATTGGATATAATATTCTGTGGATTCCGAGAAAATTTCCGGATAAAGAAAAGATAAAAGATTGGACATATATTTTGACAGTTAAGTTGACATTTCTTTTTATGTAATACTTCTTGTAAACTTGTGTATAATAAATCTTGTTAAATTTTATTATTGATTTGTGTCTTTTGTTGGCTACAATTAAAAGTCGATTTTTCTGTTCATAACAATAGGAATAATTTACAGTGAATATAATCGGTGCACAAACCAGTATAATTTCACCTATATACCTTAATACAACACAAGGTACTTAACTCGCATTTTTGAAAAATGTCAGCCGGTCGCCAATTCCGTTATATGCCGATTTCGCGGTTGTAAACCCCACTAAAACTTGTTATGTCGTAAATCTAAATTGATTTTTCTACACAATGGTGTATAACATGCCTACTTTTGTAGTCGGAATCATCCGTAGCAATCCTACCCAAGTATGTCAATCATAATTATTTCGTCTACCGACGCCAAATTGGAAACACAAAACTCGCAATAAATGATTAATTATAAAAATTATTTTTAAAAAAACTGTTAGTTTTTGTCGGAATTAGAACTTATCACCCAGTTAGTAAAATTGTATAAGATACCGTGAAAAAAACCTAACAAGTGTTATTTGTGTTATGTCTAATAAGTTACGATTTCTTTTTTTAGACACAAATTTTCCCATTATGTCAATGTCGTTCAGACTCTCTCTGGACTTCACGTATGAAATGAAAAAAGATCAGATAACTCCGAAAAACATTTAGACCTTCCCATAAAATTTGACCAATCGGAAACAGAGATATGTAAAGATAGTGGAAAGATACCTTTTACTGCGCGACGTATGTTTCCAATTTGGCGTCGGTAGACGAATTAATCACGATTGACATACTTGGGTAGGATTGCTACGGATGATTCCGACAACAAAAGTAGGCACGTTATACACCATTGTGTAGAAAAATCAATTTAGATTTACGACATTACAAGTTTTAGTGGGGTTTACAACCGCGAAATCGGCATATAACGGAATTGGCGACCGGCTGACATTTTTCAAAAATGCGAGTTAAGTACCTTGTGTTGTATTAAGGTATATAGGAAATTTTTTTCATGAGACAAGTGCCTGTGCTTTTATACCAGTATCTTGAACAGGTGAAATTATACTGGTTTGTGCACGGATTATATTCACTGTAAATTATTCCTATTGTTATGAACAGAAAATCGACTTTAATTGTAGCCAACAAAAGACACAAATCAATAATAACGGAATTTCGCGACCGGCTGACATTTTCAAAATGCGAGTTAAGTACCTTGTGTTATATTAAGGTATATAGGGAAAAAATTCTGAGACAAGTGCCTGTGTATAAAAGGATATCAACACTGCCTGGCGTACCCATCAACAAACATACACAAGAATTGCGGACAGCTCAGCTGGATGGCATTAATTATCAGCTACCACACAGAGAACCGTAATCATTGAAAATTTTTAACGTTATTGTCTATGGGGAATTATGACCACTAGCTAAATAAACGAATACTATGTCTATTTTATAAATCTCATATAAAATTAATAAATTATAGAGATCTCACCAATTTTTAGCTTTGAAATGGTGTAATAAAATCCACTTTATCTTGATATTTACTGTTGTCCCTATCATGTTGAACGTCGGGTTCTCTTTTGCTTGAGATATGTTAAATTACGAGGTATACATATTTTATAAAAAATCATATTAAATTCATTTTTTATTGTAAATCAAATTAACAAATTATACAGTATTGGCAAATAATTTTCCTATCAAATGGTATAAGAATCGTCATTTTAAAATAATGTTTACTGTTGTCCCTAAGCATTTGAAAGTGAAACTTCATTATTTATGAATACGACGTATATTCATTCAACTAAGATTGACCGTATTCAAAGACAAATTGGTCTTGTTATTTATTTGAATTCTCATTTTTATGATGTGAACTTCTTTTCTAATTACATCCATCATTTTAAATATCTAGTTAGGTTTTAAACAATATATTAATTTCTATTATACCAAAGATTTCTTTAAACATCAAAATTTTAAAAGTAGTGTGGTTTTGTTGACATCTTGAAGAAAAATATGTAAAAAGTAAAAGTTTGTGTTTTTTTTTTTTTAAAGGCTTTGTCTATTTAATCTTATTTTGATTTGAGTAATTATATTATTATTATCAAATATTTGAATACACAATTGCATGATTGTATTATTGAAAAAATGTCTACGAAATCTGAAAACTAAATTGAAATAGAAAAGATGACAACGTGCAATTTTTAATGTTATTCAAAACATACAAAATTTTATACAAGTTTTGTATAATGAAAAGGTGTAGGGAATATTATTCTTATCATTATAAGAAATGGTCAAAGAAGTAAATGCAAGTATTTTGAATGTATACAGTAAGATATCATAGCATCAAAATCATTGTTAGGATATGCTATCTTCATATTCTCCTTCATACATTAATCTTATTGTTTAGTACAAGGATTTGTATAGTACTATACAAATCCTTGTTTAGTATATTCATAAAATGTCGTTTAATAATACAAATGACGAAAAACATCGAAGTCCTTTTAAGAAAAGCTCCATAATTATCGATCTCAGCTAACATATATAAACACGATTGTGTCAACGTTTGACCAGATAGAAAATGAACTTCGTAATTTTACATAGTTCGACAATATAAACGTAGAAAACTTTAACGGATTATATGAAGAGCTTAGTAACACTTTAACAGATAATTTAGGAAAGGATAAAGTCAACTCATTCGTAGATAATTTATGTAATCTTTTTACTGACAGTGCAAAAAATACTCTTGGCACTCGAAGGTATAATAACAGGCCGAAATGTAAAAAGCCAAAGGGAGACAAACCATATTTTAATCATGAATGTAAATTTGAGCGACAAAATTATCGCAAACTCAAACGGAAATTGAAAAAATGTCGATCCGAAAGGTTAAAACAAGAGGTTTCGGCAGCCGAGAAACGATATAAGAAAACACTTGATAAGAATTGTAAAATTTATCGCCGAGAAATGCGCAAAAAAATTAAGAATTTAAAATCGTCAGATCCCAAGGAATACTGGAAACTTTTGAATAGGGGTAGGGAGAGAAAACAGCCTAATATTCCTTTAGAAGACTTATTCAATTTTTTCCAAAACTTGAATAAAGCCCTGACGGTTTAAATGATGAAAGCGATATTTTTGACACCGATTTTCTTGATAATGCAGACATTGGTCAACCGAACGATGACATCAATGCCTCCATTACACAAGAGGAAATACTCAGATGTATTAAAAAGTTGAAGAATAACAAAGCCTCCGGAGAAGATAATGTAATAAATGAATACATTAAATCTACGTCAGACTTGTTTCTACCTATCTATGAGAAATTGTTTAATTTAATTTTCGACTCCGCGATACTTCCTGATATCTGGCTTGTTCGGAATATAAAACCTATATACAAAAATAAAGGCAACCAGCTAGATCCAAAAATTTCCGTCCGATCACTATTCTTAGTTGCCTCGGTAAGTTATTCACATCAGTTCTAAATGAACGATTATGTCATTTCTCGGAAGAATCTCTACTGATTGAAGAAAACCAATTTGGGTTTAGAAAGTCGTATTCGACAACTGACAGTATTTTACATTGTTTTCATTTTTGAAATTCTAAGATATAAAAAGAAAAAATATTCTGTGCGTTTGTCGATTTTGAGAAAGCCTTCGACTCAGTCTGGCGACAGGCACTCTGGTACAAATTACTCCTTAGTCACATAAATGGCAAAATGTATACTGTAATTCTAAACATGTACAAAGATGTGAAATCACTTGTAACTTATAATAATTGTAAATCAGAATATTTTCCTTGTGATATGGGAGTAAGACAAGGTGAAAATTTGTCCCCTTTTCTGTTTGCTGTATTTTTGAATGATTTGCAAACTTTTCTAGAAAGTGCAAATCTTGAAGGTCTTGATACCCTTTCAGATTGTATAGATGACAAGCTTAATATTTACTTAAAATCTTTATTCTTTTGTATGCTGATGATACTGTTCTTATGGCTGAATCTAAAGATGGTTTGCAGAATATTTTGAACAAATTTGGGGAATATTGTAATAATTGGAAATTAAAGTTAATACGGAGAAAACAAAATTATGGTTTTCTCAAGAGGAGACAGTCAGCAAATTTGAAATTTACTCTGAATGGGTCTGATTTAGACATTGTAAAAGAATTTAATTACTTGGGAATATTATTAAACCGAACCGGAAATTTTAACAAGACCATTAAAAACAAACAGAGAAGGCTACAAAAGCTATGTACGAAGTTTTAAAAAGAGGTAGAGCACACAATTTGTCAATAGAATGTCAAGTAGAACTTTTCAATAAAATGGTTAAACCAATACTGTTGTATGGCTCAGAAGTTTGGGGTTTTAGTAAGAATATTCAATGTCTAGAAAAGGTACAGTTAAAATTTTGTAAGTTATTACTAAAATTGAAAGCCTCCACGCCCAGTTATATGGTTTATGGCGAACTAGGGATATTTCCTTTGAAAATTGACATCAAGGTACGAACGATATCTTATTGGACACGACTGTTGTCAGGAAAAGAAATCAAACTTCCATATATATCATATAAACTTTTGTATAAACTTTTATTGATGAAAACTATGATAACTCTTGGATCAAATATGTTATTGTATAAGCGTCCCATGGTGCCACAGGCAAATCCTTTCCGGTGCTGTATCACTATTCAATACCATATCTTATATTTGAAGTATTATATTGAAAATATAGTAGTCCATGCACAAGAGCTTGTTGGGAGACCCCAGATAAGGTAAAGTTAGAAAAATATGTTTTAAGGAATTTTTGCAGTTAATTTATAATTTGAAAATAGTCTTTTCACATCAACTTTTTACCTTGTCTAAAGCGTTCAAACTCTTATCAATGCGATTTAACAATAATAATTTTATTATATATAGTTGCCCTCTGTTCTTATGTTTAAGAGTATTCTACACATAAGAATATAGGGTAACACATATAAACTCATTTTATAAAGTGAAAAAAATTGAGATACGGCTGAAATATGAACGAATATTTTCAAATCAGATTAATTACAACAAAAAATAATTATAGAATTAACTAGAGTTAAATTTGATAACTAAATACCCATAATGGGACGGACGGACGGACAGGGTAAAACAATATGCCCCCAACTTTAAGGAGAAAGTCTGCGGTTTTATTTACTGATATCTATGTCTAATTAAGGGTAGTGAATTATGTAAATTTTATGTTCCTAGAGGATAGGAAAATATTACAATTTAATCCACAGGTGTTAATGATTTTACGTGTTACCTAGATCAAATAAAATTCAGCATGGAGTATACATCTGGCTTATACAATGTCAATATCGAATACATGTGACCTACCCATATCAAATAAAATCTAAAATTGACAGTAATGTACATCTTGTCATATTTATGATATTGCCTTTCTGTAGCTTTTATTTATATGTTTTATGAGATTTCAATCCTCCTCTATACCTCTAGCCTATGTAGAATAAACAAAACACAGCAATACGCACAGTAAAACTCAGTTAAAAGAAGTCCGAGTCCGATGTCAGAATAGATAACAAAAGACACTAAGCAAAATGACAATGATACATGATAAATTAACTAAAGGACTACTAGCAATAACTGACATGCCAGCTCCACACTTCAATTAAACTTTTTTTTTATTTTATTTTATATAAAACATAATCTAGATCATACTCAAGCCTGCTTGATGTTGAAAGGATTTGTATATTGGATTTTCATCTAACTCAATTATAAAGAAATATACAGGGATAGATCAGTTTGCCTGCGGCTTTAAAAGGTTTCTTTTATTGAACTTGTTAAAATCAGAAACACCGATGATAAATTATTTGGACTATCTTAAAGCTTCCGAAAAGGTCGTGTGTAGTATAAACAGGGTTACAAATTTCATACAATAAGAAAATTTACTAGATTAAGAAAAAAAAAAGAAAAAAATGTATTGATCAACAGATATACATATATTATAAATATAGGAAATATAATAACATGTAAACGTATCTCTTTTGAACCATCGTTAACAGAAAATATTCTTTCTACATCATAGGGCATGCAAAACTTTTCTTTTTTTAATTATTTCTTTTCTATCGGCAATTTCTTCATCATTATCTGTGTATAGTGTACGCGGGGTTTCTTTCTTAAATCCAACTGCGTTCGGAATTATCGTATAACTGCTAATATCATAAATTACCCTATAGGCATAACGTTAAAGTGATATTTATTGGCGGGGTGTTCGTTTAGGGAGTTATCTATTCTTATCTACTGGCAGTGGCGTAGCTAGACAAATGCTGAAGGTGAAGCCCAAATCGACAGGGGTCTGGGGCCGCTCAAGGCCCCAGTGGGTCAGGGCAAAGCCCTGGTAGGGGCAGGGGCGAAACCCCGGAAGCTCCTGGATTTTAGGGTTTTAGACCCACAAATATTAACTGAAAATATTGAATATTAAGGTGTAGTCAAAAGCATTTTGTTTGATTCTAGTCAGATAATTTTGTGGAAAATATATATTGTTCCTCAAAGAAACAGTAAAACCAGAAAATTCCAGAGGGTAAAAGTTATGTTTACTAAGACCAGTATAATAAAACCACACTTTTATGAATTGTTTGGAGATGGAATGTACACAATATATTCAGTTTAATATAGTGGGTACCCAGGTTAGGCAGGGTTGGCGCCTTCAAATAAGTTTAACTCCGCCACATTCGGTATGTGCCTGTCCCAAGTTAGGAGCATGTAATTCAGTGTAATTGTTGTCGTTTGTTGCTGTGTATCATATTTGTTTTTCTTTCATTATTTTGTACATTAATCAGGCCGTTAGTTTTCTCGTTTGAATTGTTTTACATTTGGCATTTCGGGCCCTTTTAGCTGACTTTAGCTGGTTTTACTCAATGTCGAAGGCCGTACGGTGATCTATAGTTGTTAATTTCTGTGTCATTTGGTCTCTTGTGAAGAGTTGTCTCATTGGCAATCATTGCCACATCTTATTTTTATATTGATGGGCAGCGGAATACAACTTACGAGGTCAACTAAATAAAAATAAACAAAGGTGATGGCTCATCTTTGTCTTTGGTTGTATTAAATCTGAGCAATATTTATGATACAACATTATACATGATTCTAAGTTTCCTACCATGTTTGTCAGTGAATAAACTAAAAAATTGTCTAGTTTTATTTAAAAATACAAACTCAGTAGGATAATTGTTCGAGGAACATTTCACTTTGTAGATACAGCCGGTCGAAACCTTATGTATGGATATGAATTATTCAGAGAGTCAGAGTCAATCTCTCTCACCAGTGACTTTATACAAAAAAGCAAGCGTCCTGTCCTTTTGGTTGCATAACAGTCAAATACTTTATCAATGGGCGTCTCCTTGTATGCGTGAAGGATACATAGCCCCGAAAGTCGTTCGATTGTCATCGTAGAAAGCAGATATGTTTTAACCCGTCGCATGACACTGAAACTGCGTTCAGCTGTGGCATCGGTCACAGGCATTGTCAATTCTGCGTTGCATTGTAACTAGCAGAACCCCCGCAGACACAATATTCGTCTGCTATAAAAGAGGTGAAATAAAGCGCAGGTGATGGGAACGAATGCCGGGAGTCTGAGAAGTGATATCGACTCGTTAGTTTAAACAATATTTTATTTTCAAAAGTGCACAAAATACAATTATACAATAGAAATACAGGGATTCGGAAACAAGAAGAACTTATATAAATCCGTCTCCTATATCGCATCGTTGACTTCTACAATTTTTATTTAACCGCACAGCGCCCATTTCTCTTCCCTTGCTCTCTCTCACTCCTCCCTCTCTCATCCCTCTAGCTCCATTTTATTTTATTTTTTTTATTTTTTGTTTTTTTTGTTGACAAAACGATGTTGAAGCCTTGGCTTCCGAGCTTCCGCCTAGCTACGCCACTGACTGGTCACCAGACGATGAGAACAAGATGGTAACCAGAATAGAAAAGTAACACGAGTTATCTCGCCTTGAAATGTCCGTAATTCTTGTACATGGTTAAAAACGCAACGGCAGTTGGTCTCATCCAATACGAGCTAAGGATGATATCCCAGCTGGGTGCTCGATTAAAAAACTTGAGGCACTATTAGCTTTAAGTTAATTTAATGTCAATTCACTATTATACACGTGCAGGGAACTGTTCCATAACCATACTATATACATTTGTACTCCATTTAAGGCACACATGTTATTACGTCAATAATGCACTAATCTATGTATAGTACTGTAAAAGTTTATGCACTGTGGCATATACTAAAATCTAAAAACACTTCATGTGTCTCACCAAGATATCAATGTTACTGTGACAATCGGTTACTCAGCATATAACTTTCTACTTCCTTTTGTTCATTCTAAACCAATATTTTAAAAAGATTATCACACGCTTATATACATTCCAATTACTCTTTGATGCTTGCGGTAAAATTGAGATCTAATCAAATTTTACTTTTAAATATACAGTCAATTAGTGTTTCGGTGTGTTTTGTTTTCAATTGTATTCTTAATAAATAATTAGAACAAAAAAAAAACTAACTTGTCTTACGTATTCATCACCACACGCTCGGTTAACGGTTGACAACAGAATACACAAATACACAGATTCAGACGGGTCGTAAATTTTGGCACGTGCCAACATTATTAAGCTATAGGACGACTCATGGTCATGGGCAGATTTATCATGTGTATGAGGTATAAAAATTAATCTATTACCAAATGAATATTTTGTTTCTTTTCACAAAATTTATTGTTCAAACTTTACAACGAATAACAAGAATGATAATATTCTATAATATTTAATTTATATTTTCGATTTGAAAAAAAATCTCCACAAAAATTAAGTTGAATAAAGACAAATAAGTTACTGTCCTGGCAGATTTTTATCTACTATATGAATGAAAATCGATCAATTTCTTTATTTTTATATTATAATTGTGTCTGTTACTTTATGATAGTATCAAAATAATATGTCAGACAATCACAACAAAGAAACTATTTCATTTAAGGAATGACTGTAATATTTTTTCTGTCTATGAAGAAATAACATCAAAAATGTGGTGCACACTGAATAATAGTGTGCACCACATTTTTTATGTTATTTCGAATAGACAAACAAATATTACAGTCATTTCTTATAATTTAATTCTAAATTCCATTTTAAACCGTAGTAAACCATGAAAAAACGTTGATGACGTCACGGTCACATGACAAAATTATGTCTATGATAGATATAAGAAGATGTGGTATGAGTGCCAATGAGCTGATAAACAAAACAACGTCAGCCAATCAGAAGACGCGTTACATCCAAAATTAAATTATTTATAGTTAGAAATTACGTTGTGAATTTCCACCATTTATACAGAAATTCAACGGAGTAGGCTACTGTCCTGGCAGATTTTTTTTGTGTTAGAGAAATAAAAGTCCATATTTTTTTATATTTTCTTAAAGCTTATATTTTAAACTTTCCAATGAACTAACATTTGCTTACCAGACATTCGAATTGAAGAAGATATTAAACTTTATATTTTGATTTTGAGATAATTTCAACAAAATTTCTAATGTAATCGGCTACTGTCCTGGCAGATTTTTGAACTTTAAAAATCGAAAAAAATATTAAATTATAGTTTTTTATAAACATTATTGGATAAACTTTACAATCGTACAAAAATATTATGCCAGACAGTTGATTTGGAGAAAATATTTCAATTATAAGTAAATTTTTCTCGGCAATTTCAGCCATTTTTTTCATAAAAATTAACTGTCCTAGCAGATTTTTTAACTTATTGATTTTAATTTTTTTTCTTCAAAAAATGTAAGTAAATACCCTGTTCTTTATTATACAATTTAATTTTTAACAATATGTTGAGTTAAACAAAAGTTACAAATGAAAACATATCGAAAATAACTGTCCTGGTTTTATCTGTCCTGTTTTTAGACCTTCCCTCAGATTTCATTTATATTTACAATGATTGTGCAATATGTTTGTGTTTGAAACAAATGAAATACATATCTAACGAAGATGTTTAATGTGATGTTTTCAATTCAGAAGGTATAAGCAGGTAATATGAGTCGTAAGTACTGAGTTTTGAACCCCAAACACAAGAGAGACTCAGAGACGTATATATAAACGTATGGGAGAAAACCTCAAAAGTTTGAAAAGAGGGGGTTGTATGAAAAAACCAGGATGGAAATTACGAGGCATTCATTTTAAAAAGACTTCCTTTTGGTCTCATCTTATGTATTTCTTTCTTCATTAGAAGAGATAAACACTTAAAAAAGAAAGTTAAGTTTTGGTAGTGCTGATTCGCCCATAATGCATGATTGTGGGTCTTCTGCTCAGTTACGAGAGTCTGAAGGGCCTCAAGGGGGTGGCAAGTTCCTTCATATCTGTTTTATATGTATATAGGTTGTTTCTATGTTATTCATCTTTTTGTCCATTATTCTGTAACCTTTATTTTTTTTTACATCCCAATATTTTTTATTTTTATATGCCCTTTTGATTTTTATAAATTTTAGACTATACGTTTCCGATTTATGGGGTTTTATTCATTACAAAAAGGGGGATTTTCCAGTTTTCGGACAATAACTCAAAAATGCTTTCAGCATTTTTTATGAAACTTTGGTAAATTGTTTATATCTATTGTTGTAAGCTCCCTTTTGATTTTCATAAATTTATGATTTAACGTTTCCGAGTTATAAGATTTTTTTTCATAAAAAAGGGGTGATTTTCAAGTTTTTGGAAAATATCCTTAAAGTGCTTAGAGCAGTTTTCATAAAACTTTGATGACTGATTTATATCTATTAAGATAACCTCCCTTTAGTTTTTTTTTATAAATTTCTGATATAACATTGAGAAGTTATTGTTTGTTTATAGTCTGACAACAGATTTACTAAGTATTGCGCAACAGCACAGTGTATTGCACAACAGCAAGAAATCTTTAATTGAATATAAATTCAATTCATATAACCAATTTCAAGTTCTTTGACTACATTTATTCAAAAACCTATTGTATGTCAAATATTTAATTACAATCCAAATTCAGACCTGCATCAAGCTTGAATATTGTGTCCATTTTTGCCCCAACTATTCAGGGTTGGACCTCTGCGGGTGTATCCAGCTGCGCTCAGCGAAGCAGTTTATTTGTCAGCGTTGTCATCATCATCGTCGTCCGAAGACATTTGGTTTCCGGACAATAACTTTAGTTTAAGTGTATGGATCTCTATGAAATTTTACCAGAAGGTTCAATTTCGATACCACAAAAGGAAGGTTGGGATTGTTTTTAGGGGTGGTGATCCAAACTGTCTAGGAATAAGAGGCCAAAAAGGGGCCCAAAACAAGCATTTTTCTAGTTTCAGCACAATAATATATGTATAAGTATTTTGATTGCTCTGAAATTGTACCACAAGGTTCAATACCACAAGTATAAGGTTGGGATACATTTTTTGGGTAATTGCCCAAACCGTTCTAAAATATGGGCCAAAAGGGTCTAAAACGAGCATTTTTATATGCACGTTTACAGGACGTATTATGGTATACCATTGTCTGTCCGTCTGTCCGTCATCAACATGTCGGACATTAACTCAAAAACGCTTTAACCAATTTGAATAAAACTTTGGTGGATTGTTTATATCTGTTGACGTGAGCTCCCTTTCGTTTTTTTTATACAACCGCAAAAAAATTTTGCGGTCGTATATTGGTATGACGTTGGCGTCGTCGTCGTCGTCGTCCGAAGACGCATTGGTTTTCGCACTCTAACTTTAGTTTGAGTGAATGGATCTCTATGAAATTTTACCATAAGGTTCAATATCACAATAGGAAGGTTGGGATTGATTTTGGGGTTATGGTACCAACAGTTAAGGAATTAGGGGCCAAAAGGGGCCAAAATAAGCATTTTGTAACTTCCAGACATAACTTGTGTGTTAGTGTATGGATCTCTCTGACTTTGTACCACAAGGTTCCATATCACAAAGGGAATGCTGGGATTGATTTTTGGGGTAATTGCCTCAAAATTTTAGGAATTAGGGCAAAAACAAGCATTTTCTAGTTTCATGACAAAAACTTGTGTTCAAGTGTATGGATCTCTCTGAAATTGTACTGCAAGGTACCATACCTCAAAGGAAGGCTGGGATTGAGTTTGGGGTGATGAATCATAAGGGGTTCAAAAATTTGGGGGATTTTGTTTCCTTTTTTCCTTTTTTTCTTTAAAATTTTCCATTTAAGTTGGTTATTTCTGATTTATATTTAAAAGCAAATAATAATGATATGGCAGGAGATACACACCAAACAGGATGTGTTAATTATTATATAAAAGTATTGTGCAATAGCAAGAAATTTTCATTTGCACAGTATTGCGCAATAGCAAGAAATCTTCAATTGCAAAGTATTGCGCAATAGTAAGAAATATCCAATAGCACAATATTGCGCAATAGCAAGAAATTGTCAATTGTACAGTATTGCGCAATAGCAAGAAATATTCAATTGCACAGTATTGCGCAATTGCAAGAAATATTCAATTACACAGTATTGTGCAAAAGAAGATACTTTGTATAAATTGCTTATTTCTTGACCAATTTCAATGGGGTTTTATTCTTGAACTCTTGGGGTTCTTTAATATGCTGAATCTAACCGTGTATTAAGTTTTTGGATTTTGGGCCCCGTTTTAAATTGGTCCACATTGAGGTCCAAAGGGTCCAAAATTAAACTTTGGATTTCATCAAAATTGAAAATTAAACTTTGTTTGGTCTACATTAAGGTCCAAAGGGTCAAAATTAAACTTATCTTAGGGTTCTTTGATATGCTGAATCTAAACATGTATTTAGATTTTTGATTATGGGCCCAGTTTTCAAGTTGGTCCAAATCGGGTCCAAAATTAAACTTTGTTTGATTTCAACAAAATTGAATATGGGGTTCTTTGGGAATCTAACCTTTAGATTTTTGATGCCGTTATCAACTTTGTCATTGAGGTCAAAACAAAATTAAACTTTGTTTGATTTCATCAAAATTGTATTGGGGTTCTTTGATAGAATCTTGTTAGATTGTTATTTTTGGTCCCGTTTTCAAATTGGTCTACATTAAGGTCCAAAGGGTTCAAAATTAAACTTAGTTTGATTTTAACAAAATTGAATTCTTAGGGTTCTTTGATATGCTGAATCTAAACATGTATTTAGATTTTTGATTATGGGCCCAGTTTTCAAGTTGGTCCAAATCAGGGTCCAAAATTAAACTTTGTTTGGTTTCAACAAAATTGAATATATGGGGTTCTTTAATATACTGAATCTAACCATGTATTTAGATTTTTGATTTTGGGGCCCCGTTATCAACTTTGTCCACATTGAGGTCAAAAGGGTCCAAAATTAAACTTTGTTTGATTTCATCAAAATTGAATTATTGGGGTTCTTTGATATGCCGAATCTAACCGTGTATTTAGATTGTTACTTTTTGGTCCCGTTTTCAAATTGGTCTACATTAAGGTCCAAAGGGTCCAAAATTAAACTTAGTTTGATTTTAACAAAATTGAATTCTTAGGGTTCTTTGATATGCTGAATCTAAACATGTATTTAGATTTTGATTATGGGCCCAGTTTTCAAGTTGGTCCAAATCAGGGTCCAAAATTAAACTTTGTTTGATTTCAACAAAATTGAATATATGGGGTTCTTTGATATGCTGAATCTAACCATGTATTTAAATTTTTGATTTTGGGGCCCCGTTATCAACTTTGTCCACATTGAGGTCAAAAGGGTCCAAAATTAAACTTTGTTTGATTTCATCAAAATTGAATTATTGGGGTTCTTTGATATGCCGAATCTAACCGTGTATTTAGATTGTTAATTTTTGGTCCCGTTTTCAAATTGGTCTACATTAAGGTCCAAAGGGTCCAAAATTAAACTTAGTTTGATTTTAACAAAATTGAATACTTATGGTTCTTTGATATGCTGAATCTGAACATGTATTTAGATTTTTGATTATGGGCCCAGTTTTCAAGTCGGTCCAAATAGGGTCCAAAATTAAACTTTGTTTGATTTCAACAAAATTGAATATATGGGGTTCTTTGATATGCTGAATCTAACCATGTATTTAGATTTTTGATTTTGGGGCCCCAGTATCAACTTTGTCAACATTGAGGTCAAAAGGGTCCAAAATTAAACTTTGTTTGATTTCATCAAAATTGAATTATTGGGGTTCTTTGATATGCCAAATCTAACCGTGTATTTAGATTGTTACTTTTGGTCCCGTTTTCAAATTGGTCTACATTAAGGTCCAAAGGGTCCAAAATTAAACTTAGTTTGATTTTAACAAAAATTGAATTCTTAGGGTTCTTTGATATGCTGAATCTGAACATGTATTTAGATTTTTGATTATGGGCCCAGTTTTCAAGTCGGTCCAAATCAGGGTCCAAAAGTAAACTTTGTTTGATTTCAACAAAAATTGAATATATGGGGTTCTTTGATATGCTGAATCTAACCATGTATTTAGATTTTTGATTTTGGGCCCGTTATCAACTTTGTCCACATTGAGGTCAAAAGGGTCCAAAATTTAACTTTGTTTGATTTCATCAAAATTGAACTCTTGGGGTTCTTTGATATGCTGAATCTAACCATGTATTTAGATTTTGGATATTGGACCATAATAGTTGAATGTCCACTTTTAAATTTTTAAGTTCTTAGACCACATTCATTCTGTGTCAGAAACCTATGCTGTGTCATATATTTAATCACAATCCAGTTCAGAGCTGTATCAAGCTTGAGTGTTGTGTCCATACTTGCCCCAACTATTCAGGGTTCGACCTCTGCGGTGGTATGAAGCTGCGCCCTGCGGAGTATTTTATTTAATTTTAGATTTTACGTTTCCGAGTTATTGGGTTTTATTCATTAAAAAAGGGGGGATTTTCCAGTTTTTGGACAATTACTCAAAAATGCTTTCAGCAGTTTTCATTAAACTTTGTTGAATTGTTTATATCTATTGACATAAGCTCCCTTTCAATTCATTAATTTCTGATTTGACATTGATAAGTGATTGAACTTTATTCTTCGAAAACGCGACAGGCGTATCATGCGCTCATGGCGCAGCTGTTTATTCTAGTTTTCAGACAATAACTGAATTGTATTGATGTACCAGACCTAACAAAAAGAAAATTTCTTCAATTGTTTTTTTTTTGGAAGGGGGAGGTGGTAAAAATAAATATGTTTTTTTTTGGAGGGGGGGCAATTTTTTTGCACAAGATTTAAGAAATCAAAAATAAAATTCTTCAAATATTATTTATTTTGGAAAAGGGTGGAGGGTTTAAAAAAAATTGTGTGGGGGGTCAATTTTTTTCCTCAATATTTAAGAAATTGTCAATTTGAAAAATTGGGGGTCACAATTTATTTGACTAATTCTTTGTATATAGTCTGAAAACAGATTTTCTAAGTATTATGAGCAACAGCACAATGTATTGCTCAAAACTTAGACAAAAACAAGAAATCTTCAATTGAATATAAATTCAAATCATATAACCAATTTCAAGTTTAAGTTCATGTTGTACTTGTATGTGACTAGGTCAGTTAAATGAAACTACAAATGGCAATGCAAGTCCATGATATTATCATTTACACAACTTAACCAGTTAAGTACATGGAAATAAAAAGCTTTAGATTGTCACAAATTGAGGAAGTTTTACTTCCATTTTGTTTCCTGTGCACAAATTTCACTACGCACAGGACTTCCATATAACTCAAATTCAACTTAATTAATCTGACTGCTAGACTTTAGAAAGAAATTGTGTTCTGGACAATTTTAATTTCTTATAAACTTAAGCGTGCTTGATTCAACACCACTATCTACATGTCATGTAGTAACAAGACTGATCAATAAGGAATCCTGGTCCTGAACATGCATCAACTATTTGCCACTGGATATAAAAGAAGATGTGGTATGATTGCCAATGAGACAACTCTCCACAAGAACCCAATGACACAGAAATTAAAAACTATAGGTCACTGCAAACCTTCAACAATGAGCAAAGCCCATACCGTATAGTCAGCTATAAAAGGCCTCAAATGTTTACAGCAATGTTAAGAGATCCACTGAGTGACAGACTTGGTTAATGATGTACCACATGTTTCAGTTAGGTTTGGTTACTTTGATTAGTCAAATAAAAAAATCAACCATTTTATCCTTATTAATAAATTGCAGCCAAGGGAAATAACTCAATTTTGAATTACATCATACACATGTATCAAAACCTATCCATATATAGTCACACACCTTTCAACCACAGTCAATGATGGTTCATTGACTTTGGAACTTTTGCATATACATGTAGTTTACATGTTAAAGTTTGTTATTAGGCCATTTTAAGGTAACCACTAAAGATAAGTAAATGATATTTAGTATGCTAGTGAGTTGTATCAGCTTTAATAAATCTGAACATATGATATCAATGGTGATTATATGGCTCTGTCCCCTCAGTTATGGTATAATTCATTATTATTCGTTGGATACCAATTTTTGTGGATTTCGTGGGTACAGGTAAACCACGAAATAAAATGTTCAACGAATGACAAATTTTCTATAGGCTTCTATGCAGACCTCTGCAAAACCACGAAATTCAATATCCACGAACATACAAGTTTTCCTTTATCCACGAAAATTGGAACCCACAAAAATAAATGAATCCACAGTATTGACTTTGATAGTCATACTGTTCAAGTCTGTTGCACAGTGTGTTGCTGGGGACATAGAAACGATAAGGGTCATTCCTTTCATCTGTCTGTCCGTCCAGTCGGCCTTGGAAACATGAATTATATAGCATTGTCAATAAAGCACTCCCATGTGTTCGATTCTTGCCAGATTTTTATGAAACTTATATCATAGGTTTATCATGTTTATATCAGTAATGTCTTTGACTAGTTCGAAAATCAGTACTGATCAATAATTTTTAATAAAAGAGTTACATATATGTCCCTTGGAAACATTAAATATATGGAAAATTGGTTTGTTAGTGCTAGCATGTGTACAATTCTTGCCAGTATTTTATTAAACTTAAATCATAGGTTTATATAATCAATGCATATATATGGTCCGAGTACACAGTTATTTCGTAGTGCATTTCTTTTAGACATTAAATGAAAATAAATAAAATCTCACCTGCGCTTTCTCAATAATATTTTTACAGTGTGTTGTACTACTTTTTGGACAAATTATATCAAAATTATAGAAAACTTCATCAGCTCTAACTCAAAATATGGACAATTTTGTGTTAAGGGGTCTTGAAATCTTTTGACAGCTTCCGAAGTGCTAATTTTTAACCTCTTTCAGCTGGACCAAATCGCTACTTTACTTTAAAATTTGTGACCCAAAATTTTTTACAGTGTCAATTCATCCCCCTACTTGCTATTTGAGGCATAAAACATGAAGAAATACATTTGGAAGGGGGTATAAAAAAAATTGGCAAGTAATACACTGTCCACACTAGGGACTATAATATTCGTAGACAACGAAAATCAAAGGACGATAACTGTATACTCGGACAATATGTCTTTAACAAGTTCTAAAATCAGTGACGATCAATCATTTATATTTTTATGCCCCTTGGAAATATTAAATATATGGAAAATTGGCTTAAGAGCATATTTTTATGAAATTTATATTATAGGTTTATAATATCAATTCTTTGACAAGTTCAAAAATCACTACCGTTCAATTATTATACGACCGCAAAAAAATTTTGCGGTCATATATTGGTATCACGACGTCGTCGTCGTTATCCGCGTCGTCCAAAGCCAGTTGGTTTCCAGACAATAACTTTAGTAGAAGTGAATAGAAATCTATGAAATTTAAACACAAGGTTTGTAACCACTAAAGGAAGGTTGGGATTGATTTTGGGGTTATGGTCCTGACAGTTAAGGAATTAGGTGCCAAAAGAGGCCCAAAAGGCATTTTCTAGTTTCAGACAATAACTTGTGTTTAAGTGTATGGATCTCTGAAATTATACCACAAGTTTCCATACCACAAAGGGATGGTAAGGATTGGCTTTGGGGAGTTATGGCTCAAACTATTTAGGAATTAGGGGCAAAAAAGGGGGAAAACAAAGGTTTCTTTGTTAATGGACAATTAAGACAGTGTAAGGGAGGTAATCCAAATATATTGAGGTAATCTAAACATAATATATTTGGATTACCTCCTACTACTAAATAAAATTATGTATAAAGAAATGCTGTATTGTCTTGAGGTGTCAATTTACTTTAAGAAGTTACTATTAAATTTATGCTGATTAAGGAATATTAATTTTCTATTTTAAGACTTTTATGATGTATTTAAATGGGTAATTATGGTTGCATCTCCAATGGAATTTTGAATTGAGATTATGACCATATCTTGAGGAAAGAATTTTTTGGAAAAAGGGTGAAAAAAGAAATTGTGGGGGGCAATTTTTCTCATTTCATATTTCAGAAATTAAAAGAAATTTAATATATTTTTTTTGCAAAAAAGGGGATAAGATAAAGTTTGTTTTCTTCTTTTTCAGGTTGGGGTCAATATGCAACAGCATAGTGTATTGCACAAAATAAAAAAAAAAGGGGGGTGATTTTTTTTTTTATTTTTGGGAAGGGGGGGGAGCAATTAGCAACAGCATAGTGTATTGCACAAAAGCAAAAAATTGTGTATAAAATTCAAATGATATAACCAATTGTAAGTTCTTTGACTACAGTTATTCTGTGTCAGAAACTTATTATGTGTCAAATATTTAATTACAATCCAAAAATTCAGACCTGTATCAAGCGTGAATATTGTGTCCATTTTTGCCCCAACGGTTCAGGGTTGGACCTCTGCGGTCATATCCAGCTGTGCTCGGCGAAGCAATATTTTTTTAAAAAGAGTTAGGCCCCTTGGAAATATTGATAATTATATGGAAAATTGCATTGTCATAATTCTCATGTGTCAATGTGTGAACAATTACTGCCAGAATTTTATGAAACTTATATCATAGGTTTATATCAGCAAAGTCTTTGACACTTTCAAAAATAAAGTTCTGATCAAATATTATTTAAAAGTTATGCCCTTGGAAATATTAATTATATTCAGATAATGGAAATCACATTGCATTTGCTCTGAAGCCTTAATTTCTTTAAGTTATTAATAAAAAGTTTTCAAAAACACTTAAATGACTAAATTTTAAGTCAATTTTTTGCCCATATTCCTTAGTTAGATAAAATATGTGCAACGCAGGGGGCATTCCAGTTACTCTAGATCTGTTCTTTTATTTTATTTGTGAAAATAAGGAAATGTTGCATGATTGCATATTTATGTAATATGAGGCAGTTATTACGTGTGAAAGGGAAGAAAGTCCATATTACTAGTATATTCATGATACTTTTCGATAATCAAGTATATATACAAATTTGATTAAAATCATACATGTAAAAAAGCCTTCCATCATCATCAATTCATTTCTGTTCCAAATTTTAAATACATTGAAACTAAAACTTAACCATGAAGAACAACTCTACATGATGCATGCATGAATAAAAGACTTGTTACATAAGGGAGTCAATGGAAGATATTTGTTAAAGAGGGCTATAGAGGAATTTCTTTCATATTGATGATTGAAACCCAAAAATAATGTGTGTAAAGGAGGCTATTCTTAGCAAACAAAAATAAGAATAGATTTATTTCCTGTTATTAAACTAGGTACTGAGGTTTTAGACAATAGTTCAGAAACCAAAATAGTAACACTTTATTTTCAGTCCATTTTCGGATTTTTCTTTTGTATGAATTACACAGAAAAATTCTGGACTAAGGTTTGGAAGAGAATTGCTACAATTGTCTCTATCTGATAGAACTTAGGCTAAGGAATATTACAGATACATCATATAGATATAAGAAGATGTGGTATGAGTGCCAATGAGACAACTCTCCATCCAAGTCAAAATTTAAAAAAGTAAACCATTATAGGTCAAAGTGCGGTCTTCAACATGGAGCCTTGGCTCACACCGAACAGTAAGCTATAAAGGGCCCCAAAAATTACTAGTGTAAAAACATTCAAACGGGAAAACCAACGGTCTAATCTATATAAAAAACGAGAAACGAGAAACACTTATGAACCACATCAACAAACGACAACTACTGAACATCAGATTCCTGACTTAGGACAGGTGCAAACAAATGCAGCGGGTTTAAACGTTTTAATGGTACCAAACCTTCACCCTTTTTCTGAAACAATAGTGTAACATCACAACATGGAAAGACACATATCTAGAAATAGTCTTTAATTAGATTCTGTTGACTACTTCTGTTTCTGGCATAGATGCAGAATCATCAATTATTAAAGTTTATTAGAAACATTAAACTTTCAGAAATTTGGACCTCATAATTTGCTCTTCAGCACTATACCTTTTTGATTCAAACGTCAGTGAGTCTTTTGTAGATGAAACAGACATGAAATTTGAAGCCTTGTATCATATGATGAGTTTATTGTTAAGTCAATTATATTTCTTATGTTACGTTTTATTACTTTTTATGCCTGATCCGTAGCGGTCCCAACTGTTTAGGAAATAGGGGCCAAAATAGGGGCCCAAATAAGCATTTTTGTAGTTTTTAGACAATAACTTGTGTTAAAGTGTATGAATCTCTCTGAAATTATACCACAAGTTTCCATACTACAAAGGGATGGTTAGGATTGACTTTGGGGGTTATGGCTCAAACCATTTAAGAATTATGGGCAAAAAGGGAAAAACAAGGGTTTTCTGGTTCAAGGACAATTGAGACAATTTAAAAGTAGTGTAAGGAGGTAATCCAAATCAATTTTAAAGAACAATGTTTGATTACCTCCTTACACTGCTTGTAAATTATGTATTAAGAAATGATGATTTTTGAGGTGATTAGCTGTCAATTTATTTTTAGCAGTTACTATTAATTAATGTTGATTTTAGCCATGGCTATGCATGTCATTTTATATTTTAAGACTTTTATGATGTATTTAAATGGGTAAATATGGTTGCAAACTCCATTAGAAATTTGAATTGAGATACTGACCATATCTTGAGGAAAGAATTTTTTTGGAATAAGGGAAAGGGGAGGTGAAAAAATTGGAGGGGGGACAATTTTCTCATTTCAGATTTCAGAAATTAAAGAAAATTTCTTCAAATATTTTTTTTTGGGTTAATATTCAACAGCATAAGTGTATTGCACAAAAGCAAAAACCGGGGTAAAATTTTTTTTGGGGGTCAATATGCACCATTTCTGTGTCAGAAACCTATTATGTGTCAAAATTTAATTACAATCCAAATTCAGACCTGTATCAAGCGTGAATATTGTGTCCATTTTGGCCCCAACTTTTCAGGGTTGGACATCTGCGGTCGTATCCAGCTGCGCTCAGCGAAGCAATTTATTCGTTTCTGTTCTCTTAACTTAAGTTTGCCTCAACCAAATGTTATGAAATTTATACACAATGCTTATTAAGTTATTTAAAGAATACACAAATCAAGTTTGAATTATGGAAGCGTCACTTTTACCAGTCTAGAGTTATGCCCCATTACAAATGGAAAATTAAAAAACACTTACACACAATGATTATAATCACAATACAGAGATCAAGTTTGAATTTTGGTAGCGTCACTTTTACCATTCTTGAGCTATGTCCCTTTCTTATGTTGTATGCAAGCGGGGCATCATCTGTGTCCCATGGACACAATTTCTCTACTTTTTCACCACTGAATCTGTACCAGGCCGTTTGACTTTGAAACTTCCACATAGTTTATATGTTCATGGTGAAACACAATAAAAATCAATAGTTGGATATAATGTGCAAAATATTACAACCAATGAGATAAGGTGACCAAAGTTTTATTTATGTTTTTTCTTGTATCAACAGATGTATAGAGGTCCTTACTATTTCGAAGATAGATTAAGAAACAGAACAGAAATTGGCTCCTTACAGATTGTCTTATCAGTCATCTCGTAGTAAAGAATAGGAGGTATGAATGTCAATTTCTTTAGTGTACTTCATTTGAATATTTACTTTAAATTTAACAATAAAGGACAAAAGTTTATAACAGGGTGATACCTATGGTCAGTATACTTATTTCATGGAGCCATGCCATTATGACAGGCTACTCAGGTTTTACTTTTCAAGGTGCAACATCATGCAGGCTTTAAGTCCCAATAAATCAGTATGAATTGTTTTTAATATAAGAACAAAATGTATATAAATATGTCAAGCTTGTAACAGAGTCCAAACTCACAACTTAAATAAGATAAGTGTCTATATCTAAAACAACAGTGTTTTATTTTAACTACTGCAGTTTCATTTATTTTCGTGGAAATTAATTTTTTCGTGGATTGATGAAAACTTGTGTTTTTGTGGATATTTGATTTCGTGGTTTTGCCAATAATTTCATACAAAGTCTATAGAAAATTTGTTATTCGTTGAACATTTGAATTCGTGGTTCACCTGTACCTACGAAACCCACGAAAATTGGTATCCAACAAATAATAATGAATCCACAGTATTGCCCTTATACCTTGGACAGATAAAATTTAAGAACGCGGAGGACATTGGAACTCTGTTCTTAAATTTTTTCAGTATCATTAAGTGAATTTGAACTTATGTATCTTATGTCCATGATGTCTTATATATGCTACAAATAAAAGCCTCATAAATTTATTTTCTATCAATTATATGTTTATAGATGTCAAACTGGACAACACTGCACCAAATTGATAGATCATAATTCTTAATTCAGTAATGGCAAGTTCGTCTTCCTCAGCAGTGTCTGGGTTATTGCGAACGAACTATGCAAGAATAGGCCATGCCGTACAACAGCTGTTTCAGATATTCTCCAGGAGCTTATTACAATTAAGGAACCGGGACAAAGGTTATCCCATGATGTGAACTCAAACTGGTACCTGTCAAACAATTTAGGATCTGATGAATGGTCAATGATAAATGATGTTGTGACAAAGGGTATGCAAACTTTGATATACCATTTATTTATAAATTAGTAAGAAATTTGAATCTAGTACCACAGCCAACAAAAGGATGGGACAATCGTACTGCACCAAACCCAGCAGAATTGACACCAGGTTATGACATTGAAAGAATCAGAAGATTCAGAAATGGTATCCTTCACAGAGGTAATGCACAGGTAACAGACTCAGAATTATCCCAGTTCTTTTCAGAGTTTAAAGATATTGCAGACAGACTAGAAAAATACCTTAGAAAGCATAGAGGAGAGTATGTAGACAAGTTTGTTGATTTGGAAACATGCTGTATGGATGAGAAAACAAGTGACATGTATATTAGGAGAATTGAAAGGTTAAAGAAAAGTGATGAAGATTGTAAGAAAAGAATACATGCAGTTGAAAAAGATGTTTATGCATTAAAAGAGAAGGCGTAAGTAAAATTACTATATATAAAGAAATTAAAATCAAAAGTACTCTAGTTTCAATTATTGTGCATGGATTAAGAATTGTGGCTCTTACAACTTCTTCAAGCAGTGACAGGTCATTAGGTTTGCGGGCAGGTCAGGAAGAACATATATATATAACATGTATAAGAAAGAAGTGCATATTTCGAAACAAAATTATTCCTCTTAAATTTGACTTTCACAAATTTATAAAAGGGGAGGTAAACTTATTTAGAACTATCAACATAAAATCAATCATGATCCGTAAAGCAGGTGAGACATTTCAGAGTGTGCACTCTTGTTTTTATACGCCCGTTTACAGGACGTATTATGGTATACCGTTGACCATCTGTCCGTCCGTTGTCAACATGTGGGACATTAATTCAAAACGCTTTACCAATATGCATGAAACTTTGGTGAATTGTTTATATCTATTGACGTGAGCTCCTTTCTTTTTTTTATAAATTTTGGATTTACTGTTTCTGAGTTTTGGGGTTTTATTCATTATAAAAGGAGGGATTTTCCAGTTTTCAGCCAATAACTCAAAAACAATTCCACCAATTTGCATGAATCTTTGGTGAATTGATCATTTCTAGGTAGAGATCGTTAAGGTAAAATGATCAGCAATACAAGGTCTACAAACATGTCGATGTGACCAAAACCATTGAATGACTTCTTAAGGAGTTATGGTCCTTAAATAACGATTTTCGATTAATGTTTTGCCAATATCCATAATCACAGATGAATAGAATATTAAGAGAAATAAGGAGTCAACTAAAGTTCCATTCAAGTACTTTCATGTCATCCAAGGTCAGATTCTACTCGTAAAGGGACCGGAAGTATTTTAAACTGTTGGAAGATATTTTAAATGCACACTTACAAATTTCCGTCTTGGAAAGCACGGTAACAAAACATTGACTTGACCTCTTCAAATGCAGGACAAGGACCATACATGTATCTAATTACTGTCATGGTACCAAATAGGACTAACTATTGGGGTGGTCAACCAATCATTTGGAACTTTTGCATGAAATATCAAATCTGGGATCAACATTATGTTTAACATGGTATCTAGTAAAAGTTGAGCAGCCAAGGTCACAAATTAAGTATATACAAGAAATGTCTACCATACAGAAGTCCATATTAACTGTATAAATTATAAGATTTGCATGTGTGCCAAAACATACCTAATGCGAGCTTTGTGTTAGCATCCCAAATTATGTTGTGTTTTACCAGTTTGTACATGGTTAATAAACTTATATACAAGTTTTGAACATGGTATCGGGAAAATGTCGGTATACATGTACATTAACATAATTTAGATAGTATATACATGTATATATATAGCATCTTGATATTGAGGCTGAGAAACAGGGAAATGCAAGTTTCACTATTTTGTTCTGAATACAAATAAAAGTTTCAAAATCACTCCTTACTTATTCCAATAGAATTTCAAATATGCTCTGCTTACAAATATTTTAAACCAAGCTCTTTTCATTCAATAATCTTTAGTTCATAAAACTAGATTATTTTACCAGTTTCACCATCTATTTATGTTACGTAACTGTAAGTTTGTGATGTCAAAACAAATCTTGAATGTTGCTGATTTTTTAGTAAATTTTGCATTGTTTTTCATCAAAATGATAGTGGAGCTTCATCTCACCCTTATATATTTATGCTGAAATTTGTATTAAAAGGTATATTGAGTTTGTTTCAGAAAAAATATTGGTGGTCGAATGATGGCTGTCATTTGATTAATACTTTTTCAAAATAATGTAGATCTGAATAAAGAAGGTATTTTTGACATTGTGCATTTGTACATGTACATGTAATTATAAGGCATATAGCATATATAGAAATGCATGTACTTATGCGCATCATTGTGTGTTTTCTGGCCTTTAGAGAGTGGGACACAGACTTTTAAAACCATAATATAGCCTATCACCGGTCCCAATCCCCAATAAATTTTGCTCGGTCCCTGACATGTAGTTTTTATCTACTGTGGTAAAACTTTAATCTGAGTCATCTCTTACGTCCAACTGTTATTTTATCCAGGAAAGAAAAGATGGGACCATAGGAATGTGATAGACAAACAATTGATAATATAATAATGTAACACAATGTACGTATTGTATTTATGTTTTCAAGCATAATTGTAACAGTAAGGTAATTGCACCCTGAAGGACCTTGATCAGTAATTACATATATTGTCTATTGTCTAATAACACAGAATTTATGCCACATAAAATTAATTTTAGATTCTAATCCTTCTGCCACTTTGGCACTCAAAATATGGGAGGGTATCTATTTCTTGTTGATTAATGCTAGAATTGCCTGAATTTGAAAGAATTTGCACATATTTGCTTTAAAATGGAATAATTCATGAACAGTTTGCTGTTCAGAAAATATGGGAGGGATGAGAATATAAAAATAAAGTGTATTATTTGGCCTGACCATAATATGATTTATCTCGACAAATGTTTCTATATTTCATGAGATCCAGATTTATGTTTCTAGGTTGACATACCCTATTTGGTGTTTTTATGACAAGAGCATATGAGGTCCCATGACCCCAGCTTGCTAAATAACTGTTGTTGGACGTCAGAAGAGGCTCAGGCTAACCGGACTGAATTATTTTATACACTAGAATGAGACGGATCCGTTTGCGAAAAAAATATTGTATAATGAGGGGTGGATAGAGGATGCGGGAACACTAGAGTAGAGGGTCAAGACCCGGGAACAGGGTGTGGTGACGAAGGCCTTGGGTAAAGGGGACGGTAGCAAGAAAAGGGTAGACGGAACTGGCATAGAGAGGAAGGAAAGTGGGAGTTAAGGGTGAGCAAACCTTGAATTGGTGGCCCCACTGTTTACCATCTTTACTGGTTATCATTGATATTCATATTTTCAGATTTTGAACCTCACCTTAATTATAGCCGATAATCCATTATTTATCATGGCTGTAGCATGGTGAAGTTGAAGAGGCATGCACACTTACTGCAAGCGCACAGTGCATCCGCCAACACTCCAACATTCTACAACATGTCGACTGTCTCTTTACGCATCTTCTCTGGCAATTAATACCCTTCCTCTACAACTAAACCTTCATCCAAACTGACAACTGGCTCATTGTTGATCCTGTTATAATTATGATCTTGTACCGTCTCGTCTGTAGCCTCACCGCCTCTTCGCCTTCATCATGCAATTCTGTCTCATCATTAATGCTTTCGTAGTATCGTTTAAAACCCTCTCTTGTCTTTCCCTGTCTTTCTTTAGCCTTGATTGTTTTAAAAACGTTTTTTGTTTACTTTACCCATTTCTTTTGACCACTCAAGATTGTTATCTTCTGTAATGCGCTGAAAATGGGGTTGACTACGTGGTAAAACACTTTAACCTAATTGATCCTTTCGTATTTATTCAGACACATTTACTTATCAATTCCATTTTATTAGACCTTACTGATAACAGAGGAATAAAATGATGATACTATCTTCATATGTAACCGAATGTTTACGTCTTGAAATATTGCAGTAAGAATTCCTCCAGTAGACCGTGCCGATTTCAGACAAGAAAAGCTCACTGTACTACATCCTTAGGGGCTGAATACTCCTATTAGGAATCAGTTGAGATTTTTGACCATGGGAATAAACTCATCGGAACTAAACACATTTATTTAAAACCAGTTGTTGGCATGACACGGGTTATGCTCTTATCATATATTTTATGATGGTATGATACTAAACCCTAACGGGAGGGATTGTGCCTGATATTCATATGATGAAGACATAATCTTTCAATCAGTTTAATTGAGGTCTGGAGCTGGCATGTCAGTTAACTGCTAGTAGTCTGTTGTTATTTATGTATTATTGTCATTTTGTTTATTTTCTTTTGTTACATCTTCTGACATCGGACTCGGACTTCTCTTTAACTGACTTTTAATGTGCGTATTGTTATGCGTTTACTTTTCTACATTGGCTAGAGGTATAGGGGAGGTTGAGATCTCATAAACATGTTTAACCCCGCCGCATTTTGCGCCTGTCCCAAGTCAGGAGCCTCTGGCCTTTGTTAGTCTTGTATTATTTTTACTTTTAGTTTCTTGTGTATAATTTGGAGTTTAGTATGACGTCCATTATCACTGAACTAGTATATATATTTGTTTAGGGGCCAGCTTAAGGACGCCTCCGGGTGCGGGAATTTCTCGCTGCATTGAAGACCTATTGGTGACCTTCTGTTGTTGTCTGTTCTGTGGTCGGGTTGTTGTCTCTTTGACACATTCCCATTTCCATTCTCAATTTTATCATCATAGATACCAGGATTGAAATTTTGTTTTGCGTCAGGCGCGCGTTTCGTCTACAAAGACTCATTAACACATCTTATTTTGCTAATCATACTTGTTGTTTACAGTTTGTCTCTATCAAATAAAGTTTCTTAAAAAATGTAAAAGGTCAAGTTATTTATTCAAGGAAAAACACCTATAAGGTATTATTTTGCAAACATTTGTAAAATCAAAAACAATAAAAAGCTATTTGGTCAGCTAGACAAGATCTGCAAATAGGTCAGAATAGATGAGATTGTCAGTTGTCTTCTTATAATATTACTTGCCCTTTTGATGATTTTTACCATTTTTTTTTGTGTTTTGGGAAAGAACTATAGAAGAAAGAGAAAACTGTGAACAGAAAAATAATTATCAGCAAAAACAATATTTAAGTGATGAATTATATCCTAGTCTACGGTGTTCGAGAGTGTCAATTTTGTCCTTTGCACATAGACCTAGGTGAGTGACACATGCTCTGTAAAGCCTCTAGTTAAAATTTATTTAAACTTTCTCACAATCGCAATGTGCATCTACGATTTGTTTTGAATCCGAACCATATTTGGGGTTTCCCGTACCAAATCATGGACTTTGCTTTTGTATTATTTAGGAGGTACCCATTTTGTATTTGCAACTCCTTCTTAAAACCTTATTACAATTTATTGAAACTTTTCACAATCTTAACCATATACTGCTATTGTGCATCTCTTATTTTGTTTTTATTCGAATCAATTGTGGGGTTTACCTTAACAAAATTTGGGAAATGCCTGTACCAAATCAGGAATATGACAGTTATTTTCACTCGTTCCGTTGATTGATGATTCATGGACTTCGCCTTTTGATAATACCTTGGAGTTCGGTATTTTGTTATACTTTTTTTTTACTTTTCCATTGCTTTATTTTGGGGTACTCATGTTGTATCCGCATCTTTCCTAATATGCTTATTAAAGCTTATTGAAACTTTTGGCAATCATAACCATATGACTCGAATATTCATTTGTTTGCAGTTTTGGCTGTTATCGTGAAAATATGGGCGCTAGGTTAAACGTGTACAGTGCAAGAATCATCAGCAAGACAAGATCTATTAATCCTGAATATTTCAGAACAATATGTCAACCTATTTTGAAAATTGTCCCTGAAATGTTGATTTTACTATTTTTTTTTTTTTTTTTAGTTTTGCTGTTATCTAAAAATCTATAAGAGCTAGGTTAAACATGTAAATTGCAAAACTGATCAACAACACAAAGCGTATCTACATTATGTTCATATAAAACTCCCATTTAGCAAACTTGATTTTCTCGACAAGTGAGCGACACAGGCAAAGGTGTGCTTCTTGTTTTCTGCAAGTGTCACTAGTTCATTTAATTCTAGATTGTGTAAGGTGTACATGTCTGCTTGCTAGGATTCATCTTACCTTGACCCCTTTACTTGGATCATTGATAATGTTACGTATATGTAATACTTGTAGTAATACCTTTATCTTAAAGATTTTCAACATCAGTTCAGTCATGATCAGCAGAGTTGGTGACATTTTCTTGTTTTCTGTTTTCTGTTTGATCTACTTTAATTACAAAGTTGGACTAGTATTTATCATTAAAATGACAGATCCAAGGTGAACCCTTTTGTTGAGCCTGTGATAATTTGTCGCTGAAGGAGACAGCGATCCTACATTTAGTCGTTTGCGTTATCAATATTTATGTTCAGTCTGTGGTAAGTTTTTTTAAACATCAATGACTTTGTCAAACCTTCATGGCAGTTTATGAAACTTGGACAAAGGCATTTTTAATGATGAAATAGTTTAATTTTAAAATATTTATACTAATTTTTCCGTTAATTACTAATACATTAACATAGTTTTTGTCACAGTTAACATCAAGATACCGTCTAAGGTTTAAAGTTATTCAAACATCAATTACTTTTTCAAACCTTCATGGAATTTGTATGAAATCTGAAAAGAAGCATTTTGTCTCGCCTTCACGGAGTCAAAACTGAGAACTAATAGTGCTGTTTCCGGTATCATCGGTGGTAGCTTCAGCAATTCGTAAGAGTTCGTGTTTAGTTCAGATTAAGAAGAACCACCACTTATGGTATATTAATATGTTTGGTATGCAGCTGTATAAGTATTGTCACATCTCAATTCCATGCAGATTATTCGACCACATTCACTCAGTTATGGTCTGTTGACTTTAAAACAATAGCTTTTAATATTTTAAACGTTAAAATTTGTGATAAGCCGGTTTAAAGAGAACCACTAATAGTAAGTCAATGATAATTATAGTATGCACTTGTTATGTACACATTGGGATCACTTATGTCTACGGAAAGTATCTAGCCATGTAACTTCAGTCATGGTTCACTGACTGTGGATGTTTTGTATGTTTAACTATCATCAGTATTGCTATTTAAATATCAAAATTTGTATTATACTATCAAAACAACGGACAGACAAGATATATCTCTTTATCAACAGTTAATTATGATCAAAAGACTTCATTCAGAGTAAAATGTTTAAATTATCTTTATTCGCTTTTCCATATTTTACCGATAAAGGGACTTAGCTTTTGAAGTAAAATTCAGGTACACTCTAAATTAAAGGTTTTTATAAATCAATAAGTCCTAAAATCTTCATGGAATTTAATGAAAATTGGACAAAATCTTTGTGATAAAAAAAAGTATCCAGAGTATAATTGGAAAATGTTTACATAATTTATCCATATTTTACTGATTAAAGGATTAAGTTTGTTCTTTTGCAGTTACCATGTATAGTTACTGTCTGAAGTTAAAGTTGTTTAGACATCAAATACATTATCAAACCTTCATAGAATTTTATGAAGCTTTGGCATGCCTATTTGTCAGTCGTCCGTCCTCGTCGTTAAATTTTACAAAAGTCTTCTCTGAAACTACTGGGTCAAATTTAGCCAAACTTGGCCAGCATCATCATTGGGATATCTTGTTTAATAAATGTGTCCGATGACCCGCCTGCTAACTATAATGACCAACATGGATAAAAGTAGAACATAAGGGTAAACTGCACGTTTTGTCTATTATTTTGAAAACGCTATAAAAGAGAAAATGATGTTCAGAATGTTGAGCTCTTCTCCATCTCCGTCAAAACTGTCAGACGACTTCTTATGGGAGTTATTGCCCTCAAATTACGACGTTTAACATTTTGTTTAATGTTTGCCAATTATCTTGAAAACTTTGATAGAAAGAGAGAAACCTTAATCAGTAAAATGATCTACAAATAAGTTTAACATCGTCAGATAAATCCAATTTAGAGTTCTTACTCGCCGCGATATAGCCTTTTGCACTGATGCATCGTAAAGCAATCACCAATCAATCAATCAATAGAGTTCTTGCTCTTTAATGGCGATTTTACCAATTTTGGGCGTTTTGCCTTTTGTCGTAAAACTATCAAAGATAGATAGAAAAACTAAACGAAGATCAGCAATACAAGATCAACAAAAAGAGATTTTGTCATGAAATCTATTCTAGTCTACAATGTAGGAGAGTGTCCATTGTTGAAGATGCACATATACCTAGGTGAGCAACACAGGCTTCGTACTATGAACATCAAAATTATTTATTTTGTTAAAATATTTCCTTTCTCTATTGTAACTGTATACGTATACCTAACAACAAAATTATTTTATTTACCTGTGTTTAAATTTATTGCAAATGGCTGATATTTTGTTCGAGCATATTGTTTTTCTTAAATTGTTTAATATTTCATACCGATATAACATGTTACTTTTATTATTCTTCCCTTAGTTTATTTATTTTGAATTTACATTGTATCATAGGTCAAATTTATTTGTTCAGTGTATGTTCAATGGTGTTACTATGTCCTTTGATTGAGTTAAGCTATTTCAGTTGATATTTTATAGTGTGTCTTTCTATGTTGTGATGTTACACTATTGTTTCAGAAAAAGGGTGAAGGTTTGGTACCATTAAAACGTTTAAACCCGCTGCATTTGTTTGCACCTGTCCTAAGTCAGGAATCTGATGTTCAGTAGTTGTCGTTTGTTGATGTGGTTCATAAGTGTTTCTCGTTTCTCGTTTTTATATAGATTAGACCGTTGGTTTTCCCGTTTGAATGGTTTTACACTAGTAATTTTTGGGGCCCTTTATAGCTTACTGTTCGGTGTGAGCCTAGGCTCCGTGTTGAAGACCGTACTTTGACCTATAATGGTTTACATTTATAAATTTTAACTTGGATGGAGAGTTGTCTCATTGGCACTCATACCACATCTTCTTATATCTATCTAAACTTGTTTTTGATTCAGAGATAATGAAAATAACATTATACAATTATCAATAATATTTGTCTCACCTGCGACGAACATCGCAAAATGCGAGATATAAGGATAACAATCCGGCAGTAACGGCTTAAACTATTTGTATAAAGCTTTTATTTCAGAAGGTAGAAGACCTGGATGCTTCATTTTAAGATTGCATCCAGATACCTCATGTTACAAGGTTTCCGTAATATGTCCATTGTCTTTGATCTCATTTTCATGGTTCAGTGACTGCTTAAACATATATGTATAGTGATTTTGTCATATAAACTACTCACTTATTATGAGCAAGAGGATAACTATATTTTGGTATATGAGATCCTTGCAAAATCTTCATGTTCGTTACGGGGCCTCGGTTGCCGAGTGGTCTAAGTAGTTACTACTGTCAACACTGTGGTTGTAAGTTCGAACCTCGCTCGTGCGAGTGCACTCGACTCAATCTTAATTGACTACGATTCTCAGTTTTCCTATCGAAGGTCTGTGGTTTTCTCCGGGCACTCCGGCTTTCTCCACCAATAAAACTGACCGCCACGAAATAGCCCAAAAGCGGTGCTTAAAAGTGGCGTTAAAACACCAAAAATCAAATCAAATCATGTTCGTTACACAGAATTCACTTTACCTCGATCTCATTCATGGATTAGTGATCAAGGTTAAATTTTCGTCTCAAAGTGTGTATCCCTGATCATATAACCAAAAGATCAACTAAATTTGGTGTCTGTAATGGTTGAAGGCTGTACATGTCGGACTGGAAGGTTTCATTTGGCCTTGATCTTTTTCCACGGTTCATTGGACAATGTTTAGTTCTTGTTGTTTGGTTTAATTTTAAAATACTATAGGCAATAGGGCGACTATAGTTTGTGAATTGAATGATTGTAGGATGTAGATAGATATAGGAAGATGTGGTGTGAGTGCCAATGAGACAACTCTCCATCCAAATAACAATTTATAAAAGTAAACCATTATAGGTCAATGTACGGCCTTCAACACGGAGCCTTGGCTCACACCGAACAACAAGCTATAAAGGGCCCCAAAAGTACTAGTGTAAAACCATTCAAACGGTAAAACCAACGGTCTAGTATATATAAAAACGAGAAACGAGAAACACGTATAAATTACATAAACAAACGACAACTACTGTACATCAGATTCCTGACTTAGGACAGGTGCAAACATTTGCAGCGGGATTAAACGTTTTAATGGTACCAAACCTTCTCCCTTTTCTGAAACAATAGTATAACATCACAACATAGAAAACACACGATAAAACATCAATTGGAAGGCTTAACTCAATCAAAACGTAAATTAACACACTATGAACGAATAAATTCGATCTGTGATACCTGAAAGTAAATACATAGTTAATAAAATATTAGGGACAAACTGTATGGTAGGTTGGTCAATATTAAGTTGTCATAGTTTTGTCAGTTTATTAAATACAATAAGCAATAGGTCAATTATGTTTGGTGTATTGAATGATTGTAAGAATACATGGCTATCTGGCAGGGTTCAAATGACCTTGACCTCATTTTATGGTTCATTGATCAATGTTAAGTTGTTTGTGGTTTTGTCATTTTATCAGATATTAAGCCAATTTTATTTGTTGTACGGAATGATCTGACCTTGATCCATTTACATGGATCATGATAATGCTTAGCGTATGTGCTACTTGTAGGTCAATCTTAATATTACAGACTTAACATAAGAACTACCATGTTAAGTAAAGCATGCTAATCATTTCAGCATGTTTTATAGATATCTGTTTGAATTAAGGTAAACACATGTCAAACACTCCGGTATGCCTGAATTGATTTCCTAAAACTTTATATTATTGTTGGGGTTGATGAAAGGAAGCACCCTTTTGTTTTTATTTTTTCTGGTTTGTTCTTCCAGAGATATGGTACTTTAAATGTCTGATTTAAGTTATTTTTCATATGTTGTATCATAACTTGAATTTGCTTGATTTATTGAAAACTTGACATAACTGTTATGATTGTTGAAAGTAACACATTGATCGATATAGAAAACATATGATGTTTCATTCCAAGACTTTGACTGTCAGATAAATATAAGTCATTTTATGAATTTTATGCACTAGCTCCAGTATTCTTGGATCAAATAACTACAAACTTAATACTTTTTTGGGATGGGTGAATGTGGACTCGTTTTAGATTTTGAAAATGTTCTGGTTTGTCATTCCAGAGAAATCGGATATTTGACACAATATTTAGACGCCTAAGGGTATCTTTGTGCATGTTTTTCTACAGAATTTCTGCTTGAATGCCTTCTAAATATCCCATTTTATTTTTGCAACAATTTCCAGACGCACAATAAGGACGTATCAATATTAATATTTGTTCATTGTCTTATTCAGATATGTATTCAATGGATGCAGAAAGAAGAGAAATAGTTAAAATAACACTCCCAGAATCATTTGTGGAAACCGAGGAAGTTACTAAAGGTGCTAATGCACTCAGAGATAATGGTTTTGTTATCTTAGTAGGTATCAAGGGTTCTGGAAAGTCTACAATTGGTTTGGCAATAACAAAACAATTCTGTGCATTGAACCCAGATTATGATATAAAAAGCTGCCAACAACAGAATATCCAGAAATATATTATATTGCTGGCTACGGTCTTTAATACACCATCCTTCTAGGTACAAAATTGTTGTATTTCTTGATGACTTATTTGGAAGAATTCCATCAAAATATGCATTCAAAGAGCATCTTATGCTTTTGAAATGTGTAAATGAAAGGAAAGATAGTTTAGGAATAAAGATCCTGGTAACAGTCCAAGCAGAAACAAAAGCATGTTTGGGGGAGTTATTTGAAAGTGATACTTTACTTTCAACAGCAGAAATTATTAATTTACCTCTTGGGATGTATCCGAGACGAAATATGCTGATAAAAAGTGGAATTGATGAAAACGTTCAGACAATATTTTAAGACAAATGGAGGAAACTCGTGTACAAGAAAGAATAGGATTTCCTGCACTGGTTTCTATTTTCAAGGAGCACCGAGAGTTAGGAGATGAGCTTTTCACAAATACAGTCGATAAATTGATGAAGTATTTATCCAGCTTAAAAGAAGGAAACAACCATGACAAAATGTATTTTGTATTATTGGTTCACATTCTCATGACTGGTAATGTTCTTGAAGAACATGAACTATACAAAGACGAAAATGAAAAGAAAAGAATTCTATGTGCACTATTTCAAAGATTTTGTTTGGAAACAAACTTGAGTTTGATGAAAAATCTATAGAAACAATCACAGAGGAGAATGGAATCACAGATGAGAAGGGGAATGCCATACTGATGACCAAATGTGATACACATTATTCTGATTACCTGTTTTGCTTTCAGCATGAAGTTATTCGTGATTTTGTATTCGGATCATACAAACTAGAGAAGATTGAGGACATTTTAACAAGAAGTTCCCTTATCTGCATAGTCCGTTATTTCCGACCATTTACTGATACAGCTAATGAACCATTTGTTTACATTGATTCTGATTTATATCCAACGGTAGCTTCCCACATCATAAGCATTATCCAAGATGATCTGAGAACCTCAGTTTCTGTTGCCATCAAATCGGTTAAAACATTATGCATGTCACCTCTTTTGCAGGATAAGAAATTTCTTGGGGTATTAATGACAGAGTGTGATCAATTTAAAGATGTTAAAAGTTCCATTATAAAAGCTGACAATTACAGACATGGGTATAAGACATATGAATATTTAGAGGCAATTCATTTTACATCACTGTTGCTTTACCAGTCTTGTAAGCAGCTGAGTATGATGTATGAAGAAATTGTCAATGTTATTAAGATGATTTTAAAGAAAGTCTGTGATTCTGGAGAAGACAAGAGAGAGATTTATCAAACTATAAACATACTGGTTAAATCTGCAATGGAAGAAGTTTGCAAGGAAAATAATGATGGAAATGTAGTATTAGGTGTGTTATGGAAGTTCATCATTGATAAAAAGGTAAATTGTCAATACAATAATTTTTTGATGAATGCATGGCAAAATCAGTGTCCACAGACTGTAATTTGGCTGCAAGAAAATGTAAAAGAACCAAATTGTCTAAAAATGGAGCAATGTTTTCTATCCATATGTCGCTTTGGTGATGTACACAAAGCAAGTTGGATTTTTGAACATTATCCAAAATCAGGACAGAATAAAATAAACATGTATAAGGTATTTAAAAAAGCTTCGGAGAGGAAAGGAGATTGTTTAGTGGAAGTTACGAGAATATGGCAGTGGGAAGAAAGGATTTTAGAAGATTATAAACATGATGAACAGTTAAATGAAAACATTGCCAATGTTAAAAAGAACTTTGCTAATATGGTTATGAATGGCATACTAAAGGAAAACAAATTTAGATCTGAACTATTTATTTGGGCTAATAGCACATTTATACCCCATGAATTGTATTTTGATAAGACAATGATTAAGAAGATTAAAAGAAGCACAAGAGACTAGTACTTGACATTAACAATCTTGATTTTGAATTCCATTTTTTTATGGAGTTTACTTTTATTTAACTGTAAGATTTATATAAAGAAACTGTACAATATATTATATAAAACACACCCGTGACTGTTTGGGTACATGACTGTATTGAATTAGTGTGTGTATTTTAGCCGATTTATTATACGACCGCAAAAAAAAAATTTTTGTGGTCGTATATTGGTATCACGTTGTCGTCGTCGTCGTCCGAAGACACTTGGTTTCCGGACAATAACTTTAGTATTAGTTAATAGAAATCTATGAAATTTAAACATAAGGTTTATAACCACAAAAGGAAGGTTTGGATTGATTTTAGGGTTATGGTCTTAACAGTTTAGGAATTAAGGGCAAAAAAGGGGCCCAAATAAGCATTTTCTAGTTTTCAGACAATAACTTGTGGAACGGTGTATGGATCTCTCTGAAATTGTACAACAAGTTTTCATACTACAAAGGGATGGTTAGGATTGGCTTTGGGGTAATGGCTCAAACCGTTTAGGAATTAGGGGCAAAAGGGGAAAAATAAGGGTTTCCTTGTTAATGGACAATCACTTTTAAGTACAATGTTAAATTTGGATTACCTCCTTACACTGCTTTAAAATTATGTATAAAGAACTTTTGTATTGTCTTGAGGTGATTAGCTGTCAATTTATTTTAGAAGTTACTAATAAAAATGCTGATTAAAGATATATTATTTTTAGACATGATTATGTATGTCATTTTGTATTTTAAGACTTTTATGATGTATTTTAATGGGTAATTATGGTTGCAAACTCCATTGGAAATTTGAATTGAGATAATGACCATATCTTGAGGGAAAGATTTTTTGGGAGGAAAAAGGGAGGGGGAGGTGTCATCTTTGATGAATTTATATTATGTATTAATTATTATCTCCATAAAACAATGGATATATTTTCAATGTGCACGTAAAAAGATACTTTCTTTCAAACCATTAAGCCTGAGTTGGATATAAAGGGTAAGTCGAAACAATAGATATAAGAAGATGTGGTATGATTGACAATGAGACAATTAACTCTCCATCTTAGTCCGAATTCGTAAAAGTAAACCATTATATTATTAGGTCAAAGTACGGCCTTCAACACGGAGCCTTGGCTCACAACGAACAGCAAGCTATAAAGAGCCCTAAAAATGTATAGTGTAAAACTATTCTAACAGGAAAACAAACGGTCTAATCTAAAAAAAAAAAAAAAACGAGAAACGAGAAACACTTATGAACCACATCAAAATCAACAACCACTGAACATCAGGTTCCTGATTTAGGGCAGATGCAAACAAATGCAAAGGGTTTGAACGTTTTATCTGGCGCCAACCTTCAACTTAACCTAAGACACTGGTGTAACAATACGACATAAAAGGACACACTATAAAACATTAAGCATTTATTATATATATTTAAAAAAAAGGTTTGGCGTAAAATTCACAGGTTTATTTGGTCTTACAACATGTTTTATGTTTGCTTTGAATATCAGGCTCTATATGTTTACCCAAACACACAAATAAAAGTAAACCAATTCAACTATTTTAACCCTATTATTTATTGTCCTTAAAACAATTTTATTTTGAATAAATGTTTACATTTGTAAAAAGTAGTGCCTGTTATCCCAAGAAATGGCCCAATAAAGGGCTATTTTAAAACTTCAATCGTTTGAGTAAATCTCATGTGTTTGTATTGTTAAATTTATTAGTTTTCACAGTGTTATTTCATCCCCCTATATGCTATTATTACTTGATTGGTATAAAACATGATGAAATAAATTTGGAAACTGTATGAAAAGTATTTGCATGCAATACACTGTCCACACTAGGGTCTATGCTATGTCAGTAAATACAACTTATTCTGCCTCTGTGGCATACGAATGGACAGCATGTACTTTATGTCTATTGTAACACTGATATCAAAGCTGACATGGACAAGAAAACTTTATATTATTTAAAGAAAATAGAAAAAAAGGATAGGCAGATGAATTCTTTAATTATGATTTTGCTATGTTTAGAGTATATGATGAAACAGTGGCACAGTGTGTAAAATAATGGTTTTGACGACGGTAGAGTACGGAAATTTAAACCATATAAAAATAAAGATGTGGTTTAATTGCCAATAAGACCAAATGACATAGAAGTTAACAACTATAGGTCACCGTACGCTCTTCAACAATGAGCAAAACCCATACCGCATTGTTAGCTAAAAAAAGGCCCCAAAATAAAAATGTAAAACAATTCAAACGAGAAAACTAACGGCCTGATTTATGTACAAAGTGATGAACGAAAACAAATATGATATACAGCAACAAACGACAACCACTGAATTACAGGCCCCTGACTTGGGACAGGAACATACAGAATGTGGCGGGGTTAAACTAGTGTGAAGGCGCCAACCCTCCCCACCTGAGACAGTGGTGTAACAGTAGAAAAACCTATAAAAGTTAATTGAAAAGGCTTAACTCATCAGATTGATACCAAGCAGAATGCATCTAACACAGATCGGATGTGACATCCAATATCCAATGGATTAAGTGTAAAGACGTCATTAACAGTCAGAGAAAATATGACCTTTAGCATTGCCAAGATACAGGTATGGACAGATTGTAGAACCACAGATGTGCATATGTATATAAAATTAACATTTAATTTGATTTTAATTTACTGATAACAAAATCAATAATAATACCAATAAAAACAATGTTCAAAGCTGGGGTTCAAAGATTTAATTACAGTGTTGAATTGGTAACCTTTAAAATAAGTTTACTTAAAGGATCGATAAGTTTACCCGAATCGTGCAGATCATATATTTTGGCCTTGGCTATATATATATATATATAAAACAAAGAAAAATCAAATAAGATTGATCAATTCAACTTCAGTCGGAGCAGTTTCTGGGAATTGAGCACTACATATAGCAGAGTTTTAGTTGGCTCAGAAAAATCAACACGGGTCAGATTGTCAAACGAATCCACAAGACGTTTTCTGTCTACTTTTGAAACAGGTATACGTAGTTGTACTATTGTCACCATAAACATGTGTTAAAGAACACAACTGTTGCCAAACATTACCACAACAGTAACCAAAATTCTCTGAAAACTTTTGAAGTATCAACTGCATTTAGACCAAAATTAGGTAATGAAATATTGATTAAAGAAATGCACCTCTATAGAATTAAGAAGTCATGCAATTACAAAAATCTAATAGTAAAATGATTTTCATGAGAATTTTAAAGAATAAGTCTTATTTTTAAGGATAAGGAAACTGCCCTCAAAAATTAAAGAAACAGAAATGAAGGACACCCGCTTATTCAGACCATCATATGACATCGTTGAGATGATGCTTATCCACTTATATAGAAATATGGGCCGGATACAAATATACTAACACCAAATGAGACACGAACTCAAGCAAGGGTCAGTTTCAGACACATTGACAGGGAACATCTCTGGCTATGAATACAGCAGCAGTCATCGATCGATTTTGAAAGGTATTTTTAGCAGGAAGTGTCAAGTTCATGAAAGTTACAAACATAACCTTATTCGCGAAGGCTTAAAAATAACGAGATTTTATATAAAAATTCAAGAAAAGTGGATAATGTTCCGAATGTGTAATAGAAATTAAAACTTAACTGGTACTTCGTCTTTCTTAACAATCTGATTTAAATTCAAATCTATAACAACTCACAATCTCGTACATTAGAGGTCTATATTTTAATTAGATTGCTTTCTTCAAAGACTCAAATACTGGTAGGTAACTGTCTCACCTTGATACATATGCCGCTGTCCCCACAGCGAAATCCCCGGATATTACAAAATCAAATTATATAGACTCATCTTTCTATATCTGTTTAGTTATTGACAACCCTAAACATGTACTCCAAAGACACTTGATATAGATGAAAGACTCGAAACCTTTGCCAATGATTCTGTACTATTTTAATTCTGGAACACCACGATTGAACTGTTCGCAAATAAGAATCTGTTTACTGTATTTAGAGCATAAATTCTAGAGTCAAAACATAAGTCATATAACCCAGCTGAAGTTTACAACTTACAAACTGTTGCTATATCAATCAAACATCGGATGACCGCAAGTTCTTGTGAAAGGTTACAAGCACTTGTCTCAGAAAAAAAATCGCATCTGTATTTTAGTTTAAACATATTTTATTTGCATAAACACAAATTGGATGAGACACAAGTCAACAGACTTATGAAATCATCTCCATTTAACATATATAACAATATAATGAATAAGAGCATGCATACATTACAATTTTTAAACATTTGTATAAATTGGACAGTAAAAAGTAAGTGATAAAATGAAGTAGAGAGAGAGAGAGAGAGAGAGAGAGAGAGAGAGAGAGAGAGAGAGAGAGAGAGAGAGAGAGAGAGAGAAAAACAGCAAGGAAATAAATCAATAGAGAAAAAAACACACACACACGACTTAACCTATAGATGATGATGTATATTTGGTCATTTTTACTATCTAAACAATAAGGAATCTATTCGACCCTCTAATAAACTAAAACACATGTTTAAAGATATTTTCATTTTGCTCCTGAGTAAGTTGATTACTACCCGATGTTAATAGTTCTACATTTAAGGGACAGGTATTTGGGAGCCAGCTAAGATTTTCTAAAAGTGTTCTTCATATTTCTGAATATAATATACATTTAAAAAGAAATGATACGAATCTTCGCGATACACACCGCAGCGGCAAGATGGATCAGAAATAATATTAATTCTATACAGAAAAGGAAGCAGAAAATCGAAGTTGAGTAAGCACAATGTTAAGTTTACGACTTCAAACTCGTAATGTTTCGGCATGTATTTATTACTATTGGGATTCAAGTTTATGAGTTTCGTTTTGAATTTTCCTATTGTATCTGCTTCTCGGGTTGAAGTATCAAGATTATTCCATAGACGTATAGTTGATAGTATAAATGATTCATTAGTTCAAGCAAGTCTGCAGAATGGAAGTATTAAAGTCATACCGTTTGGATTGTTGGTGGAATTAAATTAATCAAATAATATTCTGGTACATTATTTTGTGAATATTATAAAACATTTGAATTTTTCTTCTTTCTTTTCTTTCTGCTAATGTGTCCCACCCAAGTTCCTTGTGAGTAACTATTGACCTTGTATAATAGGTAAACCCGTTACTATTCGAGCAGCTTCAAGCCTTAATTGCTCCAGCTTAAAAATATATCCTAATCCCATATCATCCCAAACTTCACTGGCATATTCAAATAAAGACCTTATAAAACAAGATATAGTTTTCTAAATTTTCTACTAAGTCTATATTTTAGTTTCCTATGCATATTTATATGTTTAGATACTCTTAAAATAATATTGTCAAAATGAACATTCCATTTAGCATCATTGCTAAATGTAACCCTTGGGATTTAGAAGTTTGATGATATCAACAATTTCATTAGTATTTATCAATATATCGTTCAATAGGTTGCGGCGTTTTGCATTTGCGCCACAGGCACTTGTCTCAGAAAAAAAATTCCTATATACCTTAATATAACACAAGGTACTTAACTAAATTTTTGAAAATGTCACCCAGTCCCGAATTTCCGTTATTTTTCGATTTCTCGGTTGTCAAAACCTACTTAAACTTATTATGCCGTAAATTTAAATTGATTTATCTACACAATGGTATATGACACGACTACCATTGTGCTCGGGATCATTCGTAGCAGGCCTCAGAAGTCGGTCAACGTGATTTTTTTTGCATACCGCTCAAGACTTGGCAACACCGAGTCCGCAGTGATTGATTTATTATAAAAATTATTAAAAAAAAAGCAAAAGGTTATGGCCATGTTTTACCTCATTCAATGCTATAAGCTGTTTGACATTCATTTTGTTATGAAACACACGTGTGCACAACGTTAGACATGTAGACACTAATGTTGAGTTATAAATTGACCAAAATTTCCCACATTTATTTTTAGCCAGACTGACCAATGAGAAACCGGTATATCATTACCTGCGGACTCGGTGTTGCCAAGTCTGAGCGGTATGCAAAAAAATCACGTTGACCGACTTCTGAGGCCTGCTACGAATGATCCTGAGCACAATGGTAGTCGTGTCATATACCATTGTGTAGATAAATCAATTTAGATTTACGGCATAATAAGTTTAAGTAGGTTTGACAACCGAGAAATCGAAAATAACGGAAATTCGGGACTGGGTGACATTTTTCAAAAATTTAGTTAAGTACCTTGTGTTATATTATTATTAAGGTATATAGGAATTTTTTTCTGAGACAAGTGCCTGTGATTTGCGCCGATTTTTTACGGGTAAATTACATGTAAATTACAGGTGAATGTTATTTTGCATTTATCATCATAGACCTCGTTTGCTCCTTGTACAAATATTATGAATCGTCAATCAATTCGGATAGCCATTTACCAATGTCACTTAATTTGTCTTCATACTCTGTGCACAGCCCAACAGACTAGGATTTTCCTCCACCAGTTTTGAGCCAGATGAAAACGACAACAATCTATTCTACATTGTGGAAAGCATCCATAATTGCGTTATGCATTGCTTGTTCAAAGTCAATAATTTATGCATAACCTCGGCCACAAAGGAAAGTTGTTTTGACGGCAGAGATCACACATTATTTTCCACATCACATACGGTAGTGTCACCTATATTCGTGGATATAAGATTATTCAAACGGAATGCGGTAAAACTAATAAATAGCCATTTGTTTTTATGTCGATAATGTTACCTTAGAACTTCATTAAAATAATACAAGTTAGTTTGATTCTTTCCGTTGGCGTTTCATAGTTTCTTTGATATGACCTACATTTCTACCTATTTTCGTGGGAAAAGTTCGTTCTAAAAATAACACAAGAAGAACACAGAGTATGGAAGCCCAGTGGTGAGCATAAAATTGTAATTTTAATATAATATTATTTTGTACATGTTCAGTTCAGTAAAAATAAAACATTGTTTTTAAAGACCGAGTATTTAATTTAAATTTTTGGAGACTGAAAACCTTACAAAAATAAAAATGGAAACACCAAAAAATTTTAAAAATATTTTAACTTTTAAAAATTATTAAAATTATAAGTAACAAAATAAAATCAAAGTTGCTAATAACAATTATTTTACTTACCATTAATTAAAAAAATGTGCTTAAAGATACAGTTCAGTCAATTTTTCCTTTGGAATCATGACTTAATTTCTTTCCACAGAAGATAAAGTTCATATTTATGAAATCAAGCAAATGTTCACAACTCAAAAGTGTTCCAACTGTTAATAAAGAACTGGCAACAGTAAATGTCTTTAAATATAAATAACTGGAAACGGTCAAACAATTATCAAATGTATATAGTTATCATTATTCTTCAGTTTCTTTCTGTTTGCAGGGTAAGCCATGACATGGGCAGTAAAATTTATCTGACCTGCGTAGGACGGAGACATCACAGCAAAATTTAAGATGAGTCCAATGATCACATTGTAGAAATTCACATTTGGCCCATTGTGTGAATACAATGGAGATGCAATCCTGTAACTCCTTTGGCTGCCACATGTTACAAACACAACACAATGTGTTATCATCATCTTGATCATCTTCATCTGTAATTGAACCGTCAGAAACAACTATTTTTTGTAGTCCTGATGGACCTGGCTGTTGTGAATCTTGTTGATTCTGCTTTAATTTCTTGTTTGTGGTTGTTGAACTGGAAGAAGATGATGAACCATTTTGTTTACGTTTAGTTGTTGTTTTCTTAGCATTTTGGTTAATGTTATGTTTTGTTGATTTATTGTTTGTTTTAGACTTGGTCCTTGACTTTGACTGTGCAATGTACTCCTTTATTTCTTGACGTGTCTCTGGTTCTGTAATTGCCTTTCCTGCTACTATCTTGTAGATGGAACGTCTTTCCTGTTTTGGTGGATTTTTCTTGGACAAATTTGTTGATTTTGCAGTGAAGAAAGTTGTATTTTCATCTGGTTTTTCGTCAGTAATTTTTTCAGCTACATAAATCTGAATGTTTTCATTTTCCTGGTTTGATAATATAGGTTCTGTGTCTGCATTGATCTCTGAATCGGACATTAAATTAATTGGTTCAGTTGTTTCATTTTCAATGCAGGATATTATCAACTTCGATATTTTCATCTGATTGGCTCTGTCTATGAATAGCATCAGAAATAGAAAACAAGGACTGATCTATAGCATCTCTATCTAACGGGTAAATACCAGATTTACGGAAAGCAGACTGCAAATTTGAAGGAGAAAGAGCAGAATTGTAGGATTTGCAGGCAATAGAGCATAAGTTGTATTTGTTAATTACTGCTGAATGGGTACGCTGGAATTTATGACATTCTGAACTGTAGATTCTTGCGAAAGGCCCAAAACAACCAACATCCATGGGCTGAAGAACATGGCTGGTGTGAGGAGGCAAAACATACAAGATAATTTTTTTCTCTACTGCCCAATCAATGATATCTGGTGTTATGTGAGTCCTGTGACCATCATACAGAAGAAGAATATGTTTGTCCTGCATACCAGTGACGTATTTAATGAAATGATTTTCCAGGTAGGACTGAAATATCTCTGAATTGGACCATCCAGTTTCACTGACAGACCCATCAGCACCAGGTGTGGCCCCTTCTAACAACTCCTGTCTCATACGTTTACCAGCGAAAATAAAATATGGTGGAATTTGATGTCCTAAGGCATTACCACATCCCATTACAGTTGTTGTTTGACCTTTTTCTGAAGACAAGGTAGAGGGTACATACTCTGCAGAGGCCACAACATTTGGTGGTTTATAGTTTGGTTGTAAACCCTTCTCATCAACATTATAGATACTCTGTGGCTTGTCTTTTAGCTGATATTTTTCCATTATACGGTTAAGTTCATCAAAGTACCTGTAAATTGATGCCCTTGAGGTTGCCTTTGCTCTAAGTTCTGAGATGGTTTTAGGTCTCCATACCTTTAGTTCAGGCCATCTACCCATGAAGCTGTAAAACCATCTCAATGACAGCTGCTTGTCGTCTTTTGTCTTTATACCCAAGTGAACAGCATACTCAGATCCAAGATCCACCACTTCAGCTCTGGTGTATGCATATCCTACTGCACCCATTTCTTTTATGTGCTGAACCAATCTTGCCTCCTCTTCACAGTCAAACACTGGTGGTGGTCCAGACTTTACGTTGTCTATAGAGATGTGGCCCAATACACGATCTCTTAGTGTCTGTTCAGGAAGACAATACTTCCTTGCAGCCTTGGCAACACTAAGCTTCTTGTCAGTAACATCCAGATAAGCATTAGTCAGTTTTGTTGGTGAATACGACTTGTATTTCTGCCTTTTAAGTTGAACCTGTAAGCTGTATAATTTCCAGCATTATCCAAATAAATATTATATTTTCCAAATTTTTTCTAAATTTTCTTTAGCTATTTTCTCTGTTTTTTATATTTATTAGTATCGGTTACTTTTTAGATTTGATTGCTTTTTTTTCGAAGTCTATCTCGCTTGCGAATTTCTTTCCTAATTTCATTATTGTACCAAGGTTTATCGTTACCACGCGTACGTATTGTTACCATTCGAGTTGGAATGCTCTCTCTTGCAATGTCAAGAATTGTTTTAGTGAATATACTAACCATTTCATCAACGTTATGAACACCAGAAAAGAGTTCGTTCCAATCAACTGAATTTAAAATGTTATTGAATATATCTACGTTTGCTTTTCATATAGCCATATTTCCCTTTTGAACGACTTTGTTACAAATTTGGGACATTGTAAAAAATAATTCGAGCATAGTGATCCCTCATGTCTGTAGGTACGCTAAGTACAGTCATCCGAAATAAAAATTGCATTGCATCATTTTTAATGATCGGATCGAGCAATGTGATAATGTGATCAGTTACCCTTGTTGGTTTATTAATTGTGTTTTTATGTCCCATTTATGGGCATTATGTTTTCTGGTCTATGCATCCGTTCGTCCGTTCGTTCGTGCGTCCGTCGTTCGTCCGTCTGTCCCACTTCAGGTTAAAGTTTTTGGTAGAGGTAGTTTTGATGAAGTTTAAGTCCAATCAACTTGAAACTTAATACACATGTTCCCTATGATATGATCTTTCAAATTTTAATGCCAAATTAGAGTTTTTACCCCATTTTGACGGTCCACTGAACATAGAAAATGATAGTGCGGATGGGGCATCCGTGTACTATGGACACATTCTTGTTTAGATTTAAAAGATTGATAGTATCATATAGTTTATTGTTGTTATAAGAGAATACGTCCGAATTTAAATCTCCAGAAATCACAATGTTTTCGGAAAACTGATATCTCAATGAAGATTACACAACTCACTTACTATACTGTTATAATTTGTCGAAGCTGGAAGGACACGAATGTTAAAATAATCATAAAATAACAGCAATAATACAGATTAGGCCCTTAGTTTTCTTATTTGAATTGTTTCATATTTTCTATGTCGGGGCCTTTTATAGCTGACTATATGGTATTGGTTTTCTCATTGCTGAAATTCTTTTACAGATATAAAAAAAATAAAGTGTGGCCTTATACCTGTTTAAGTCTTATAAAACGGAATATCACGACCTTAATTATTATTACGGTAATGTTTTGTAAAGTATGTAATTTCAGTCCTGTCATAAACGTTTGAATATACCGTCAATGAATATACTATTTTGTTCATGGTTGAAGGACGTATTAGGATTATAAAAAATTCTTCTTAAAAGTTGTATATAATATTGCAGTTGACAAATTTCAAGAACTGTGTAGGCAATGTTTGATAATAGATCCCCGTATTTTGGAGAGGTTCAAGTTGCTCATTCGTTAGTTTTCGATGCTGTTGTTTGTCTTTTGTGGTCAGGGCATTGGCGGTGGCAATTTGTTTTCGATTTATGAGTTCCATTGTCCCTATGGTAACTTTCACCTCTCTCCTTGATAACAGTTGTGTTCCTAACACATTTATATGGGGATCATAAAAGTACACTGATGTTAATTGTTAGACATTGTTTAAGTCTACGGTACATAGATCAATCCGAGTTTGTCTTCTTCCATGTGCACATACTGCCTACGTTCAACATGTTGATATTGATTCCTATATTTTAAGTGGCAGTTGTGTTACATTTGTGGAAGTTCTCTCGTTATATTACATCAAATATTTTCATTGCTAACATTATGTTAGGTTTTTTCAAATATTGTTTCATTCAGGACTTTCACATTCTAGCATGTTGTATATATTCTGTAAGGTGTAAAATTTTTATGAGGGGTTTACTTTCGAGATTAAGTTAAAATTGCGAGTACATCCCCTCGCATTAACTCGATCTTAAAAAAGGACATTAGCTGTCAAATTCATGTTCATCGATTTGACTCAAATTCTCATATCTGATTTATAACATGCTACAACGTATATCCAAATTACAAACCAAATTACAAAAAGTCTAAAATAAACCATTAACAATACATGGGCTCTATGAAATGTATCCCCATTTCGTGTGTATTTTAGTTTTAACACGTTGTGACGTGGATGGAGAGTTAGTTGTCTCATTGGCACTCATACCACATCTTCTTATTTCTATGCATATGTGAGCTAAAATGATAGTTATAAGTTCTTGAAATTTTGAACAAAAGCGGGAAAGTATGAATGCCTACTGAAATCCATGCAATCTATAAGAAAGACGAATTATTACAGAAGAGTGTCCACCATGCACTTGCACTGCACAATCATTAGAATATTAGAATAGAATGATATACAAATGGATGAAAGTTTGCCTGTAGAGCTATTACGATGATCTGCTATAGATATATATATATATATATCTAACATCAGCCCAAAATGTTAGATCTGTAAATATCGCGCTAGACCACTCGACCACCTAGAGGCTTCACAATAATAAAGCTTTCGGTGGCCGGGTGTTACCTTTCCTCGTCAATTTTAATCTAGCGTCGTAATACAGTACATTATATATAAGGCACGAAGATGGAATTGTTACAGATCAGCTGAATTATCTATTGTAAAGGACCCTACAAATAAATGCAAGATGCAGTCACAGAAATAATTATATTATAAGTACGTCTGAACCAGTGACATTTAAGAACATCCGTTGTTCGACCTACTAGTCAAATGCGTTTTGTTAAAATATACTTTTCACTTTTTGGTCTTTTGGAAAATGTTGCTTGTGCTGTATTTAGACCCTCTACCAAGAAATTTGTTTTACATGCACACGTATAAAATTGCGGTTTGTATCCAACGAATCATAGGTTTGAACGTTGTTTTCAATTTAGACTTGTTTATATTTTTCGTTTGGGCTTGTATTATATTTTCCTTCGGGTTTATATGATCCGTTCATCCTATTTCGACTCTTTAAAATTCAAGAGTCTATCCTAAATTGAGGTAAATTATATGGCCTTCCAAATACCGTTTCGATCCCTAACATCACTGAAGAGACATTAATTGTCGAAATCCGGATATGGTGTACTAATTTTTGCACCTTTTGTTTGCGGTATACCATCTTTTCCGCAAGTTTATTGTTTTCTGTTTGGTATTAAATTAATAGTTAAGATTCATTTTGTTACATCGAGTGATCCGTTTATTTGGCAATCGCCAATGGCAGTCAGCAGGGTTTAAGAACATCCGTTGTTCGACCTACTAGTCAAATGCGTTTTGTTAAAATATACTTTTCACTTTTTGGTCTTTTGGAAAATGTTGTTTGTGCCGTATTTAGACCCTCTACCAAGAAATTTGTTTTACATGCACACGTATAAAATTGCGGTTTTATCCAACGCAATCATAGGTTTGAACATTGTTTTCAATTTAGACTTGTTCATATTTTTCGTTTTGGCTTGTATTATATTTCCTTCGGGTTTATATAATCCGTTCATCCTATTTCGACTCTTTAGAATTCAAGAGTCTATCCTAAATTGCGGTAAATTATATGGCCTTCCAAATACCGTTTCGATCCCTAACATCACTGAAGAGACATTAATTATCGAAATCCGGATTTGGTGTTCTAATTTTGCACCTTTTGTTTGCGGTATACCATCTTTTCCGCAAGTTTATTGTTTTCTGTTTGGTATTAAATTAATAGTTAAGATCCATTTTGTTACATCGAGTGATCCGTTTATTTGGCAATCGCCAATAGCAGTCAACAGGGTTTAAGAACATCCGTTGTTCGACCTACTAGTCAAATGCGTTTTGTTAAAATATACTTTTCACTTTTTGGTCTTTTGGAAAATGTTGTTTGTGCTGTATTTAGACCCTCTACCAAGAAATTTGTTTTACATGCACACGTATATATATATATAGGAATATGGGAGAAATCCGTTTGCTCAAAAATGCGTTCTTTGCGCCACAACTTTTTCTCCTATGCTACGTTTGCACCACCTGTTTTATAATTAGACAGTATCATTTGCGCCAAAAATAAAATATACGATTGCGCCAATTAAAAGAAAATGACTTTCCTCCTCCTTTATCTGGTCTTTGGTGTTTACACTGGCGGAGATAAAGTCATTTTAAGTCATTTAATAGAATACTTTAAAACATAAAATATGTACCTTCGGACAACATATATATTATATTAAAGGCGGAAATTTGAAACTCATTACACACACAAAGTTTCTGCGGCTGAGTTTTCATTCTGCATATTTCTCATACTTTTATATGATGTATTCATCTAACTGCTGCTGCATAGGTACTTCGCAATTTATGGTCATCTAAAACAACAACAGTCAGGCTTCCTCCATTTGATTATATTTCTTTAAAGTTTATCCAAGCAAAGACTTCTCTCAAACTGATATTTTAATATTCTTCACTGAACACTTTTGTCGAGCCTTCGACTTTTGTCGAAAAAGCGAGACATAGCGATCTTACATTCCGTCGTCGGCGGCGTCCACAAATATTCACTCTGTGGTTAAAGTTTTGAAATTTTAATAACTTTCTTAAACTATCATGGAATTGTACCAAACTTGGACAGAAGCTTGTTTATGATCATAAGATAGTATCCAGAAGTAAATTTTGTAAAATAAAATCCATTTTTACGGTTTTACTTATAAATGGACTTAGTTTTTCTGCCAGGAAACATTACATTCACTTTGTGGTTAAAGTTTTAAATTTTAATAACTTTCTTAAACTTTCCTGGATTTGTACCAAACTTGGACAGAAGCTTGTTTATGATCAAAAGCTAGTATCTGAAGGAAATTTAGTTAAAATTTTGTTCCTGTTTTTCCGTATTTTACTTATAAATGGACTTCTTCCAGTTAACCTTACATACAGTCTGCAGTTAAAGTTTTAAAACATTCATTAGATTCATAAACTATCCTGGATTTTTACCAAACTTGGACAGAAGCTTCTTACAATGAAAAGATAGTATCGAGTGAAATATTTTTATATTTTTTTACTCATTTTTGTTGAGGCTGTGATTAACAGCAAAAAAAAAGCGAGACACTGGGTTCCGCGGAACCCTTACGAATTTTATAATTAGTGTTTACCTGTTGGTTTATATACATACCTTTAGTATATTGTAAATCCTATTATGTATACTCATTTTTACCACCAAGAGTAACAATATTAATTATTTTAAGAATGATACTTTATAAGCCAAAATAATAATAAATGTACATTAATCATTATTATGTATGATAATTATGTGTACAGGTAAATTGGCGCAAATGAGTTCCGAATATTGGCGCAATTGATACATTTGAGAGAAAAAAATGGCGCATATGATACCCCTGAAAACAGTAATTGGCGCAAAGGACTCCTGCCAGGAATATGTGGTATGGGTGCCAATGAGAAAACTCTCCATCCAAGTCACAATTTGTAAAAGTAAACCATTACAGGTTAAAGAACCGTCTTCAACACAGAGCCTTGGCTCACACCGAACTGCAAGCTATAAAGGGTCCACAAATGACTAGTATAAAACCATTCAAACAGAAAACCAACAGTCTAATCTAAATAAAAAAGAGAAACGAGAAATGCGTATGAACCATGCAATCAACAAACGACAAACCACTGGCTGTTATTTCAAATATCAATATAATATATAACAACCTGAAACCAGAGTATACCGGCGATAACAAATGATTATATCTTTATAATATAATAATTATTACGGTGAGGTTGAATTCCTGTTATCTATTCATCATCCACACTGGAACTTGTCTAAAAATGTATCTATGAACCTTAACCAAACTTTCAGGTATAGAGATATGATTTTTGCTGAGACAATTAAGTGCTTGTGTTCATCCATCAGAACTTGCGGTCATCCTATGTTCAGTACTTCAGTAGTTTGATTTTGATTGTTTAAAAGTAGAGACATGCACATTATACATCTCTGTTGAAAGGTACATTATATAGGTGATTTTCTGGGTTTATTTTCATATCTTTAAATTTTTATCTGCAAACGAGTACTAAGAATAAATTCCTGCGGAATGTTAATTTATATTTATCAATTATGGACTTTTGATGAGGTCAATACGTTATATATGGACCTGTTCAGATTATATTGACCGAGGACGAAGTCCGAGTGTCAATATAATATAATAGGTCCATATGTAACGTATTGAATGAGTGAAAGTCCTTAATTTTAATTTACATATGTATATAATGTATAAGGAAAATGGCGCTTGTATTCTTAAATTGTATTTTGCAAAATTTTAATATGATCTTGAAAATATCAATATTCTTTGAACAACTTCATATATATAGCTTGTTGCGTTAGGTTTCTTGTATTCTCAGCGTCTGCATTTAATATAAATTTCTTGATATCTCCTTCTGATTTTTTTTCGTCTTCTGATGCGCTTCCTCCATTGTTGTTATGTGTGACGTCATGACGTCATAAATCTAAATTTAGTAACATTTTCATATTGACAACCAATATACGTATAAATAGAAACAAGGCTACGGATACGTAAAATAACCTTTCAAACACGTGATCGCCATAACCAATGAAAATGGGGGTCCAATACTGAACAGCAAAACAGCAAATTGATATGGCTTAAAACAGATAGAGTGAGTGACCCATATTCGCCGCATAATTCGTACATTCCACTTACATCCGACCTACATTCGAATATTTGGAACTTTTATGTAGGTTTCAGAAATTTAACTACATGAAAATATGTTTGATAAAGGAATCATCTTCAAAACATTGGTTAAATGTTCTAAAACAAACGCAACTCAAGATGAAATCAAGTTGTTCGTGTACCATGGGGACACATTTTCGCCGCAATGTATGATATGACCATATGCATCCTCATTATCCTGGTATATTATAAAACGAATGTTTGCAATAACATGAATTAGCTTGAGAGATCATTCCTATACGATTTTTCTCACAAATATTTACTTTAAGACTGCGCATGATTGCCATATAAATCTTACATAATTGCCAAAATCGTTTAAAACACCTGCGTATTTCTTTATATGTGCGAATAACCTTGGAAATGGGGTAAAGAGGAATATCTACAGTTCAAACATTACAAACAGCCTTTACCATCTTTTATGCAAGTATTGGGTAAAGGCACAACATTTTACAGAAGAAATAGCAAAACGGCGAAAATGTGTCCAAGGCGAATATGCGCCACCCTCTCTAGATCTAACAAGAAATCAAAAAGGATAAAACAGATAACAGTAAATGAAATATCAGTCGGGTCCGAATCAGACCAAACCCAGTATATTTTATTATAATCCTTCCATTTTCTATGAACATGCATTCATAATTTTCTAGGTTTACTCAATGTATGATAATAATTTTTTATCCAAAACTAGCAAAATCAACCCTTGGATCACTATCTTTTGCAGATAATTTACTTTGGTTATCACATAGTAAAGAAGGTCTACAGAACAGTATAATAAATTTAGTAATTTCTGTGAAAATTGTCAACTAACTCTAAACATAAATATTATAAAATTAAAATCATGATTTTACAGCCATATATATAGTGCCAAAAGTGTAGTTTAATTTCTTAACTACAATAGTAGTATGATAAAAAAAGCCCAATGTATGAATACACCCGTATTATTACAGCCTTTTGTCATCATAGGCTATTTCCTAGTATCGATAAACCTGAAAATCATAAACGGCATTTTCTTAAATTAAGATTATATAAATAGAGGTATTGATTTTATTAACTTATCTAGTATATTCAATGACTCTACCATCCAAATCCAAATACCTCCATATTTTGATAATATAGAACCACCTATTTTTCGTGTTCTTATAAAAAAACAGCAGAAGAGACGTCAATATAGAAAATAATGTTCCTTCCACTTGAGACTGTGAAACATCTAGTTTTAGATATGTTCCCTATGGTCATGTCCTTACAGGAGACCTCAACATCGTCGAAGACCGTGAGGTCTTAACTTATCTTAAGAAAGGACCGAAATATCGTCCTCCATCTAAAATAGATTGAAAACAGTGTCGTCAGGTCATTAAAGACGCTCTGTCTGTCTACTGTAAAAATTGGTGTAAACGTGAAAAATCTGATAAAAATCTCTAGACAGTTATTTGAATAAAATTATGAATACTGTTAATATTCGTATATCTCAATTTGAAAACAATTCTGAAATTAGTAATAGGGTCCATGATATTCCCATTTCTAGAATAAACAAGAATGTATCCCAGTACACGGATGCCCCATCCGCACTATCATTTTCTATGTTCAGTGGACCGTGAAAATGGGGAAAATCTCTAATTTGGCATTAAAATTAGAAAGATCATATCATAGGAACATGTATTCTAAGTTTCAAGTTGATTGGACTTTAACTTCATCAAAACTACCTCGACCAAAAACTTTAACCTGAAGCGGGACGAACGGACGGACGGACGGACGGACGCACAGACCAGAAAACATAATGCCCATAAATGGGGCATAAAAATAAACTCCTAGTACTCGCAAAGCGGTTTGTGTTCGTACCGGCAGACAAAGCAGCAAACAATGTAGTGGTGGTGTGACGCATATACTACACGGAAGTTCTCCAAAACGAAATTACAAATTCATCTACATTGAGGTCCGTACGCTCCAGAGAGTCAAATTGTAAACAAGCATATCACTGCCACTACCCAGCTTAAAGCCTTTTCCGAACATTTGAAAGTCCCTACTATGTACTGGTTACCTAAATTGCACAAAAAAACATTTAAATTCCGTTTCATCTCCGCATCTAGTAAGTGTTCTACTACCAATCTATCAGTGCTTCTAATTACCTCCTTACTACTATCAAAGAACTTGTTATTAACTTTTGTAATAAAGCTTATAAAATAATGGTGTTAATTATTTTGGAGTGTTAAAAATTCTTTAGAGGTTTTAGATAAAATACATGCTTTTGATGGTCCTTTTAATTCTGTTGACAGTTATGATTTTTCTACTCTCTATACTACACTTCCACACAATCTTATCAAGAAAAAGTTTACATATTTAATTAAATGGTCTTTGAAAATCTCATTACAAATTTATTTGCTGTAACTCGTTTAAAGCCTTTTCTGTAACGAAAAGGAAAGTATGCTAGATACACTTACTGGAAATGTGAAGATATGATTGAAGTTTTAAATTTTCTCCTGGACAACATATATGTACGTTTCGGCGATAAAGTGTAACGATAAGTAGTAGGCATTCCTATGGGCACTAACTGCGCCCCTTTAATAGCAGATTTATTCCTGTATTGCTATGAATCTCAGTTTATGAACAAACTCAGTAAAGACACGTCATTGTTACATTTGGTTGATACATTCAACAATACCTTCCGTTGTCTAGATGATATTTTTCGTTAAATAATCCAGAGTTCTCTAAATATACTACCGATATTTACCCAAAAGAACTTACTTTAACTAAATCTAACATAAACAGCAGTAGTTGTCCTTTTCTAGATTTGGACATTTCAATCTCTAAAGGAAAACTCCATACTAAAATTTACGACAAAAGAGACGACTTTTCATTCCCTATTGTTAATTTTCCTTTTTTAGACGACGATGTTCCTTTGGCTCCATCATACGGTGTTTATATATCCCAACTCGTTCGTTATGCCCGTGTGTGTAGTGATGTCATAGATTTTAACGAACGTAATCAATGCATAACTGGTAAATTATTAAGTCAGGGATTTCGTTACCATAAATTACGTAAAACTTTTACTAAATTCTTTCATAGATACAAAGATTTGATTAGTAAATTTGGCTGTACCTGTAGAAAACTGATTAAAACGGTATTTCACATCCTAAATTTTACGGTAATTTTGTACTTAAAGCGCGGAAATCACTATGTGATCCGTGTTAACTCATCGAACCTTTAAACAAACTTATTAGTAAAGGTTATCTTACCAATGTTGTAACTAGATCTTTGAATATAGTTTACATTGGCACTTATATCGATTTTGTCATCAGCAAATTAAACTAAATTTGTATTCTTTTCAAACGGGATGTATAAAGACACACCCACGTTCATTTTGATCTATAAAGAGGTTAACTCCTAACTAGCCTACTGCCTGTCGATACATTTATTTTGGCATTGCGCAAGTCATGTCTTCTTTGACTGTCTATGATGTTAAAATACTAAATCCCTGGGATGTGTTTTAGTTGATTTTAGTCTCTGATGCATGATTTTTATTATAAATTGTTTTCGGCTTTTAACTAGCTGTCAGTGACTGCGAGTATACTCTCAAATCGTACTTTCTTGTTTATGACCTGTTGATACTAATTGTAATCCTTTTTTATTTAATGTTATTCAGGGTTATATCTGGTCTATATACCAGCTTTGATAAGTGTTTGGTATTACTATGAATTTTCACTTCTTCGTACTATGAAAATCAAAATTATTTATTTTGTAAAATATTTCCTTTCTCTATCTGAACTGTACACGTATACCTAACAACAAAATTATTTTTATTTACCTGTGTTTAAAGTAATTGCAAACGGCTGATATTTTTGTTCAAGTATATTGTTTTTCTTAAATTGTTTAACATTTCACAGCGGTATAACATGTTACTTTAATTATTCTTCCCTTAGTTTATTTATTTTGTATTTGCATTGTAGCATAGATCAAATTAATTTGTCCAGTGTATGTTCACCGGTGTTAATATGTCTTTTGATTGAGTTAAGCCATTTCAATTGATATTTTATAGTGTGTTTTCTATGTTGTGATGTTACACTATTGTTTCAGATAAGGGTGAAGGTTTGGTACCATTAAAACGTTTAAACCCGCTGCAATTGTTTGCACCTGTCCCAAGTCAGGAATCTGATGTTCAGTAGTTGTCGTTTGTTGATGTGGTTCATAAGTGTTTCTCGTTTCTCGTTTTTATATAGATTAGACCGTTGGTTTTCCCGTTTGAAAGGTTTTACACTAGTAATTTTGGGGCCCTTTATAGCTTGTTGTTCGGTGTGAGCCAAGGCTCCGTGTTGAAGACCGTACTTTTATAAATTTTGACTTGGATGGAGGGTTGTCTCATTGGCACTCATACCACATCTTCTTATATCTGTTTGAATATAAATTCCTATGAACTCTTATAAAGAGCAATGTTAACAGTACCTTATTTCAAGTTGAGCATTAAAAGCAAGAAAAGTCATATGTTGGGTGAAAACCAAGATAGGTTCATTGGCAAATCTCCCAATAGAAATTTCTAGTAATCTTTTGATAAATTAGTTTAACGAGTTTTAACTAATAGCTCAGTGATCTCCTATATGGATAGCTGTAAAACCAGATACAGAGCTGATTGAAATTATAAAACTTTGATAAAATTTCATTTGAAAAGTTTACATTAATTTTTGTAAATTTTGCTGGGCACCAGGAAAACCGAATGAAACATAGTATTCCGAGCAGAACAAGGAAGACTCCCTTGAACATTTTATTTTTGTATAGTTTCTATCTTACCTAGCGATGGTCTGACGATTGTCAGGGGCATATACACATAACATATATAATTGTTACAACATACAGTATTTTACATAACATTCAAATAATAAACCTTAGTAACTATTGATATAAAGTTATACAGGCTATTATATGTTAAATAAAAAGTATTTAAGAGTTGCTACTCCAGATATGTGGCAAACTTATTTTTTCTCACTTGATTATATATATATATATATAATTGGAAGATTTTAAATAACATGTATATGTCATTTACATAATATAGACGGTCTGAGTTGATTTTGTAATAATAAAAATTGTTCAGTCATAATCTGATATCAGGTATCCAGATGGTCGAATAGGGACGAAGTACTGATCCCTACACGTTCCGGGAGGTGTCTTCACCGACCCCTCCTGTTACATAAGTAATATGTAAATATTATATTATACCGTCATGTAAAGTATGTCATTAAAAATCATAATAATAGTGTAAATTCTCTTTTAATACTGTGTCTGAGTTGTAATTATAGATGGTCCGATTTGACTCGGTCATAGTTGTCCCCAGGCCGATTTGTTCCAAACTCCGTACAGTGATCGTGTCCGTTCCGGAGGAAATTTTCCGCATGTAATTTCAGATAATGAAATATTTTGTGCAATATTTAATTAAGAAAATGAAATACCGTTGGAGCGAAAGTCAGTTTATGACAGAGGAAATAGAAGGTGAGACACATTCGGACATATCAAACCTTAAACGTCATAATGGGAAAAGAGATACCATCCCTGACAATGTTCTACAATTCCATCCGAGGCGGACGATTATCCTGCTTTTTTAAAACGTTTATCTGATTTCTTTTTAGAGAGTATAAAATAAATTCCAGGCCCTCAGAAATCTGAAATGATCTGAATCTCTACAGACCCTTTGGGAATGTTGGGACGACTTTTTAGTTGTTTTGAAAGCGGAAAAGGATTCCATGGCCAAATCAAGTACTTGAGGTGCATAATCATAACAAACAGCCAATCCTCAATCTTACGGCCTTATGGCACAACTGTTCTCATTGGTGCATATTACGCCCTATGTGAATCTTCCTCCATGTACTTTAATTTTGTTTTGCTGTTACGATTGAGGTTGCAGATGTTCTGGTAAGTCAAAACGTCCTGTTTTTGCAATAAAGACCGAAATGATTTCTAACTTCCGTTTATATTCTTCTGTGTTTTCTTGTTCTAATCTTCCTAGCAGGGTGCCTGTATTTATTTTACGGATTCCTATTTCCTTTGTAATTTGGTGGTACATTTCTTCTCTGTAACATTCGTAGTTGGAGCACTCTGTGAGGTAGTGTTGCGGTGTTTCCCTAGTTCCACAGCTGCATAATTCGGTGGTGTTTTGCCCTGTGTGTTATTTATAGTAATTAAGGGTGGTATAGCCATGCAGTTCTTAGTTGTATGAAGATGCTGAAGAATGTTTTTGTTGGGTAGTCAAAGATTGGGATGTTTTAACGTATGGTGTTATATCAAAAGGTCTCTTCCAGTGTTGCTTAATTCCTATCGCCTTTGCCACTTCAGCATGACATTCTTGTGTGCCCTCGTTTAATGTCTTGAAGGGTAATTATGTTGTTTTTGGCAGGAGTTGTGTTGCTTCTTCTGCTGCTTGCTTTGCCAATAAGTCCGCTTCATCGTTACCTTGTATATTTGCGTGTCCGGTGTCCATAGGATGCAAATTTCCATCCCTTTAGTTCTTACATAGGTCCTCGATGTGTTCTCTGATGTCTCGAATCACATCAATATATGATTTTGGTGCCCAATTTAGTGTTAGAGTCCTACTGCACTTTGACTGTCAGAAAAGATCTTAAGTGTGGTGATAGTGTTATATAGTCTTTCCAGTATACAAAATTTCAGTACAATTACAATTGCTACCAGCTCTGCCAACAAGATGGATCCTCTTTGAGCGACAGGTCTATGTAGTCGTATGGCTGGTCTTGAGTCCTCTGTGTAAATGATTGCACCAGCTCCACATGGTCCCGGGTTTCCCTGCATGATCCATCAGTGAATGCAGCAATGCTTGGTCGTTTGCTGTATTACTTATTAGTTCTGTCATGACTGCTATGCATAGTTGCTTTTGTTCTGATGTTGGGTAAAGTCAAAATAAATGGTCCAAATTTATTTTTTTTGCCAAATTTCAACATTGTTTTAGTGCATTTTCTTTTGTTTTATCTTGATACATATACATTAAAGTTAACAAATCCAAAAGGATATAAAAAGAATAAAGAAATAAAAAAGTTCTGAAACTTTATTGACATAAACCAATAAAACAAATTTAAATCAAGTATACCTTTTGGGAATATGATTTCAGACAAACACTATCAAATATTTATATTTTTTACCCCAATTGATTGCAGAGATCCAAACATTTACTTTTGATGCAAAGATTAATTATCCCATCTTTCATTATCATTTTTTTTAGTTTTTGGCTATTTTTGTATCAATTCATTTAAAGTTGATTGGAAAAGTTTTGATTAAAAAATAATTCATCATTAGTTGATAAAAAAACTTCTCCATATTAAAATTAACCCTTTTTCAAATTCACTGAGGACAAAAAATTGATAGATAAATCTTTTAATAAAGAAGATATATCAAATAGAAAATACATCAAATTTCCCTGTTTTTGTTGCACTCCTGACATATTATACACCAAACTAAAATACAGAAAAAGAACAAAATACTCATGATTTTTTTAATTTGTAATCATTGCTGGTTTATAAAGACCTAAATCTATCATTTGAATGTTATTTCTATTTTAACTTGTGCATCTTATGCTCTTCAGAACATATTTAAATTGATTTTTCTGACACATTATTATAAAATGAGGTTAAGTTACCAAACTATGAACTAAATTCTATTAAATATTCAGCAGAATTGCTGTTTGACAACTTAAAAGAGATCTGCAATCTTCAAAGTTTTTCTGAACTAATATTTTTTTAAAATTATTACCTATATAAGGTACTTTATTTCTCCTATCTTGTTGCACTCCTGACATTCAATATATATCATATCAAAACAGTTATACATCATCAAAAAGCCCATGATTTCTATTTTAAATGTATATACCTTTTAGATTTAACATTTTAATTTCATTTAAACAATATTTTTGAACTATATCATACATATCACTTATTGTATACACAAGTTCACGTCTCATCATATTTGGCTACATTTTTTTAATGGCATCCATTGTAATGTTAAAATTGGCTGAATTTTGTGGCTTGATGTGTAGAATAATCCTGCAAAATATCTTTGGAAAATCGCAAGTATTAAAAAATTACGTTAAAAAGATGTCAAAATTGTCAGGAGTGCAACACTTTTCTGGACATTTTGAAATTTTATTCTTTTTAAAGACACAGCAACTTGCAATTTGATGATATGTGCCATAGATTCTTATGTATATTACAACTATTATGTCTTAGTGATGATTTCAGCTACAAATGAAGCTTGTCCATTGAACAGTTTTGATACAGATGTGTTTTGAAAAAAGTTGTGCCAAGTCAGGAGTGCAACACAAAAATAGTATTACTAAGGAATAGAATGATTTCTGCTTAAATGACTCACACCTAAACATAAACAAAAGTTGATTATTGATATAAATAATGTGAGAGTCTAGTAAATAAGGCCTCCACATAAGTGTCAGGAGTGCAACTTTGAAGTTTAAAGACTCACACTGAAAAATACAAAAGCCAATATATGGTTCTGTTTTATGTTTCAAAAGATACTATACTAGATACCAGATTGCACTCAAAGAGTAGCCTGATAGACAAGGAAATTTTCTTTTAGAACTATTTCTTTGATGTCAGGAGTGCAACAGTTTAAAATGACATTTTCTTGGACTTGCATTTTAAGATAATCTCAGGTTTTAGTGACTTATTTGCATATAAACATGTTTTCTAACTATTTAGATTACATGAATGAGTTATAATAAATTCTTAAATGTAAATTTCAAAGCAGGACTTTGATCCAAGAATCATTGTTTGTCACGACACAAGCAAAAATATGTGAATGATGAATTTTATATAAGTTTAGAATTTAGGAAGCTAATTGTTCATAAACTGTGTATTTCGATTAGGAAATAACCATATTTCAATTTAAAAGTTTTATAATGGTTTCATGTTATACTTATTAAATTATTTTAACTATATTAACAAACAATTAATTTTGTTGAACTCCTGAAATGAATTTATCAAAAGAAGAAGTTGTGTACAGATTTAATAATTTTAAATGAATGAAAGATGGGAAAGATAGTTGATGAAACTAAACTAACTTGAGAATAAAATCAGACAGACTTAGGGATCAAAACACACCATCAAAGTCAACATCGACTATAACTTTGATGAGCAGAAAATTGAGAAAAACTCTGCAAGAAGATCCACCTCAAGAACACTAGACAAATAAAACCAAAGAAAGAACAAAACAAAATAAACAAAACAATGTAAAACTAAATTACAAAGACTTAGACCTGAAGACAAAACACAGATGGATAAAAATGAAAAAAAACCAGAGAGATTGGCAACAGAGAGAAGAAGAAAATTTACACAAGCCAAAAATTGCAAACCCACAGAAAATGTCCAGTCAAGAAGCAAAAGTACAGGTGCAGATACACTATCTACAGAAATCAGAAAGAGAAGACAAAGTATAGGAAAATTCTTCCTGACCAACCCAACCTTGCCCTAAAACAATGGAATACATCATATCCACAGCTACACCAAGGTAGTTGTAA